>BCLH01000048.1:40632-67923 GCA_001602315.1 Zoysia pacifica | reverse complement strand
CGTGGCGGTGGAGGCTAGTGCTTGGGCGAGGCGGCGGTGGCAGGGAAGGACACAGCGGTGGCGGTGGAGACCAGTGTGTGGGCGGGGCGGCAGCCAATGCGACGGGGGCTGAGCGTGAAGGTGGGTCGGAGAGGCGGTGGGGTGGCGAGGCCTAGGGCGTGGCGGTGGAGGCCAGTGCGTGGGCGGGGCGGCGGCGACAGGGAAGGACGAGGTGACGGCGATGTAAAGATTTCTCACGGGAGACAGAGAAACGAAGTAAAAAGATTTATGATAGTTTACAGATAGCGTGACATCAAACTAACAGTTAAAAAAATTAACACAAAAAATAATAAATAAAAAAATCATAAAAAAAATAGGATAGACGACGTTTACAAACATTTATATTAATAGTTTGAAAATAACGTGACACTAAACTAACAGATAGAAAAAATAACACAAAAATAATAAATAAAAAATATTAAAAAAATAAGATACTCTACGTCTACAAACCTATATTAGCAAAGACTAGGTGCTTCTATGGCTCGGCTTTTACTTCTGCTTCTTTTCTAAAAGTCAGGTTATAAATGCTGCTAGTAGTCTCATTTTTGCTTGTTTTTTTGACTGGTTTGGGACCGGGGGAGTGAATGCGACAGAATGTTTTTCTTTTCCAAAGCACCTGTAACATTGTTCACAGCAGGGGCTAAACTGGCTAAAATCCTGCTTAGTACTCACTAATCTAGGAACAACAATGACACCAAAAAAGATGTTTGGCACCCGCCATGCTCCAGAGGGAAGGTTTATCCTTAATTGTCGTGATCAACAGGGCAAAGTCAGGCTCAGAATTCTCGCACGGTTTTTTTTTTTATCACGTTTTCTTAGGAAAGAAAGTGTACAGTGCGGGGTACATGGCAGCAGTCGAGAGGCCTTGAATCCAACTTGAATTCCAAAAATGGCAGTCTGACCGTTCTTGATTTCAACCGTCGTTGCCGCTGCAAACAAAGCTTCGTCTATCGCGTCAATTGGAAGTTTCACATGCCAGTCCCATGGTTTTTTCCGGCAGCGCCACTGAAACCACAGCCATCGTACTACAACTCGTAAGCGCGGTCGAAACATTCCTTGTCCAGAGCACGTAGACTCGCACGATCCAGAGGACGGCGAGAACGGGCCCAGCTTACTTTCCATTTTGCAGTTCCCATTATAATACTGCTGATTACCGGACCATGTAGTTGCAGAGATTGTAGATGAACGAGCCGCAGCATGCCCAGAGTAAAGTGGCAATACAACGGACTTTAAATGGAGTAATTGTGAAGGATGTTTTTTCTTTTGCACAAATGATTCATGTGTTCGAAGTAGGATTGCCTTGTCTAGGAAGGTAGCAATACAACAAACATGCGTTGTACGGCTGTTCTAAGTTTGACTAGGAATAGTCGCCAAAAAAAGGGGTCTATTAGGAGGACACGACAGTGGGCCCATATGTGTTCTTTGGCCCATCGAAAATCTGGGCTCCGATCTGAAGGCGTTGTTTGCCCTCTGGGCAGCAAGCTGCAAGTCATGATAGAAAACCCATGCTAAAAAAGCTAGTACTCTCACAGGAATTAAGAGAGAGAGAGAGAGAGAGAGAGTGAAGTTGTATTAAAAAGAGAAAAAGTTGTTTCAAAAAGTAAAAACGATTTATAATCAGCAGAGATCGCCGTTTGCCTTGCCTCCGCCGTTGCCGCCGAGCCGCTGCATTCCTCGCAGACGCCCAAACTACAGAATTCTCTCTTCCTCGTGCAGTCTTGGCCCATCCCTGGGAGTTTCTCTCGGTGCCATAGCATTTTCAATTCGATTAATCATTTTAATTTAGTTTGAAAGCACTGTAATTCGATCAATCCTTGGGACGTCCTCAGCATTTCTAATTTGAGTGTGGAACTCAGCCAATTTGATTGGTTCAACTGTCAGATTAGCTTATCTAACTCATCTATTTGGAGCCAATTTGATTGATTGAATAATCAGGTGAACATTTGCATTCTGACGTGAAAAAGATATACAAGAATACAGAACAAATAAGACACTTTTTCGAACGAATGGATAAATAAGACACTTTGTTATTCAAGTTATAACCAAATAAAATTAGAACAAGATGGAATCCACTTGCAAAGATGCAGGAACCAACATTCTTGCCAAGTGTCAAGCTGAGGAAACGAAAAAAAAAAGCAGCTGTTATTTGGCTGTGTTAAATTAAATTGGAAAATCCAAATCGAGTTGAATGGAATCTATGATTAACTTAGTTGCTTGGCAGGAGCCTCCGGGAGAACAAGCCCATCTCCTTCGTGGTGTCACCAACCTCAACCAGCCTGCTGTGAGTAGGAAACTGAAGAAAAATTGAACGGAATCAGAATGTGTTGACTGCCTGTGTGATGTCCTGGAAGATCCTCAGCCTCTTGCCGATCTTCTCCTTCACCGCAGGGCTCGTGTCGTAGCTCGCTGGATGCTTGCCGATCTTGGCGTTCTCGTCGGTGCCTTTCGGTTCATCGTCGAGGACAGGGGCAAGAACTGCAGCAACAAGGGCTTCATCAAAGGCACTGTGGTCGGGCAGCTCCGGCCACCTGTCCTCTGCAGAGAGTGACTTCCTCCTGCCGCTGTTCTCGTCGGTGAACTGATCCTTGTCCACAGTTCCTGCCTTGTCCATGGCAGGGCTGGAACGTGTCCGCTTCAAATTGCCCATGGGGTCATGCACCGGAGCCGGTTTCTGCTGCTGCGGCTGTTGATGGGGCAGCGTGTTCTCAGACTTCGTTGCAAGTGGTGGCATCCGCAGAGAGTAGAACGGCTGGGCATCCACATTGAGCATGTTCGCCTGCAGCGCCGCCATCTTCTTGCTCACGCCGGCGTTCTCGTTGGCGAAGTGGTCGCGCGGTGCTGGGGCCGGGGGAGGCAGCAAGTGGTCGATGCACGGCTGCGGCTGCCAGACGCTCGAGGACGAACCCAGCAGCAGCGCGTCGAAGAGCCAGCTCGTGTTGAGCTGGTCGGCGCTCGGACGGCCGACAAGCTTGGCCTCCAGATCCAGCAGCATCTCCTGTGCGCGCTCGTAGGCCTTGAGGTGCGAGTCTGCGCCGCGCAGCCCGTCGACCCCCGCGGGGCGCACCTGCTTGAGCACGTCCTTGGCCTCGAGCACACGGCCCTGCTTCATGAGGCAGATGCCCAGGTTGCACATCTTGTTGTTATCCGGCCCGATCAGCAGCGCGCGGCGGTACGCCCCTTCCGCCTCCGTGTAGTTCTCTTTCTGCATCAGCGCCCATCCTAGGTTGCCCTACAAGATTGTATCAAGTAATTGAGCTAAATGGAATATGGATTGGAATCTTCAACAGGCAAGGTGCTACAAGAAATGTGGGCATCTACATGATCAATAGAAGACGAATTGAATCATTAATTGACAAGAATAAGAAATGCGCGCACTTACAAGGAGCCTGGTCGCTTCTTGCTCCAGGGTGACCTGGAACTTGCGGCCCTGCGACCTCGCCGTCTTGGTGCGCTTGCCGTTGAAGGCAACGCCCTGGTGGATAAGCTGCAGCTTGTGCTTGAGCAGCGAGATCTGGTCATCCAACCGCCCGCATCTCTGTGCATTGCATAAAGAAGAACGCACCCAAATTCAGTACCACTTCAGATTTTCGATTCATGCGGGCGAGGCAAAGAACAAATGCGGCGAACCTTGTAGAGGTCGAGGAGGATGTTGTCGAGGGACTCCTGAGCCTGGTCGGAGCACCGGCTGCGCAGCGATTTGATGGCCTCGATGGCCTCCTCGGCTCGGTTCTGCTGCTTCATCACGATGGCCATGTCCTTGAGCGCGCTGTCGACGCGGTCGCCGGCGTTGATTGCCGCCCAGAACAGCGCGATGGCCTTCTCCGGGTCCTTGTCCACCAACTGCATTCATCGCCACAGCCGCGTCGCAAATCAAACATCAACTCGAATCCAATCGCTCACGACAGTAAAATCCTCCGCAGGACAAACGCACGTACCTGGACGCGCTTGGCGTGGACGTACGGCGTGTCGCCGACGGGCACCTTGTGGGCGACGTGGAAGGAGTCGGAGTGGGTACGGACCATGGACGTCGGCGCCGGCTTGATGGGCGAGCAGGGCGCCGACTTAGTCGGCCGGAGCCCCAGGCCAGCTGGGTTCCACGGCTCCTGGTGCTGCATCATGGCGCCTGGACTTCCGTACTACTACTCCTCCCTTGCGAGTCGAGTGCAAGAAGAACGGAGCGAGCAGATGACGGCGAAGGAGTAGGATGGCTGGCATCGGATTCCGCGGTGGATATATGAATCGATTCGTAGGTCCGACCGTTGGAGGAGATAGCCGTTTGGGAACTAGCCGTTGGGACGTCGTGGGCCTCGGGCTCGTTACGTTGACTGGAATGGTAAGTGTCGAGGCCCAGTGCTCTTACTTACACGAGATGTTACGGCCCATTTAGATGCTTCTGCGAACTGCTCGAGTAGGCCTAGCCCAAAATGTTATCTGTCCTCCGCGAGATGGGTGTCCATGTCTCGAGCAGCGGCGGCCTCCTCGTCAGAGTCTCTGGCACCTCTCCTGCGCGGAGGAAAAACGTCGCCTGGCTCCGGCGCGGCAGGGGGCGAGCTCAGTCTGCCAGTGCGCCGCGCTTCACGGTGTAAGCACTTGAAGTTGTGTACCATAGAAGGCGTTCTTCCTCTATCGCAGGAGAGGCTGTGGGGACTGTGCCAACATGGTGTTCGACGAAATGGTTACGCTGTCCTAGCTGGTCGAGACGAATCCACGGTGCGTGTCAGAGGATGTTTCCTCAGATGAAATTGGGCGTCGGTCCGAAGGGGATGGATGACGCTTTCAGTTCAAAATTTGAGTGCACAGAGTTTCTGAAAAGGCACCGACACAGAGTCTTCCGTTTCACAGCATTGTAAGTGGTCCAGATTCAAATCCCATTGATGCTTGCATTCCTCGATCCATTAGATATTTAGTTCTTAGGCTGCTGACCTGTATGTTTCCAACTTATCAGATCGGATGAATTGTGGCTGTCTTTGGAAGCATGCTTTTTTATGTTGTTTGACATTTCCTTGGTGATCGAATATATCAGTATTAAATAATTTATCATCCTACTGTATAAGATACAAAATCATCGCTGTTTGGTACAGTGTTAGTTGTAGAGTCATATCTCTCTGAACCAGAGTTCTAAGCAAGTGAGATATTGTGGCTGTCTTGCATCAATATGTCATTTTGAATAGTCTAACATACTTACGTTTCTAAATCTATGCTAAATAAACCTACGTACCTCATTTCTAAACAGTAAAAGTCTTATAAAAAAATCCTGGCGCATGTCATGCTGTTTTATAATTTGATTCCGTAGGGCTGCAATTTGTACTGAATAGTAAGAACAAATAATAAATTGTTTTTTGTTTGTATACTTTTTACATCACTTTCCTTATATTTTAGAAAAGTTCCATTTTTTTCTCTATCTCTTGTGACTCATATTAATACCACATCTGATTCCCAGGTTCACTTTCGTAGTATCACTATATGGTTGAAATGGTAATTTCTGAAATCATATATTTCAGATTTATTAATGCCTCTTCAGATGCTACAACAGTATTGTGATCATTCAGGCATTTTCAGTGGCTCAAACGATTGTTCTTGTTCCCATGCATACCCAGAAAAAGGAGGTCAGTGAAAAAGGCACCAGCATGAAGGACTTTGGTTCACAGCATTGTAAGTGGTTCCATTTTAAATCCAAGTGAATCTACATCCCTCATTCTATCTGAGATGTATTTCCTATGCTGCTTTCATGTGCGCTGCAGCCTTATAGGTACTGATTCTGTGCAATGTGCAGTTCTGGATGGTTAACCAAGAGTTTCAGCAAAAAGGCTTAGCAATTGTTGATTTGCTTTATTATGTTCTGCAATTGCCTCTATGCAGACCTTATGCTTAGGTATATAGAATTGAGATTGCTGTTTAAGTGACCATCATTGACCTCCCATTCATAGGGCTGAATATTAGGGAAGCCCAAACTAGAACAGATAACTATACTTGGCTTGATTCAGATTATAATGGCTAGACTGTAGCTGAACATTGAGATGAGAAATTTATTCAGGAATACATTCATTACCCTGAGCATGTCTCATTGCCTGTCCATCTTGCTGTTATATAGTCAAATTATTGGCTGACAACAATTCGATTAGAGGATTTTTTTATATGATAATGACATATGTTAGACCAAAATAATCTAGTTTCACATCATGTTGGTCAGGTCAATAGTAGGCTTTCTATTCAATTATATGTTTGATCATTTACGTTTATTCTTCTGCTGTCATTGCGAGTTTCCTTTGTCGGTTCTTGGGACAATCCATTGTTAAACAACTAATCATACGTGATACACTGCACATCAGCTGAAGGATACACTGTGCATCTCTTTTTTTATTTTTCATTTGAACACCCATTTTGTAAATTTATATGAGCTGATCCGTTAGTTAAGAGAGGACCACTTACAGGCTGCGATCATGAGTGATTGCTAGTAGCCTGCTGATGGATCAGCATGAACCAACATCTGTATGGTGATAAATTTATATATTGGTCTTATTTCATTTTCGTTTGGTTAGTGTCAAGATAAGCTTGAGGCGCCAGGTTTGAAAGGTTTTCCTAGTTTAGCTAGTAGCTGTTTTAGAATTAAATCAGTGATTGATAGCCTGATTGGCTCTGATTTTGTTTCCTAGTTTGTTTGTATTACTTTCCATGTAATTCTCTATATAAGCAAAGGAATAGAACCGGAAAAAGCTGCCAAGTTTAGCAGCACCAATTCTTGTGTCTTCTGTGTTCGCGTGAGTCTTGGCCGAGGAAGCTTGCCGGCGTGCTCCGTCGTTTCTTCAGGCAAGTTCCTAACAAGTGGTATCAGCGCGAGGTGTGAGTAGCGAGGAGTGTTGATGGCAGGAGGAGGAAAGGGCGTTGGGAGCGGCGACAAGGATGGTGCGGTGATCCAGCGGGTAATTCATGAGGTGGGGAACGGGACTAGCTACCCCGTTCTCACCAAGACCAATTACTCCGACTGGGCGCTGCTCATGAAGGTCAAGCTCAAGGCTCGGGGGCTCTGGACCGCCGTCGACAAAGGAGGAGTGGATACTCAGGAAGACATGCAAACTCTCGACATCCTCTGCAGTGCTGTGCCAACAGAGATGGTTTCTGCGATCGTCAACAAGGACACGGCGAAGGAGGCATGGGAAGCGATCAAAACCATGAGGGTCGGTGGAGATCGTGTCAAGAAGTCCAGCGCACAGCAGCTGCGCCGGCAATTCGAGGCTACGACGTTCCAGGAAGGCGAGACAATTGAAGACTTCTCTCTTCGGTTGAGCGGGATGGTGGCGACCCTAGAAACGCTCGACGAAGAGATACCCGAAGACAAGCTGGTGGAGAAGCTGTTCCGGAGTGTGCTTAAGAGATTTCGGCAAATCGTGTTGGCGATTGAAACGCTGCTCGATGTGACCACTCTCTCTCTGGCCGACGCTACGGGACGGTTGAAGTCAACAGAGGAAGTTTTCGACGAGCCACCCACCACGATGGTGCACGAAGGGAAGTTGTACCTGACAGAGGAAGAGTGGGATGCACGCCGAAAAAAGAGGGATGCAGAGAACGGCGATAGAAGAGGTGGCCGTGGACGCAGCAGTAATGGTGGCGGTAGGCGAGATCGTGGCCGGGGATGCAGTGGCATTGGAGGCGAGAAAGGCGTGTCATCCAGTGGTGCGCCTGATAGGAGCCGAGACGAATGCCGCAACTGCAGAAAGCAGGGTCATTGGGCTCAGGACTGCAGGACGAAGGCCAAGAGGGAGCAGGTCCATACCGTCCAAGAAGAAGAGGAAGCCTCTCTGCTGCTGGTGCAAGCTGAGCCGGCGGCGCCACCACCACAGATGGTCCTAGTAGTAACACAGCAGAGTGCAACCCAGGACAGGCATTTCGGAGGAGAGCCAATGATGCTGAACGAGCAGAAGGTGCTGGCGCACTTCAACACCAAGGAGGAGCAAGAAGCAGAGACGTGGGTGGCGGACACCGGAGCCACGAACCATATGTCGGGCTCTCAAGCGGTGTTCGCAGACCTCGACACAGCGGTGTTTTGCATCGTGCGCTTCGGGGATGACTCGGTGGCAAGGATTGAAGGGCGAGGTACGGTGGCGTTCATGTGCAAGGATGGCCGGAGAAGGACTTTCACCGGCATCTACTACAAACGAAGGCTCACAACCAACATCATCAGCCTAAGCCAGTTGGATGAAATTGGCTACGAGGTAAAAATAGTTTCTGGTATGATGCAGATCCGTGAGCCTGGTGGACAGTTGCTGGTTCAAGTGCCGCGCCAGGAGAATCGCCTGTTCGTGCTGAAGCTAAATGTAGCACGATCAGTGTGCCTCAGTGTTCATGGAGAAGAGGAGACATGGCGTTGGCATGCACGGCTTGGCCATGTCAACATGGCAGCCTTGAGGAAGATGGCCCGGGAGGAGCTTGTTCGCGGACTGCCACCGATCGGCCAAGTGGAGAAGCTGTGTGAGGCATGCATGGCAAGAAAACAGAGGCGAACTTCTTTTCCTGGGAAGGCTCAGTTCCGAGCACAGCGAGTTCTGGAGTTGGTGCACTGCGATCTCTGTGGACAGATAACTCCAGCAACAACGAGTGGTAACAAATATTTTTTTGCTTCGTGTTGATGATTTCAGCAAATACATGTGGGTAGCCGCGATCCCATCAAAGGATCGTGCAGCGGCTGCTATCAAAGAAATTCAACTGAGGGCTGAAGGAGAAGCTGGAGTAAAATTGAAGGGGTTTCGCACTGACCAAGGGGTAGAATTCACATCTGCAGATTTTGCTGAATACTGCATGATAGAAGGTATCCACCGGCAACACACTGCACCTTACAGTCCATAACAGAATGGAGTTGTAGAACGTCGAAATGGCACAAGTTGTAGCCATGGCAAGAAGCATGTTGAAAAGGAGAGGTTTGTCGGGATGGTTCTAGAGAGAAGCTGTGAACACTAGCTGTCTATGTCCTGAACCGGCTGCCTACAAAAGGTGTTGAGAGGATGACTTCTTTTGAAGCTTGGCATAGAAAGAAGCTAGCAGTGCATCACTTGAAGACCTTCGGTTGCATTGTGTATGTGAGGAACACCAAGCCACATTTACAGAAGCTTGAGGACCGTGGGTGCAAGATGATATTTGTGGGCTATGAGAGAGGCACAAAGGCCTACAGGGCCTATGATCCCATCACAAAACAAGTGCACATAACTCGTGATGTGGTGTTTGATGAGAATGATCAGTGGAACTGGTCAAGGAGTGGAGGAGAAGAAGTTACTGCTACAAGTGAAGAGTTCACCATTGAGTATGAAACAGTGGTGACTGGAGATGAGCAAGGGCCAGAAGAGGAGTTGGAGACACCGGAGTTGCACCCTGAAAGTCTTGGTATACAGAATCCAAAACTACAGCAGCAGGGACTCCGGATGTTGAGTTTGTGTCTCCACCAGCTCAGTTCAGTGAGAGTCTGGATGCCAACTATCAGGAAGGTGATCCAGTCCGTTTTAGAGCAATGGAGGACATTGTAGGCCCTGGTTCACCTCTAGGCCTGGCAGTTTGAAATGTTGCAGCACATCTGTTCATGGTGAGTGCAGAAGAACCACCTTCTCTGGCTGAAGCAGAATGAAATGCACGTTGGTGGAAGGCCATGAAGGAGGAGTTGCAGGCCATTGAGGAAAATCAGACCTGGACACTCACTAAATTGCCTCAAGACCGACGAGCTATTGGGTTGAAATGGGTGTTCAAAGTCAAGAAGGATGAAAATGGCAAGGTGGTGCGGCATAAAGCACGACTGGTTGTCAAAGGGTATGCACAAAAGAAGGGGGTGGACTATGATGAGGTGTTTACACCTGTGGCACGCATGGAGACAGTAAGAACACTTGCATTGGCAGCTCACCAAGGATGGGAAGTCCATCATATGGATGTGAAATCAGTATTCTTGAATGGTGACTTTGAAGAAGAAGTGTTTGTTCAGTAGCCACCTGGTTTTGAGCTGGCTGGAGAAGAACACAAGGTATTCAAACTCCACAAATCTCTTTATGGTTTACATCAAGCCCCTCGTGCATGGAATCAAAAATTAGATGCAAGCTTGGTGTCTTTGGGATTTGTTAAGTGTCCATCTGATCATGCTATCTACTGCCGAGGTAGTGGAGTAGAAAGATTGGTGGTAGGAGTTTATGTGGATGATCTGGTAATTGCTGGCACTTGTGGCAGTATTATCAAGGTTTTTAAACAGCAAATGGCTGATATATTCAAGATGAGTGACTTGGGCCTGCTGAGTTACTATCTGGGAATTGAAGTGAAGCAAAGTGGAGAGGGAATCGCTCTGTCACAGGGAAATTATGCAAGAAAGATTCTTGAGAAGGCAGGAATGCTCAATTGCAATCCCTGTCAGGTTTCAATGGAGGCTAGGTTGAAGTTGAGCAGGGAAAGTCAAAACCTCTGTGTTAATGCAACCGAGTACAGAAGCCTAGTAGAGAGCTTGAGGTATTTGGTACACACCAAACCTGATCTAGCATTTGCTGTTGGGTATGTGAGCAGATTTATGGAGAAGCCACACTCAGAGCATCTTGCAACAGTAAAGTATATTTTGAGGTATATTGCTGGAACATGTGATTGAGGACTTTGGTATGCCAGGAAGGAGGAGCAGCCAAGGTTGGTTGGTTTCAGTGATAGTGATCTAGCTGGTGACATTGATAGCAGGAAGAGCACTTCTGGAATTATCTTCTTCTTTGGTGACAGTCCAGTGAGTTGGGTTTCAGCAAAGCAGAAAGTTGTGGCTTTATCGAGTTGTGAAGCAGAATATATAGCTGCAACCACTGCTGCATGTCAAGGTGTTTGGCTGGCCAGATTGCTTGAAGAAATTCTGGATACAGCAGTCGACAGACCAATGATTCATGTGGACAAGTCTGCAATATCATTGGTCAAGAACCTAGTGCACCATGACCGGAGCAAGCATATTGATATAAGATTTCACTTCATCCGGAAATGTGTGCAGAGAGGCCAGATCGAGGTCACTTTCAAGAGATGTGCCAGAAGATCGGCCTGATGCAAAGAAATAGTGCGCGCCACAAGGCTTAGAAGGGGATTGTCATGCCTTGGGGCGCCAGGTTTGAAAGTTTTCCTAGTTTAGCTAGTAGCTGTTGTAGAATTAAATCAGTGATTGATAGTCTGATTGGCTCTGATTTTGTTTTCTAGTTTGTTTGTATTACTTTTCATGTAATTCTCTATATAAGCAAAGGAATAGCCTGGAAAAGCTGCCAAGACCAATTCTTGTGTCTTCTGTGTTCGCGTGAGTCTTGGCCGAGGAAGCTTGCCGGCGACGTGCTCCGTCGTTTCTTCAGACAAGTTCCTAACAGTTAGTGTTTAGTTGGAGATGTAAAATTGCTCTTAGCAAATATAATTACGGAGGTACAGGATCTACATCCCCACGTAAGATAAAAATTTCATGATACGGAAGAATTGTTTTTTTCTTTTGTAGTTTTTTAAGAAATGGAATTAGGTGCACATTGGGACTTTGATTATTTTTTTCTTTGCAGAAACTGTCTGACTCCAGTCTGTTAAAGCAAACGCATCAAAGCTTTCTATGTCACCTTTGTAAGAATCATATTATGCTGGATGTAAGCACTTGTTCACTTAGATACTGTACACCATGTTTCTCTTGTTCACATCTATACTGCTAATCAATATAGCAGCAGTTGAAAATAAAAATACCTCATTGAAGAAATTAAGTTTTTTTTGAGAAAAATATATATTTTGATTTTAAAACTTGAAAAGCTTTAAAACAGGTTATTAAAAGTCGAGTTAGTAAGAAATGTTTTTGCTATAAAGATACATGGTTCTCCTGTTTGTTCATTAAAAAAAAAAGGAAATCCTGTTTTCATCATTTCATGGAGTTTACTATGTGTTCTGCATTCTGTTTGAACTCTGTTTTGTTTTGGAATGACCTAAGGCGTCTGTTTTACCTTATGCTATTCAGCATATTTGAGGACAGTCAAAGTATTTGGTTGTTAGGAAATATACTAGTGCTGACAATCTTCTAGTTAATTAAGTGGCCTAGAGAGTCCACATGAAGACTGAAAGAATTTTTTTGTGGAAGCTAGAACATCACAAATTTGACGATTCTTTGGTAAAACATAAAAGTGAGTTTTCAATCATAAATTTGAATCACCAGACCCATTTCTCGCATTCTGCTATTCTTATAATTACATTACCCCTAAACATATTGAACTTGATAAGAATTGAATTCATGGTCAGCAAATGGAAATTGTCAGAAGATGAATATGAGTTGGAGTCCTGAAGACCAACACCGCACCTAACCCAATAATTGACAATGGCATGGAAGAATGAGAGACTGGTAGGTTGAGGCAAGATTGATGGGTGAAAATGATGATGGTGCAGGCAGCTTGGAGCTTTATGTAGGCCTATAAGGGGCCTGTAGGCTGGGGGAACAAAGAGGGAGTTGGGGCAGGGAGTTATGGACAAGTGCTGGTTGTGCTCGTGCCATGTGGTTGGGATGGCAAATTTGCCCTTGAAGAGATGGCAGCAAAAGAGCGACATAGACCTACCTTTCTCCTTACCTTCTTTCCCTTCCCCCTAACTTAAAACAGCCCAGCTTGCACGAGGAGGCTTGCACCACAAGTGTGTGGCTAAGAGGTGGAAGGTAGAACTAATGCACATACCGACACCACACCTCAGCTACAAACCATTTCCCTACCCTCCTCTTTCCTGACTTCATGCTTTCTAGAACTAGTGCCTACCATTTAACTACTACTACTAAAAGATACGATGATGATGTATTTTCTTCAGTGACTGCACTCCTTCTTGCTGGTGAAGGTTGTGATTAGGGTACAACCGAAATGGTTTACACATGTATTTGAAGTGTTTTGTATCAGATCGTAAAAAAACTGATATCAAATTAGATGTGCAGTAGTTTGGTTGCTGATTCACGATTGCATACTTGGGAAATTGGTAGATGCAAGCTTCATGCACTTTGTTGAAAGACCATAACAGAGTGTGGAGTCCCAATCATTCTGGTCCCAACCGAAGCTAATGGTTTGGATATTTCCTTTCCTTACACCCAACTATGGCCCATATTTTGGTAACCATCCCAAAACGAATATATTAGGTAGACAAAATTTATATAGGCCCATCTGAATTTTGTCATGGATATGTAAGTTGCTCCTAACAAGCAACCAGTAATTTCATCTGCTTCCCGTCTTCCAAAACAATGTGATGCATGCATGCTTTTACTAATTCAGAGTTGATCCAATTTTCGACGAAAATTCTGCATCCTGATAGATTCAATATTTGTTTTTTTTTTTACTGGACGACCAATACAAATGCACGCATGTTAATTAAGTGAGCGAGGCCCTGATCATTGTTGTTGTCTTATTGAGTATCACTGATATGTTTAACTATTGCCATGTTGATTTGCCCATATAAATATGATTTCCACATGATCTGCCCTGTTAAGGAAAGACAACGTGCACAGCTGCAGGAGTAATGCGTTTGGTGAATTTTTAATTTATGGTTGACTAAACAGATGAACTAACCAATATCTTATGAGTAGAAAAACGTCTGCCCACACGAAAGTAGGTTGCTCGAAGTGTGGCAATAACTATGATTCTGGAAAGATAATAATTCTAGACAGGTTAAATCAAAAAACAATATCCTGGTTGGCCAATAACATTCATTTAAGCGGTGCCAGATGCCAACTGAACCACCCTAATTTATTCAGGAACATAAACTAGGAAAAAGTCCATGACCTATACTTATTGTTTTGGTCCCTGACCTCTTTTTTTTTTCAATGCAGCTATCAGCGTCTGTGTTTCTGGTTACACCAAAAACATTGGGCTTGTTAAACAAAGAGGTGTCCAAGATGAGTAGAGCTGGTGAGATCAGGCTGCTTTTTTAAAAGTACATGAATGACTCGTATACAACTACTACTCTGTCGTAATTAGTATGTACAGCAGCGATCATTTTCATATCTACGTAGCCGTATTGCGGATAGAAAAAAACTACCTGCATGGACTCCATCTGATCTGATCTTATCAAATTGTTCTGAATCTGGTTCACGGATGAACGAATGACGAACCGACCCCTCTAATTCTTGAGAATTACCCCCTGCGCAGGGCACCAGTGTTTGGTGTCACGGGGTGGGAGCCAGGCAGACCTAATCCATCCCCATAACCAACAGGTTTGCATCAGAGGTGGTGGAGGTGCGGTTCGTTAATTGGCTGTTAAAACCGCGCGCGCCGAGAGGAGGTAGGCACCCATCCATCCTGAATTCCTGATGGGAACCATGAGCTATGGCGTGGAGCAGCCACACACAGTTGGCGCGCGCATCGCTTGCTTACCTCACTTTACACCTACCTGAGGTTCCGTTCCACGGCCGTGGCCCTGTGGCCTAGTTGCGGCGACGGCTTTTGCTTTGCTTCGGCAAAACAAAACTGGTAGGAGTGGTAAACCATGGTGAGGTCATAAGGCCTGGGGAAGAGGGAGGCCGACCAGCCTAGCCTAACCTTTTTCCCACCAGCTCAGCCCTCTAGGAGACCTCCCGATCCAGTCAAGTGCCTATAAAATCCCGCGCCGCTTCACCCACCGCTCGCTCGCATCGCAACAACACCAGCAACAACAACCTCCACTGCCCTGCCCTGCCCTGCCTTGCCCTGCTCTGCTGCGCAATCCACCGAGAGCCCAGGGAAAGAAAGCGGCGGCAAAAGGAAACCAAGAAAGCATCATCACCGGCCGTGTATCGTCATGGGGAGGTCGCCGTGCTGCGAGAAGGCGCACACCAACAAGGGCGCCTGGACCAAGGAAGAGGACGACCGCCTCGTGGCCTACATCAAGGCGCACGGCGAGGGGTGCTGGCGCTCGCTGCCCAAGGCCGCCGGCCTGCTCCGCTGCGGCAAGAGCTGCCGCCTGCGGTGGATCAACTACCTCCGGCCGGACCTCAAGCGCGGCAACTTCACGGAGGAGGAAGACGAGCTCATCATCAAGCTCCACAGCCTACTCGGCAACAAGTACGTTACTACTACTATTATATGTCTCTCAGCATTATATTCATCTGGAACAACATTTAGGAGTACATCGTTATTGAAAACGCACGACTGCGGTCTTTGCTGATCGGTTTCCTGATCCGTCGATCGCTCTGAAACAGATGGTCCCTGATCGCTGGTAGGCTGCCCGGAAGGACGGACAACGAGATCAAGAACTACTGGAACACGCACATCAGGAGGAAGCTGTTGAGCCGGGGGATCGACCCGGTGACCCACCGGCCGATCAACGAGCACGCCTCCAACATCACCATATCCTTCGAGGCGGCGAGGGACGACAAGGGCGCCGTGTTCCGGCGAGAGGAGCCGAAGGTGGCAGCAGCGATCAGCCGCCACGAGCCGCCGAGCCACGGCAACTGGGGCCAGGGGAAACCGCACAAGTGCCCCGACCTCAACCTGGACCTCTGCATCAGCCCGCCGTGCCAGGACGAGCCCATGAAGCCGGTGAAGAGGGAGGCCGGCCTCTGCTTCAGCTGCAGCCTGGGACTCCCCAAGAGCACGGACTGCAAGTGCAGCAACTTCCTCGGTCTCAGGACAGCCATGCTCGACTTCAGAAGCCTCGAAATGAAATGAGCATACCGTACCATCTTTTTCTTTCTTTCTTTCTTTCTTTCTTTCCTGTGGTGACTTGGATATTTGGTTAGCCTGTAGGTGAAATAGCAGTGGGCAAAAGAGAGAGGATAAAAGTGCCTTGTGTGACTTGCGTCGCCTGTTCTCTCTCTACCTCCCTCTTGTTGCTCCTTATTGTCTCTCTGTAATTACCGTCAACAACAGAACTGATCTCATGCATGGTTAACAATAATACGAGCTGCTAGGCCTCATCCCTGTTAATTACTCCTAAAAAACAATTCCATTTCCAGGAAACTACGTAGCCTGGTTCACCGTGCAGTTGAGCCAGATCTTACGTTTACTAAACCACTAAACCTGGCATGTGACCGTCGCCTAATCCAGCAGTGCCCCTCGTGAGTTAGACCACGCTTTTTCTAATCTGCCCCTGTCCCTTTATTTCAACACACGCAGACAGGTCATAGTTGCACTCTTTCTACCGGTATATAGATACACTGTTCCTGTTCGACTCACCCACAAACGAGAGAAAGTAATTAGTGCTAACAAAAAGCGACGAGTGATAGATGCTTTCCTTGCTGCTTCTTATCCCCGCTAAAAGCGAGTCTTTCCACTGCTGGTAATGGAGAGGTAACTAAGCGTAGAAGGCAGGCAACGGCTGGGTCCGTGAGGCACACAAAGCACACGGAAACCATTTGTTTACCAGTTTATGGGGCTTGTTAGGTAAGCGGCGGCGCCTTTTCGAGGAGGAGCCCCCCCACGGCGACGCGAGGCGGTACGGCAGGCAGCTGTTTTGGACGGGTTCCGCGCGCGCAACTCGGCGGCCGGTGCTCGCTCGCCGCGATGAATGCCATCGGCGGCGGCAGCGTTTCCCGGTTGGGTGGGTTTGGTGAGTTGGGTCGCCGCGAAGGAATTGCAATCGGCGACGCCGCCCGGTTGCTGCTGCTCGGTTGTCTGTGACGGCAAAAGGGGCCGTGACGTCGAGGCGACGCCGCAGGAACGATAACAGCCGTCGAAGTCGAAATCCACCACCCGCCGCCGGCCACAAAACGGTTGGAGGAGGAGTAAATAAGGTCCTGCCTCCACTCGTACCTTCGCCTCACGTACTAGTACCATCGATCGCCCATCGTTAACAATTGGGGATTGCCACGGCGAGGTACTCCTAACTAAGAGCGACACATGCTGATGAGATCGATACTAGCTACTGCGGCCTTGCATCGTCCGCCGGGTATAATTAAAAAATGTCGCCGCCTGTTACTCTCCAGCCTCTCGTGTGAACCAACTGTTTGGAAGTGTGCGGGAAGGTCCAACCGTGACCTGTGCTCCCACGCATGTACGTCTAGCTAGTACTACCCACTTCAGCTCCTTGACAGCGTTGTTAAAACAGGCGTGTCTGTCACTGTGTGGAATTACCGCAGCTAGCATCTGTTCGTTGCGCGACGCACGCCGATGTACAGCGACGGCGGGTTTGTCGGATTCTCGGTGGAGCTTATATTTTCCACTAAGCGTCACAGTCTGAACAGATAAATTTAAGTTACCATCGATCGGTGAAAAACAAATATTCCCCAACCTTACCTTATCACGGTACCTGTCGATGCATAGCTTGCATCGGTCGAATCGCTATCACTTCCCACCGAAAGCAAACCGCCAATGCCTCCCCGAGGTATACATGGTTAGTATTTTAAATTTTTGAACGTGTCCAAATGTCAAACTGTTATAGGCACTCATATGGACGGTGTGTTTGTAAATGTGTTCGTAGTGAGGAATATATGCATTTAACATTGCGAATATTACCCAACAAAGATGCTTCAACAACATAATAAATTCAAAAATGCATATGTTGGGCTCTTTGGAACGTAAAATTTTTTATAGAAATTATACAAAAAATTTATAAAAATTTTAATTTCAAAGTAAACAAATAGAAAACGAAAAAATTCCTCCATTTCAAAGGAGGATGTATAGACATGTCCCTAATTCAAGTTTTGTTAGAAAAAAACTAATATGATGATTTAGCATTTTCTTAGAAAAAACTAATACTCCATCATGATTTAGCATGTTAGTATCTCCTATAGAAAATAGATTACTATCCTCTACAGTAAATGTTGCACATTAATATACCCTAGCGTAAATTGCAGAGAATGTCATCTCACACAAAACATTAAAGCTTCTTTGAAATGCGAGAATTTTTTTTTATTTCATGGGTTCAAAGAAGACAGGAAGAATCACGGATCACAGGACAATGCCACAATGAGAAGTTGACTCATCACTTCATCAGACAGCACTGTATGGCCAAGTGCCAACAGTGAGACCAAACCTTTCATGCTTCATCGCACGACCTGCGGGCATCATCTCATCTGCAGTTCGATCGAGCAGGGGGCGTTTAAACTTTAACGAAAACCCGCGAAAATAAAAAAAAAATTGGGTGAAAAATTGTTTTAAATTGAAAATTTAAAATTTAAACGGTTTGTTATAGTAACTTGACTGGTTTCACTGGTTAGCCGACCAGTTTTTAGTATTTTAATTTTTTTTAATTTTTTAATTTTTTTTAAAATTTTTAAAATAAAAACCGAACATCTAATAAAAATAAAAACCCAACCAATTTCGATCAAAACCCCAAAAAACCGACAGTGATTTCCGTAAACCCTGGCTACTACTGCACGGATGAACTGCAGCGCGCGACAAGGCGCCGGGGACTGGACGTACGGTTGATTAGTTGTGTTGAATGCAGCAGGGCCCGGGGAGATCAGAGCAGGGAAGGGGTAGGTAGCCAATCCCCATTTATTAACTGCCGACATGCGTCGCTGCATGCATCCTCCTGGACCAGGTCCAGGACTCCGAGGCGAGAGGGAGGGGCAGCACGATCCCATTTCCACTAATCAATTGTTGTTATTGTCCTGAGCTGTAGGCTGGGCTGGGGGTAGTCTTTATGAGATTTAGGTTCGTTTAGCTCGCCATTAAACAAGGACTCCACCTGCAGGGGCCCATGGCGTTGAGGACAAAACCAGCAATTCGGCAGCTCCCCACCATCATGGTCAGTTGATGGTGGGTCTCCTCCCCTGCTTAACGGTAACCTGTTCGTGTATGAGCTGTAAGTACTAGTCACGGAACAATAACCGAGGGCACTGATGCTATGGCAGAAAAAATGGCGATTGTGAAAATCTGTTTATAGCTTGGTATAAAATAGTTCTTGACGGTACGAACTACGAAATCGTCCCAACAATTGCATTTTCGTGGTCATATCAAATAGAATTAGTTAGATACCAATATTATTACTAAGAATCATAACGTGATACTGTGAAATGCAATGAACAAGTGGTGAATCTCAACACATTTGTTGATTTGTACAAGTGGAAGAAAAGAGCGATACTAATACTGTAGCTACTATGTTATCTCGACACTGAAAGTGACTGAAAAGTAAACCAACTATTGCCTAATTTGCAAACTCTTGATTTGTGTAATATTTGATCGCAACATTTAGTGTGCGTGCGGGTGCTGTTGGGTCCTTTTGTTTGATCCAAAGGTTGTCATTGATATTTTGGCAAATACTAAATTCAAAGGGTAGAACATGCAGATGTGCACTTTACTCTTAGAAATTAGGCAGGTAGTAAGATTTAATTTTTCCAGGAAGGATTAGCTGTAGAGCTAAATCTTTGTTCTATTGGTTTGACTTACAATATATGAGTAATCCTGAATTGTTCAGAACTTGTAAAGTGATCTAATAAGGGAGATTTGATTTTTCTGTCTGGAGTTCATCAGTCATTTTTTTTTTGTTTCAATTTTCTTTGCTTCGTAGTTTGTGCCCATTGGGCTCAAGGAGCCTCCAAATAATCGTATTGCACTTAGATATCATTTTATCAAACCTGTATATCGTACTTTTATACTACTCTTGTAATTTTGTAAACGGTCATGGTCTTTTGTTGCCGAAGATCCAACCCATGAATAGATTATGGTGCATGTATCTTACGTGTAGTATATATGTTATCCAATGATGTATAATTGCTTAGTGATCCATCTATCCCCACCATATACAAATCATTGTCGACATGCTAAGTATATACTCCGCTAAAAGATACGTATCTTGTTGAATAAAAAGATACGTAACATGTAAAACGACGTGTAGTGTTCATACTTGTAACAAAAGATACTATACAGCTAGCATTTGTACGAAAGATAAAAACCATTGGAGCTGAATACAAGGCAGTACATGGAGGAATCTAAAAAAATGTACAAACCGCCAACAAGTCATTTTCTGGAGCTACCTACCAATGCATCACTACAAATCTGCCAATTTTGGCCAAATAATTCTATTTCCAGGTAAACCCACATTGGCCTTCGTTCTTTTCAATCGTCTCAATCAGATACCACTTTTTAATCTTTTATTATCTTTCCAACAGAGTCAAAATTAAAATATGTGTAGAACATGCATCACGGCCGGTACATGATCGCTGGTAGTTGTTCCGTATGAAACTGCATGGATGGCTGTAAGAAAGATATTATATATACGTAGTTATACATACATATATACTTAGCCGTCAGAATCGCTGTCATGACACAACGGTGAAGTTATAATAATCAAGTGTTCATATCTGCCTTCGTGTCAAGCAATACTACTACTCATGTTGTTGATCAGACGAAAAAAACAAATGGATTCGTAGTTAGCAGGGTCATTATTGATTTGAAGGGTTTTAGTATTCTGTTTCCCTATACCACATCCCTGCGACGATACCACTCCTGAATTTTGGTGGTTGAAGAAATTGAATTGGAAACAATAATGTTGCGCCTGACCTCTGAGCAAGCAAGCTAGCGTGACGATGGCGACACCGGGGCGCCTTGATTTGATTCCTTTCTCGGGTAGGTGTAGGTGTCAACGAAGCTCCCCAACTGTTAGAGCACCGTCCGGCTTGATTGCTGTGCTTGGTATTTGGTGTTCGTTGCGGCCATTGCTGGATTTATTCCTAGTAGTCGCTCTCTGCAGGCCACTGCCGGTGCAAGACGCAATCTTGCGCAGTTTCAAAGACTGTTGGAGATGTGAACAATCAGATGACCGACCTGATATAATGCAACCGGTGTGTGACACTGACAAGGCATGTACCCCATCTCTTTTTTAAGCTAACACAGTCACGGTTTGATCTTGCTAGCCACCAAAACTTTTGCTTGTGGAGCTTAGAAGTAATATGAAATGTTACTAGCAGGGTGCATGACAGTGCACCAACCACGCACTGAAGCGACCTAACATGGGTGCAGCGAGTGGCTAACTGTTGCATTTAAAATGTTTCAGGGGAGGCGCCATCCAATCGGAAACGGATAGGGAGGCCGAATCGGATGGGGGGCCACGGCCGTGGATGCAGCTGTTCGGTGGACGCAAAGGTCCAGGACTCTGAGAAAAGAAAGCCTCACCGCCACCGTTGTGCGGGGGGAGGAGTTTGCCAACCTCTGACACAAGGGGCTTCTCTGCAAAAATACCGTCGGCCAGCGGCAACCGTCTGCGTTGGCTGGATTGACAGATCAAAATGACCCCGCACAACGGTACAGATCACAAAATCCACTTTAAGGGCTGTTTGCTTGCCCGCGTCAACGCGAGCTAGGCTCAATGAATGCAAGGAAACCATTGATTGGTTACTTGCGCGGGCATCACAGCTTGGCTCAGCGCGCGCAAAACAGCTGTGCCAAAGCTCGCTGGAAACGCTAGCGACCTTCGTTTCTATCCAGCCTGGCTCGCTGTTGATTAGTATATTTTAATAATATTAAAATATTTTTAATATAGATTAAGTTTTAATTTAATACACTAAGTATTATGCTTTATATTTAAGCTTAAATAATTGTTATTTAATAATTATTTTTTATTTTAATATAATATATAATATATAATATACTCATACGAACAACTCTAGACATCATCTCTTTTTAATTTTCTCTTATATACTATTTTATATATCGTTAATCTGATTACAATAAACCTGTGATAACAATAAGAGACTCACTTGCACAGACAACAAAACGGACCCAGACTCCATCTAGGTCATATGGCCTTCGGTTTTTACGATTTCGCATGGGATGGAGGGGACAAGGATATTCTCGCTTCTCTTTTGTCACAGAGCGGCACTGTTCTTGTCACTGAGCTCGCTCCGAGCGCGTGCGAGCGAGCGTGACGGTTTGGAGATCGAGCGATGCATGCATGCCTGGACTAGGTCCACAGATCTTGACGGGGAGAGGGCGAAGAACACGGGGGATTGCTTTGTTGGTTGCCAATCATTCACCAATCCATTGATCCTCTTTCTCCGGTGGATCGGGGTACCAGGCTGAGTATACTGTACTCCGTACTAGAATCTCGTGAGTAACTGAGCTTGCAGTTTGAAATTCAGGGTCAAAAGCCGGGAGAGATATTTTCAGAAGGTTAGAAAAAGTGCGACTACTACCGATCTCGACATCCGTTAACGAAATTCAATGACACTAACAGCCTTCGCGTTGGACTACTCATCAAGACCCTCCCTCGCTCGATCCATGTTCATCAGTCTCGTCGAAAACGCCACCAGCAGGAATTAGGAAACCACCCCACCAGCAAGTTTCCGGTACAAATCTACATCACGAACGCTACGTACAAAGCGGAACACTGCAGCAGCACGCAGCACAGGCAGAACCGTCGAGACCAGTGAGTGGATGGAACAGGACACCCGGCTCGGCGAGGTCAGAAATATCTACTAACCGTCCGTCTCCGAAGCGGAAAAGTTCGCCGGTGACGTCCGCACGGCACTCGCTTCATCGTGCTCGCTTGGCAAATATCTCTCGTCCGGCCACAGCGACTTAAAAATCTCGGCTGCACCACACCTCACTGATCAGCATCAGCAGCAGTTCCACCACCGCCCTTTCCAGTGCCGCTGCTGCTGCAGACTACGCGGTGCGCGTCGGATCAGCTGCACTTATCCGTTCCGCACGGAACCGGCCGAGGCCGCGGCGGAAAACGACTCGTCGCCGCTGCGGCCGCGCGCGGCGAGACCCCGAAGCTTATCTGTCCGTCGATCGATCTCCGCTTCCGCTGCTGCTCTCGCCGATCCGTGCGTGCTTGCCCGTCCGCCAACCCATCCTGTCCCTCGCGGCTGTACGTAAAGGCGCCCGTCCGCGCCGTGTGGTCGCTGTCGATATGGTCACGACCTGACTGCTGGGTAACGACCGGCTCGGGAATCTCGATATGATCACGGAGATCTTTGCCTGTGGCGGACGTAACTGTCACCGTGATGCTGCTGTGCTGCGCTTATATGGAAGCTCGTTTTCCTGCTCTCGGTTTCGGTCTCGCCCTACCAAGCAGGCGCGATCTCGACCGATAACAGCTTCGAGGATTCGAGCTTTTGACTACTGCGTCGTGCGATTTGTGAGAGTGATCCAGCAGATCTCTCCCTGTGTATATATGAGGTGCATCCATTATGCTCGAGAGTGCGACCGGCAAAGAAATCCGTGCGTTCTGATTGGATGGGCACCGCACTTTTTCCCTCGTTCAACTTGCAGTTGCAGTGGAACACATGTCCTTCCATCTATCTTCGGATTTCGACGGCTTGAGCCGGCATCATGTGACCATGTCCTCAAAGTCTGAAACCGAAGCTACAAGACGCAGATGTCATCGAATAACCGCCCACCCAGTGTGGTCGCAGCGACCTTTGCCGAAATCGTTGTGTAACCACCCATATCATATCGCTGTCTTCTCCAGGTAGTAGACGATAGCAAGGCGCCATTGTATCGGAGGAGCCTAGATGCGGTAGTTGGTCCTTGGTACCGCCAACTCTCCCTTTCCGTCCTTGTCCCGGTGCCGGAGCGGCGGCCCCGCGTGACATGGAGCGAGCGAGGCGGTGGTTGTGCTGGCTGGGTCGCCATTCCAGAGCGGGGCCCGAAAGCAGCCTCCTCCGCCGAATCCTCGGTCTTATCCGAAACCAAGAACTCCTCCTACCTTCTCCTGATTTGGCAAAACTGTCAGCCGGTAATCAGCACGGATTAACACTCACCTACCTTTGCAGCACGAGGCACGATGGAACGCACCTCCTTCCCCACGGCTTCCTTCCATCCTCGATCGATCCACTGGCAACGGGCTTGCTCCGGTCAACTCTAGTTGGCGCCAACGTTGGAAGGCTGTTACTGGCACTAGAGCACTATTGTTCCCATTCCAACCGCTTTTTGAGCCAATTGGCCCGGCTAGGAATGTTGTGTGTGCGTGTGACGCCACAGCGGCAAAAAAGCGCCACGAGATATCAAATCAGCGCTGATATTTGCTTGCCCATGGGTTTCTAGAGAGGTGAAATAATCGTGCATGGTGAGTAGGTGGTCACCATACGGAGTGGTGCTGGAGGAAGAGCCGGTGCCGGTCATGTCGATGGGGCAGTGTAAAGCCCGAGTGCCCGGCAGACAGCTACGCCTTCCCCTCGTCAACAAGACAGGTTATGTTGTGTCATGCTTGTGTTCTTGGAGTAGAGTATTGATTTAGCCTGTTGCAGCCGAAGGCGTCATGGCTGCGGGTTCAGATATTCAGAACGCAGATCTCCACTGGTGCAGTGCTGGCTTAGCAAGTCAAAGAATCAGCGAGCTGTTTAGTCTTTGACTCTTTGATTGGGTAGATTAGCACGTCAAAGGGTTTCATCCGGCGGCCAGTAGGAGCTCCGAACTGGATGAGCAGCAGGTGTCTCTTGGAACGTGTGCTGCCAACCCAACCACGGAAACGAGGTTGGTTAGGATCATGCATGCACCGGCTCATGGCTGACGTTCCGCTAGTGTTTGTGTGCACGCTTGGGGTACCACATAATATTGGCGCGTATGTCTGCGCGTATACGTACGCTAGCTTGGTGTATTTGGGCACGTCAAGCCGTTCTTGTTTTTCAATATAACCGGCCATATTTGACAGCAATACAAATAAGCAGCGGGTGATGTGCTGGATTACCTGACGTGCGATAGAATAAAGCCTCTGTTGCCGGACGCAGCATAGCAGTCCTGAATTCGTTGCGTTCATGCACCATGACCAGAATCGGAAGGAGAGAAGGACCGGTTTCTGCGACGTGTAGCCGCCAGTGGTTCCTCTCGATCTGGTTTTGCTCCTGCTGGATGAGAAAGGGTCTGCAAATTTTTTTAGTTTTTCGTTGAGTCTCTGGAATCGATAATGTAAGCTATAAGAAGAATAACGGTGGTCTGTGACGTTTTGCAGGAAAAAACAACACCATTACCGGTTCAGAATGCTTTGAGCCAAAGTGACCTACTAAGAAAGCACCAACCTTATCGTCAGAGATTAATCGAACCAAAGTGACTTACTCAGCACGACTAGAGAGAACAATGCTGCGTCAGCGCCATTTAAATATTTGCCAGATGCGCAGAGCTCAGCAGAATAAACCCGCTCCAATTCAAACGGTAGAATCACAGCGCTGCTGAAAAGGCAACAAGGAAACCCCAGCACATATGAAAGGATAATGCAGTTCCTCTGCAAGTTATGAAACCTTCCAGAGTGGAGCAGCAAAGTCACGCCAAGCGTACCAACATGCCGCCGTGTTATAAAACAATTTGATCCGTCCAGCGAATAAAGTAAATGAAACCGAAGCATTCCAAAGGCACGGAGATGAGCACGTTTCACATATGTTGAGTTTACAACGATTTAGATAAGCAATAAGGACCGAAGCATGCAGTTTCACCTAACAATCTATCATTTTCTCAAAAGCAGTTAAAACAGCGCTATGAAACATGAAATGAGACATAGTGAAGCGTTGATGGAAGGAAGGCATAACGCAAGCCAAGAAACTATGTCTCTTTCGGAGCACCCTTCTTTGCAGCTTCAGCTGCAGCCTTCTCTGCCTCAATCTCAGCAACATATTCATCAATCTCAGACTCTTCAAGTTCACAAAGACCATCCTTCTTTGTCATCACCGCAATCTCAATGTTCTTACCACCACTTTCAACAACCTAAAAGGGTACAGTCTGTTAATGGATGCTTCAAGGAAACTGAATTTAGGAAATGAACCGAGGATAATGTAGCAACTAAAAGGTTATACAAAATATAACTTCAATACTTACATAAAAGAATTTATTACTGATCATATTTATCAAGACTCGTTTGTACGGATTGAGGAAGTACACCACTCCACTAAGCGCGTGGGAAATTTTTTTTTAACTGTTGTAGCAAAGAATGAGGACATGGACACTTGATGAATTTGAAATTTGAGGAAATGATGAAGTCATATCTCACAAGCGTGGCGGCTTACTTCTTGTGTTTCTTCTCCAGACTCCACACAACCTATCATCCTACCATGATGTCTAAAATTAAGAATAACTGATGCAAAGGAGGACACTGAAGTATGGTTTGTTTCAATGAGCACACTGGAGTCAGTAGCATTCCTCATTGATGGCCTGAGTTATCAGTAAACTTTTTTTACCCCATTCCACAAGTTCTTTTCTATTTTCTTTTTACCCTGTATAGTCTGCGGATATTCTTCACCCAAACTTTTGGGTTTCTCCTTTGCCCAGAAACACACTAACAAATTAGCTATCAAAATCAACAATAATTAAATTAACTCTATCAAATGATTTGCTCTTTTTCATGGATAAAAATTGTACTGAGTATTATAGTGTCCAGTAAGTAATTTCTGGAAATCAAGTGGCAGATTAGCTACGAAAGGTTTATTAGTGTTAAAGGAATGTGAGGTAGTTTGTAACAGGATGGAAATGATAGATATCTCTGGCCATGCTGAAAAGGAGTGTTGGGCTGTGTAGTGTCAAAGCCCATGTATGATTTTGTACTTATAAAAGAGAAACAATAACGTGTTGCAAAATTTTCCATACCCACAGAGCTCCTCACTAAATTAGGCTGCAAACTACTAGAAGAGGACAAGGTGTAGCCTTTTTCAAAACTAAGAGCGATGGGGCTACTGAAAGACATTTACTTTTCCTCAATAATGTTATGCTAGGTATGTTAGCTTATTCAAAACTGAAACCACAGTTTGTATTAGATAAGATACTTCTGTTATGATCATGAAGTGGAGAGATATGGACAAAGCCTTCCCGGGAGCTATATGAGCTAGAGCTATATCTGCAACATGGAATCTCATAAAGACTGGCTTCGTCAAGAGATTTATCCCTCAATAAATTCCACATTGCAGAATGCAGATATGGCTTCATGATGACCATTGAATGCATCTCTCCACTTCAGACCCTAAGACAAGCCTCTTGCATGATACAAGCAGTGACCTGACTTCACTTCTGAATATACTATCGTGCCACGAAGGGGCCTTTAGCCTAGTGGTTAAGGAGCCTCGGTAGCGCCCCTCAAGTCCTGAGTTCAACTCCCCGTGGGAGTGAATTGTTGCCTAATTCTGTGTAGATTTTGATGTGTATCTGAAATTTTGAACACTATCTCTCCTCCTAGCCTTCCCCTAACTTTTATTCTGCAAGGAGGCTTTAACAGCACACAACTCATCATAAACCAACCAACCTGACTTCATCTATGTATCAACATTGTTTAAAGAATACTGCAATCTGAATGTTTGAGGCTCTTCTTGCTGTGTGATGAATATGGCATCAAACAAAAAGTAATTCAGGTATCTTGCCAAGGATCCTAAATGAGGTTTTCATTCATCATGCAAAAGATTAAACAATTAAGTAATAAATCATGCTGCCTGGCCAAAGAAGA
>BCLH01000048.1:6749-40532 GCA_001602315.1 Zoysia pacifica | reverse complement strand
CCCCCCCCCCCCCCCCAAAAAAAAAAAAAGAAAACAATAGCTCGGCAGTAGCATTGTATGTTTACCAAACATCTTGAGAAATATATGTAGTATCAAAAGACGTCAAACAAATATGTTGCAGCATTTTTCAGCGCCTTCATTTAAGTTAACTAGGTTACTAAAATGAGGTGTTAGTTCATACGACTGCAGTTCCATGATATGTTAGCATTTTCACAACTCTATCAAAAAATAATAGAGGAACTGTTGAAACATAATTTGACTACTACTACAAAAGGGGGAATTTAGGCAAAAAAAATTATTGACACTGAAACTGAAACATTATATGAAATGCCTGATTCAATGTTTAGATCAACAAATTTGAGATTTTTTTTAATTTTTTTTAAAGAAATGCGGCCTAGCCGCTGCCTTCACTGGAGGCAAGTGCAGGATGGGGGAATGAACCCCCGCCGGCGTGAGTGCTCCCATGAACTTTTACCACCAGGCCACTGGCCTGTCCACACCAACAAATTTGAGATGTAGCTCAATTACCTTATGCTTAAGAAATAATTCAACTCAGGAAATAACAAATTTATCACTGGACAAACTGCTGTTCCTTGTGCTTACCATGACTGCCAAAACCAACCATAATCAAAGCGGGAATAAATGGCACCATAGGTTAGGAAATGAGAAAAGGTAGGATGGAGGACGCTTGCCATTAAAATGTATTTGTTCGACTTAGTATAATCACAGGAGAATAAATAAACACATTTGGTTATTTCCTGATCATGTCAATTGTGATCTACAAGGGTCCTGTTATAGTCATCGTTAACAGGAAAAGATGCAATGTTTACAAGGAATCAAACATTTCCATAACCTTGAAAACATCATATCTAAGTCTATTTGATAATAAACTGAAGAATAAGTAAAGGCAGTATACCTCTAGGAGTGCACGAATAGCGAGCTTGACAGTTTCCTTGCCGGAAGTCTCCTTGTAATTCTTCTCCAGGAACTCCCGCATGGAGTTGGAGTTCCTCCCCGTGGCGTTGGCCTTCCACGCAGAGAAGGTACCGGAGGGGTCGGTCTGGTACAGTGCTGGCTTGTCGTTGTATGGGTCGAAGCCGACGATGAGGGTGGAGAGGCCGAAGGGGCGGACTCCACCGCTCTGCGTGTACTTCTGCTGCAGGCCGGCGATGTACCGGGTGATGTACTCGACGGTGACGGGGTCCTCAACGGTGAGGCGGTGGCTTTGGCACTCGACCCGCGCGCGGTTGATGAGCACGCGTGCGTCGGCCTTGAGCCCCGCGCACGCAAGCGCGATGTGGGTGTCCAGCCTCGCGATCTTGCGCACGGACCTGGGGAAGGCAGAGAAAGTCGAGGGGGTTTGAGGCGAGAGCAGCGAGATCTGGTGTCCCGATAGGAGTGGGACGGAAACCTACCTGGAGTCCTGGAGCTTGGGGGTTGACTTCTTCTCGACGCCGAGGACGACAGTATCGGTGCCGCGGACGCCGACGGCGGCGTTGCCCTTGCGGACGGCCTCAAGCGCGTACTCCACCTGGAAGAGATGGCCGTCGGGGGAGAAGACGGTGATCGCGCGGTCGTAACGGGCCATCCTGCTGGCGTCGCCGGCGGCTTTAGGGTTTGGGCAAGGGCTTCCCGGACGGCGGTGGCGGCGTGCTCTTCACTGCCGGATCATGTGCGTTGCTCCGTCAAAGAGTTTGGGAAGTGGAGGTGGGCATCTTGCTGGCGTTGGGCCGAGCGTGGTCGTACTGCTGCCGTCGGGTCAGCCGTGGCGCCGAAAGCCCCTCACTCAGAAGGTCGAGCTGAACATGGCCGGCCGAGATCCATGGGCCGCTGCTGCTCGCGAGAGCATCCACGATCATGACTGGGCCTTTTTATTTTTATTTTATTTATATTTCTTATACAACCGGTCTATTTATTATTGTTACGCCCTCCTTCTCCTTTTAATTGTCATGCTGGGTATGAGCACGATAAAAAGATAAAAAATGTAAAATGTGTTGAAAACAAAGAGAATAAAGATAAAGATATATTAGAAATAGAGAGATGTGTATTGTAAAAGATGATAAAAGCATCTTTAAAAGCTTTCCATTAACTTTCTCTAAATCAAATTATAAAGAAAAAGTCAACAACTCTTCTAAACTTCTCCCTACTTTCAAAGATCCCCTAAAATCTCTCTATTTAGAGGTAAATCTGGGAACTTCCTGGGGTTCTCAATTCTATTTTAGTGCAACTGACAGTGAGACCGGTTATTGGTTGGATTAGAGGAGCTGTTGGAGGAGGTGGCTGTAGATCCCAAAGTTTTTTTTGCTGGCCTTAAAAAGTATTTTTTAGCGTAAGTTTTTGAGAGAACTGTTGAAGATGCTCTAAGTAACTGAGTAAAATTTATTATATTCAGGATGACATGTAATTAGGTACAAACAGAGATTATTATTATTATTATTATTTATTTTATATTCATTTTATCTTTCCTTTAATTTTGTACTTTCTTTTCAATTTTTTTATTTATTGTATTTTTCTATTTTTACCACAGCATGCCTCCACCAAAATATTTAAAATAAGTTATTCTATTAACAGAACAATTGACTTTTACTTTTCAAACAATTTATTTTCACTATTGAAAAATTGAATGTTACTATTGAAACATTTATTTTCACCACTAGAACATTTGAAATGATGTTAGGATGGAACATTTAAAAAATTCAAAAAATTAAAAATATTTATGTGGGATCTTTTTTGTATTTATTTTAAGTAAATTTAAAACTAAGTTTAAGGTAAGGGCAAATATGTGACACAATTCTCTGCTGAAGTTTTGACCTGGATGGTTGGATGTGTGTTTTACAGTGAAGTTCTCATCCAGGAAGGTGCCTCCATAGATGGACTCGCTTCCTTTCCCATCGCCTCATACTATGAAATGTCACCTCCCTGAACAACAAAACCAGGGATGATACGATGAAATGGTGTTTCTTTAAGTGGAGTTTATTGTTGGGCCCAACACCCTTTTCAACATAGGAAGAATCTAAAAAGGAAAAAGTCCTATTGCGCTCCCTCAATTTTCGCGATTTTGCTCCCTCGCTTACAAAAAACTGGATAGCTAATCTCTCTCAACTTTTAATACCGTTTAATTTTACTCCTTGGGCGGATTTGAACGTTGGTTTTGGCTGACGTGGCGATTACCGGTGATGTGGACAGCCGATGTGTTCCAGTTTTATTCCAATTTTTTTTTAAAAATACTTAATGATAGCTCAAAAGATTATAGAAGGTTTAAAATATTTAAAAAGGAAAATATTTTTATTCAGATCCAACTTCAAATTCAGATCAGATTTATTTTTAAAATTTGAAAAGACAAATGACTATTTAGAAATACAAAAAACAACCTAGACCTTTAAACTGGTGTGGGTGTCGCCGGAGGTCTACGAAGCTTCGTCGGCTCGTCGGATGCTCGACACGTCTTGGCCACCGCCGCCAGGCAGCCGGTACCATGATCATCGGCCAGCCACCGGAGACTCGAGCGTCATTAACGCAGCGACTGTCAGTTAGCTCTCTAACCGCGATCGTAAATCACGGCGTTGCATCAGGCTGACCTTCCCGTAACCACCAAAATCATACGATGCCCCGATGCTTTTATGCATGCGTGTACACCTAGCTTATAGCTACTGATGACAAACGCCCGGCCGTTGGCCAAAGTTTCACGCATCTTGAAAATTGTTTCACAGCCACAGAGAACACGGGATATCACTGCCAAGGACATACGCACTCTCAATGCAAGTTTTTAAAGTTGGTTTATAAAAGTAATAAATTATGATTTAGACACCATTTTTTTAATGTATAGTTTCTATACTAGTTTTTATTTAGATTAAATTTTAATGATCTGAAAAAATTGTGCTGTAAAAACTAAGTAGAGTTCTCTCAATATATTTTTTGAGGTTTTCAGTGCTTTGATATCAGTGAAGAGGTGGTTTTTTTTTTGTAAAAATAGTTTAATTCTCTATTCTCTTTCTTCATCGATTTCTTTATCACATAAACAAAATACTGATGTGTTATGAGAGTTAAAAAGAATAGAAACTATCATTAATAGCCTATTGGGATGCACTTATCCTTGCAAACATATTCGGTTTACCAGCTAATTAGGGTGATGACGAGGCTAATGAGACACGCCTGTCCAACGTCGAAACGGAGCTATTTAAATGGCGTCACAAGTCAACCACGCTGAGTTGTCTTGCCTCCCATGTGTTCTCTCGCCGGAAACCACGACGACACACAAACATTCTTCCTCCTGCATGGAACCACCGTGTGCTACTCGGAGTCCTATAAATAGATGTGCGGACCAGCAGCTGATCATCTCCACACACACCTCTCTCGAGACAGCTCTTGTCTCCTACTACTAGCGCTAGCTGCTGCCCTGTTGAGCTTTCCGAATGGCTAAGCTTGCCTTTCTCTCTCTGGCCTTGCTCGGCCTCCTCTGTTCTGTGACAAGCCAATCTGCAGGATACGGCTATGGCGGTTACCCTATTCCTGCCCCGGGCTCGGGTTCAGGCGGTAGTGGTAGCCCCTTGCCGGTCCCGGTACCAGCCCCGAACGCCGGCGGCCTTGCCGTCGGCTTCTATGGCGAGACGTGCCCGAACGCAGAGAAGATCGTGAGGGGCGTGGTTGAGGCGGCGGTGAAACAGAACCCTGGCATCGGTGCAGGGCTCATTCGGATGCTCTTCCACGACTGCTTCGTCGAGGTACGTACCCGAGGCAGACACCACTGTATATTATATGTCCATTCCCATGCGTTGATATATGTTGGAACGTGCAATCTGATCAGGGATGCGACGCGTCCGTGCTGCTCGACCCGACTCCGGCGAACCCGCAGCCGGAGAAGCTGTCCCCGCCCAACTTCCCGAGCCTGCGTGGCTTCGAGGTCATCGACGCGGCCAAGGCGGCGCTCGAGAAGGAGTGCCCCGGCAACATCTCCTGCGCGGACGTCGTCGCCTTCGCCGCGCGCGACGCCAGCGCCGTGCTCAGCAACGGTAGGGTCAGCTTCGCCATGCCCGCCGGCCGCCGCGACGGAACAGTGTCCCTCTTCAACTCGGCGCTGCAGTTCTTGCCCCCACCGTCGTTCAACCTCTCTGAGCTCACCGCCAGCTTCACCGCCAAGGGGCTCGACGTCAACGACCTCGTCGTACTCTCCGGCGCGCACACCGTCGGCCGGTCCCACTGCTCGTCCTTCACCCGCGACGGCCGTCTGAACGCGTCGGCGTCCAGCATGAACCCGGCTTTAGCCGCGTCACTGCGGCAGCAGTGCCCGGCTAGCCCTAGCTCGACCAACGACCCCACCGTGAACCAGGACATGGTGACGCCGAACGTGCTGGACAACCAGTACTACAAGAACCTGCTCAGCGGTAACGTCCTGTTCACCTCCGACGCGGCGCTGTTGACGTCGACTCGCACCAACGTGTCGGTGATGTTCAACGCGCTATCGTCGCAGCTGTTCGAGGTGATGTTCGCGAAGGCCATGGTTAAGATGGCTGGCATTGGGGTGAAGACTGGTGCCAATGGTGAGATCAGGAAGAACTGCCGAGTTGTCAATTAATAATCTCATTTCTCATCTCTTACATTATTTTTATGCTGCTGAATGCACGGTTCATTAATTATTTTATCCAGACACTTAAATTCGCGTGTGAGACTGTGAGTTGTGTTAATTACTGCCGTCGGGTATTTGTAACCTTTGGCGTGTACGTATCATGTTAAATGTAACTATTCCGTGATAAAGAGTGACTTGTACTTTTATTTTCGGAGCTCAAACATGCAACCTTTTATAAAATAATTTTTTTAAAAAAGATCTGTTTGACCTCTTTAGATCTAAGTAAGACATGTATTCAATCTTAGCTGTTGATTTATATAAGTAAACATATATTTGATTATCATCATCTTCTAAACTCACTAATTACTTTTTAAATTGAATGATGCAGAAATTAATAAATATTAAAGATTTTTTTACTTTTTAGAAGATAAAAGAATAACGTAAATGAACGGTTCACATTTTTTTTGATCTATTTTAAAATCTACCTTGTAAAAAAGCAGTCATGAGTGCCGCGTCCAAGGTGACATGAGCTTGTATTATGTATCATTTACATCGTCAGGGTACATTCACTAAACAGAAAACAAAGAAAAAAATTAAAATGAGAAAAATAACATGAGGAATTCGGTGGTTGCGATTATGCTCCTTTGAATTCTGAAATATCAGCTCATGTACAGTGAAGCTTGCAATTGATGTATCGAATTAGAGACATCCTTCTCTCAAAGAAAATCTATGGAAGAATTCCACTGGACACTACCTAATCACTTAGAGCATATCCAATAGGCTATGTAAATCTAATTGTATAGCTAAATATACCTAATTTTCCTTAAAACAAGGTTCCAACAGTTCCTCCTCCGTAGCCATTTTATCTGGCTCTCCATTCCATGACTTCCGATCGCAAAACTTGGCTAGTGGCCATCCTTGCCATCTGTGTGAGCACGCACATGCAGACGTGAGCAACGGCCGCATGCATGCTATAGCTGGCCATTTGGGCCGTGCTAAACGGGCCGGACCGAGGCCTGTACATTTCGGCCTGGCACGAGCACGGCTCAGCCCGATGAGTTGACGGGTCGTGCTGGCCTGAGGCACGACAAGAGCTGTGCTTGAGTCTAGACACAGGCCCATTGGACCGGCCCGAGCACGGCCCGTTACAGCCGGCTCGACAAGGCACGAAGCCTGGCCGGGCTAGTCCGACGGACGCGGCCCGACACGGGCACGACCCAGGTGGCCCAGTAATCGGCCAGCCGGCCTGGTCTGGTCTCGACCTCGTATGTAACCGGCCCTTCGGTCAGCCCCGCCCCGCTAACTCTAACCCTCAATAGTTTTTCCCCACCCGCCGCAGCGCATGCCGCAGCCTCACCTCCGTCCCACAACCGACGGTGCCTCGGCCGATCTGCGTCGCCGCCGCCCACAGATAGCCATCGCCTCCCTCTCACCGCAGCGCCACCGCTCGCCTCCTCTGTCCGCTCTCGGGTCTCGCCAGTGACTCACGCGCGGGCGTTGGCGCGCCTCGGCGGCTCGGCCGATCTGCATCTCCACCTGTTGCCGTTGCCACCCTCCACAGCGCCGCCGTTCGCCACCCTCTCCTTGTTGTTCTTGCCTCCCTCAGTCCCTCTCGCCAGTGAGTCCCACGGCCTAGCCCAAACCCTAGTCCTCTAGTCCCAGGGCCTAGCCCAAACCCTAGCCCCCATGGAACCCGGCACTCCGACAACCTGAGGATCTGCGCCACCGCCACCTAGTCCTCTGAATCTACTGCCGGCAGGGCTATCGAGGTCATCGACCTCGAGGTTTTCTTCCTCGGGCTCGTCGGCGAATCCGATGGCGGGCACCATCAACGACGACCTACGAGCGCAAGGGTTGCGGGGCGACGACGAAGATGATGTTGGCGCTGGAGCTGGTGCTCTATTCGGCGCCAGTGCAGTATCACCAGTGGACGTCGACGTGAGCCCAACTGCGAGCACCGCCGCCGAGAGGATACGAACAAGGGCTTCAACATCTGAGGTATGGAGAGACATGGAAGAGCTCAAGCGCGTCGTCAATGGTAAGGAACAGAGATATGATGCTCGCTGTAGGTTTTGTAAATCAAAGCTCTCTGCTAGCTCTACTGGTGGCACTGGCCACTTGATTTGTCATGTGAAATTATGCAAAAGAAAAGCTCTTGCTGCTAGTTCATCTAGTCAATCTCATTTACATTTTAGTGCTGATCGTCATGTTTATGGTTGGGTGTATAATCCTGATGTTGCTAGAACTGATCTTTGCCGATTTATTGCTAGACTTGATCTGCCTATAAGCATTGGTGAACAATCTGCATTTGAAGATTACATTAGGATTGCACATAATTCTTATTTCAAAGCAGTTTTTAGGCAAACAACTACTAGGGATTTTGAATCATATTTTGATCTAAAAAATCTGATCTGAAAAAATCTGACATGACGGATGGGAGTGCGGCAGGAGCATCGCATGCGGCCAAGGCTTCCTGTGCATTGAAATTTGATTTTTGAAATGGTCTGGTATGAATTTAGAGAGGCTGTTGGGTCTCTCTAATTTTTTTTCATAAATGTTTTAGTTTAAAGACTAGCTATACTCAGTGAATTTGGAGCTTTTTTTAACCAATCTCTTGGAGATGCTCTTATTCTGTTGTGGAATTATTGTCGTCGGAGTAACGGACCGCAACAATTTCAGAATAGAATTTGAATAAGTTAGTGACAAAAAATTTCAAAATGTAATTATCTCTAAAGTTTCATTTGGAACATAGGAATTTCACAAGAATTTTTTAAGAATTTCACAGAAATCAAGTTAATTTCACAGGAAAAAGCACAGGAATAGGAAGATTTCCTCCAATAAAACGGAGCCTAAATTCATAGGATTACTACTGTTCAACAAGTAGAAGGTATGGTGATCATTGTTGCACAGGCAAAAATGCGATAACGATCTTAAAATTATAAGCAAGAATAGGCATTAATATCAGAATGCGAATCACCATTCAGCTGCTAACATTGAAAAACACAGCTTAACAGTTCGCTGCATGTCATGTATCCACTCTAACAGCTTACGAATTTAAGTATTTTTCTGTTATTTTATCAAAAAGTTTAAAGGTCTTGTTTATTTTTGTAATTCTAAATAGTTGTTTGTCTTTTCGAATTTTAAAAATAAGTTTGATCTTAATTTGAAGTTGAACCTAAATAAAAATATTTTCCTTTTTAAAATATTTTAAATGTTCACAAAATTTCGTAATTTTCTAAGCTCATTAAGTATTTTTTTAAAAAAAAATTGGAACAAAGCAGTGACATCACCGGTGATCGCCATGTGGACATCATGTCAGATAAAATCACCATTCAAATCCGCTTAAAGAGCAAAAATGAATGGTATTGAAAGTTGAGAGAGAGTCTGTCCACCCGGTTTTATAAGCGAGAGAGCAAAATTGCATAACCGCAAAAGTTGAGAAACCGTAATAGGACTTAAGTTGAGAAAGCGTAATAGGACTTTTTAGAGCGTAATAGGACTTTTTTCAATCTAAAAGTAACCAAAAAACCCCATAGAAAGAGAATACCTGGCCCTAAAATTTTCTGCAAAATGTAGAACAAAGAAATTTGTGGCTGAACTGAAGTTCATTCAGGAAGGACTTATTTCCTGGTATGTCACAGTATATACTTTGGCATGATAACTATGAATTTTCATCAGTGATGACGGTCTTGGCCAAAAAAAAAAACAATTCCAGAAATAAATAAATGATAGAAATTAACAGAGTGACAGTGTTGGAAGGGATGATCGCCAAGTCGGTGACGTCTATAAAAACGCCGTCCCCTTATCTGCTCCTCATTTTCCTTAAAAACTTTTGCTTTAGAACATCTCCAATAATCTCCTCAAAATCATCTCAAAAAGTATTTTTTTAAGTCAATCAAAAAAAATTTAAGATCTACTTTAGCCACTTTTTTTAACAGCTCTCCTAAATAGTTTAAATTTGAATTTAGTGAATAATTGGTTTTATTATTAGTTACATGAAAAATAAGATTAAAGATCTTAAAAAGTTTCATCTTCGAATAGAGGGATTTCGGAGACCTTGAAAATAGAGAGTTGTTGGAAGATATTTTTTTATATATTTTTTTATAATTTGATTTAAAAAGAGTCAAGGAGGAGTTGTTGAAAATGCTCTTACCCCTCCCTATTGGCACTTCGGCAGGCGCGAAAATCACACGCGCTTCACCGCCGGCCGGCCCGTCCCTGCTTCCAGCCTCCCCCACGTCCCAAATACCACCTCCCTCCTCCCCAGATGCGGCCTAGAACAACGAAGCGATTGTTCATGAGCCAAGCCCCGGAGTCTTTGTTAGTCTCCGGCGACTTGCCTGGTGGTTAATGGAAAGCTCTTTCCGTCTTAAAAAAACCAAGCAATCCGGCGCAACCTTGAATCAGCGAGCGACTGACAATTGAGCCTGCGTTACTGCGCTTGTGGCGGGGACATCCGAAGCTGCGTGGGCGTGTGAAGCGAGGGAAAGTAGCAAAATGGTGGCGGCGGCGCTGGACACAGTGGCCGCGACGCCGTGGGGACGGTGGCTGGGTCTGGTGACGGCGGTGTGGGTGCAGTGCATCTCCGGCAACAACTACACCTTCTCCAACTACTCCGGCTCGCTCAAGACGCTCATGGGCCTCACGCAGCTGCAGCTCAACGGTCTGTCCGTCGCCAAGGACGTCGGCAAGGCGTTCGGCCTCCTCGCCGGCCTCGCCTCCGACCGCGTCCCGACGTGGGTCCTCCTCGCCATCGGCTCCGTCGAGGGGCTCCTCGGGTACACCGCGCAGTGGCTCGTCGTCTCCAGGACCGTGGCGCCGCTCCCGTACTGGCAGATGTGCGTCTTCCTCTGCCTCGGAGGGAACAGCTCCACGTGGATGAACACCGCCGTGCTCGTCACCTGCATCCGCAACTTCCGCCGGAGAAGGGGCCCGGTGTCGGGCCTGCTCAAGGGGTACGTCGGCCTCAGCACCGCCATCTTCACCGACGTCTGCTCTGCGCTGTTCGCCGACGACCCGGCGTCGTTCCTCGTCATGCTCGCCGTCGTGCCCGCCGCGGTCTGCACCATCGCCATGCTGTTCCTCCGCGAGGGACCGGCCGCGGGCGCTGGCACGGCTGCCAAGGACGAGGAGGAGGACGGCCGCTGCTTCGCCGCGATCAACTCGCTCGCCGTGACCATCGCGCTGTACCTCCTCGCCGCCGACCTCACGGGGGCCCGCCGCGGCCACGGGGTCGTCTCGGCCGTCTTCGTGGCCGTGCTCCTGGTTCTCCTTGCGTCCCCCGCTGCGGTGCCGGCGCACGTGGCATGGAAGTCATGGATCAAGGCGCGAAAGGCCGTGGACGCCGACCTCGTGGAGGCGGACTCCCTCCTCGACACGAAGGCGGTGGAGAGGAATGTGCAGGAGTCCGAGGAGGCGCCGGGCCTCGGCAAGCGGCCGCGGCTCGGGGAGGAGCACATGATCATGCATGCCCTCACGTCGCTGGATTTCTGGTTCATGTTCGCGTCGTTCCTGATGGGCGTGGGCACCGGGCTGGCCGTGATAAACAACCTCGGGCAGATGGGCGTCGCCATGGGCTACAGCGACGTCTCCCTCTTCATCTCCATGACCAGCATCTGGGGATTCTTCGGCCGCATCGCATCCGGAACCATTTCCGAGCATTTCATCAAGTACGTTGCTCTGTTCCCCGGAACCTAACTCCCCATGCATCAATCTCCACCAGCAATTCAATTCAGCAGATGCCCTAATGAATGATTGGAATCAAAGAACTTGGAATTATCGATCCGTTCCCAAGTGAATTAGGATTCCCCACGCCTCTGTCTACCGATCGGTGCATCCGTAGTAAGCAACTGGTGTAGTGCGGGTGCTCGGTTGAAAACTGGTGAGCGTAGTTTGAACTCAGAACATCGTTATTTTAATCAAATGAATTAGTTTTTTTAAAATGAAATTTTAAAAAACTAGTTTTGATTGAATAAAAAGGTTTGGAGGTAAGTCTAAGGGTCATTATTTTTCACCTGTAACGGAGTCCACCCTGAAAGATAATCTCTGAAACTGAAAGCATGAAATGAGCCTTTTCTCGAGCGACATTGTGACTTGTCATGAACGAGAGAGAAAGTTGCATCAGGAAGTGATATTGATAGATAAATTAGCACGACAGCTCAGGTGAGTCATCTTTCCATTGTAGTAGTATTCAGTATTAGGTGCCGTTTTAAACAGATAGTGGCCTGCATCTCTGTTTTGATTGTATAATGGGAAACGTCATAGCTTTTCTTAATTTTTTTTACTTGCTTTATTTGATATGGAGCACTAAATTTTATGACATCTCCAATATTCAGCTTTTGACATAGCAGCATGGCCTCTTGTTTACTCTGAATTTTCTGAAGCACAATGCAATTTGGCGAGCATTTCGTTTTGTTTTGGTGAAGTTTGAGTCGTTCGGCCCCTTGAACGTCTGCAAACTTTTCAGGACAAGAGCGATTCCCCGCCCATTCTGGAACGCGGCCTCGCAGATCGTGATGGCCGCGGGTTACGTCGTGATGGCGCTCGCCATGCCGGGGTCGCTCTTCATCGGCTCGGTCGTCGTCGGCGCCTGCTTCGGCGTGCGTTTCGCGGTCACCGTAGCGTCGGCGTCGGAGCTGTTCGGGCTCAGGTACTACGGCCTCATCTACAACATGCTGAACCTCAACCTGCCCCTCGGCTCGTTCCTCTTCTCGGGCCTCCTCGCCGGCCTCCTCTACGACGCGCAGGCCACCGCGGCGCCCGGCGGCGGCAACACCTACTTCGGCGCGCACTGCTACCGCCTCGTGTTCCTTGTCATGGCGGTCGCCTGCGTCGTCGGGTTGGGCTGGACGTCCTGCTCTGCGTCAGGACGAAGTGGGTGTACGCCAAGATCCACCAGAGCAAGAGATCGTTCAACGTGTCTGCGGAGATGGCGCAGAGGGTGAGTTGAGTTAGCCGTTCGTATGTACAGTACTAGGGTGGAAAGGAAACTCGAGGGAACAGTACGCGCCATTAGCGTTGTCGCGAAATAGGTCCTGCATCTTTTTTTTTTTTGAGTCCATGTGAATAAGTGATTCGTGTATTGATTCTTTAGGCAAGTTCAATCGGTCGATTTAATTGGTGATGCGCTCTGTGAAGGAAATTTTGAAATGGCTGGTTTTTTTTTTTTAACGAGGTGTTGCTTGCGTTGTAGCACTGCTGGCAAATTTTGGTGATCTCCCTTCAGTTCATACTATGGCTGCGACTGACTGGTCCACGTACGGAAGCACGTATGGGAGTGATTGATTTCGAAGCGGATAAGGATGTGTTTGGTTGTGGCGTGAGATGTAAAAAAACTGTTGTAAATTATAGGCTATAAAAAAAATGATATGAGTTGTGAGCTGTAAAAAAATTAAAAATTCTTTTAATTGAAGCAGCTGTGAGCTGTACGTGCTATAAAAAATGTATGTATTATCTCTAAATAGTTATAAGATTGTTTATATGCAAAATGACCATAATACATTGTACTATTTACTGATTCACGTGTGAATTACCATTTTACAAAGATAAAAGTACTTTTTAAAAGTTTTTATCCATAATTAATTTATGGTCAATATAAATACAAAATATATGGTTCACATAATTATGTTATCATAATTATTCTCCTCTCGCACTAATCAAAGCATTGGCTATTGTATTACAAATAGTATATGGTATTCTCATTCTCCACATCTTGAGCTTCATCTCCTTATCTTTTCGACATGCTACTTGTTTCTTATAACAAGTACTCTTCGTCAGTATCACCATTTATCAAACTCTTTATCTTATAAATTATTGTTACGGATAAAATTATGTAACGCTAGACAAACAACAATAATGTGCTTCTTAGTACAAAGTGAGAAGCTTGGCATGCCTTTTAAAATACGTCACTTCTGCTTCAATACACCAAAAGCTCTCTTAATGACATTTCGAAGGGATGAATGCAAAAAATTGAAGACCTCATACTTTCTCTGAAGAAGAAGCCCAGAACGATGCCGAAACTCTGAAATATGGTACGCACTTACTTTGTAAGGAGCCAAATACCCTATTTGATTTGGATATCCAGAATCCACAAGATAAGATTTTTCTATAAAATCAACAATTAGTGCCAAATAACAATACCAAGTATTTTAATATTGTATTCAATAGACTATACCTTTCGAAGGTACATGAAATGTAAGAAAATTTGCTAAGGCACGATTCAAGATCAGTGTATCTGAAAGTGGCCTAGAGGGGGGTGACTATGCCAACCTAAAATTTTGTGTAAATTAAGACTTAAACAAACTATCAGTCCCCCGGACACTCCGGCCACTGACCGAACACTTTGGCGTTGGAGACTCTGGCTATCGATAGGACACTCCGACAAACACTGTGAACTACGAATGCAGGAATATTAAGCTAGATCTAGCAAATTTACTTGAACCAAAAGATAAAATGAAAGTACTAAAGCACGTAGGAACAAGTAAATAAGGTTAGAACAAGCTACCCTAATAGATTGATGCCGAAATGTAAATAAAGCGAGTAATAGATCTCAAACTGGTAGAAAAACAAGAAGCACATGGAGACACAAAGATTTATCTCGGAGTTCAGATCCACTAAAGGTCCTAAGTCTCCGTTGAGAGGTACACAAAGAACTAGGTTTCACTCAACCCTTTTTCTCTCTCAAGATGACCACCAAAGTTGAGATGAGTGCTTCGCTATTAAATCTCGTTCGAGAGGGTAATACAAACTTCTCGGGGCTTCACCACATGAGTTGGGAGCTCCTGAGCACGCCTAGTCATCTAGGAGCTTGAAGCTCCAAGAGTAACAAACGTGAAATCAAGTTTTTACCTTCACAAATGCTCGTTGGAATCAAAGGGATGCTCTTAAAACCTTTGAAAGATTGCCCTCTCACTTCCCTTGCTCAAATCTAAGCAAAGAAATCTTAGCAAGAGTGTGAGAGAGTGTGAGAATGAGCTCAAGTGTGTTCAGATACAAAATGAGGCTAAGAGATAGTTCTGTCCCTCGGGGAGGAGTGTTTTATACTCTTCACTTCTGAAAGAGTCGTTGGAGTGTCAGGACCACCAGAGTCTCCGACCCATGATCGGACACCCGGCACCAGAGTCTCCGCTCTAGGTCAGACACGCTGACAGGTGTCAAGGAGGCACAATTCAAACGTCAAAGACTCCGGCCAAGGGGCGAACACTCCGGCAAGGGGTGTACTGGACTCGGTGAAAAATATCCGAAGTCTCTGACCCAAGGGTCAAACACTCTGATGAGGGGTGTTTTAGAGTCCGGAAGAAAATGCCTAGAGTCTCCGGCCAGAGGCCGAACACTCCGGCGAGGGGTGTTCTGGAATCCAAGGAAAAGGCCCGGAGTCTCCGGCCAGGGGCCGAACACTTCGGCAAGGGGTCCACTGGAATCGAATAAAATGGGTCAGAGTCTCTGGCCTGGGACCGGACACTCCGGCCAATACTGTTCTGGAAATAATGTTTCTAGGAGATTTTGAGCATTTGCTTCGGTTCTTCCACTTCATTTCCCGTCCCTCTTGATAGTACCACATGCCTAAACTTAAGAATAAAATAAAAACTATAAGAATCTTCAATAAGCTTCGCTTTTGGTACGTCTCATCTTTTCTCTCTTTTTGATTACCTGCAATTCTTAATAGAACTAAATAGAATGCGTTAGCTCTTTAATTATGTTGTCATTTATCACCAAAACCTACAAGGGGCCTAGATGCACTAACAATCTCCTCCGTTTTAGTGATCGATGACAACACAATTAAATCTTCAAGAGAGGTATAAAAATAAGGTTTTAGATGCTTTGATATAGTGAGCTCCCCCTCAATGTGTGCACATAGAACAAGATATAGCATGACAAGCCAAACTACACATATTAGAAGGATAAAAATTATGAGGGCTCCCCTATATCAATGCATCCGTGGGGTGCAACTAGTGTGAGTGACAACAATGTATATATGTGATGCTCATGACAAGTTATAATCACACAAATGCAAAGCGAGAAAGTAAACAAGCACCAATACAACCATACATAATAATAAAAGTATAAGGTCTTAAGATTACAATCATTCAAATAGTCTTAAAGTAGTCTCTCACACACTCGAAATGGATAACAAGAAAGATAACTACTTCTCCCCCTTTGGCATCACATCGCCAAAAAGGAAAAAAGAAGTGATGTGAAGCTCAATAGAACTCATAGTCTTCAATTTCTGCACCACCACCGTCATTGCCATCATCCTCAACATCGATGTCGTCATCATCAGCATCTTCTTCTTCTTCTTCATATTCCAGATCACCTTCCTCACTAGGATCTTCGGCTTCTCCAGCAACCTCCTTTGGAAGACGATATGAAGCCTGAGGATCCAACTTCGGCTCAAAAGGAGAAGGTGGAGATACTCACGAGGAGGAGTGAACTAAAGAAAAGCTTGAGCACCAAGCCTTTGAACCTTGTACTCAAGGTAAGAGAAGCGCTCTTGAGACCTCTAAAAGTGCTTCTCAGATTTTCTTGCTTGGGAGGAGCAAAGGTTGAAGATTGATCGAAGTGCTCTAGAGATCAAGGAGCTCTTCTTACTCGAGGCTTGGGTCTTGTCAAAACGAGATCTAGTGGAAGTGGAGGGTCCTCCAACGAGAGAGTCAGCATGAGAAGAAAGAACAGCTGAGATTTTGATGGGGTGGACTATGTAGGGACTTTGAACTTTATGATGAGAGAGCCCATGGCCGCAAGTCTGCTCAATGAGTGCCATGATATAGAAAGCATATCCATAACTATTCGTGGGAGAGATTGAGTTCTCGATGATGGATGAGTAGATGAACATAAACACACTAAATTCCTTTTCTTTATCCGGGTGGTCTTACATATACAAGAGCAAAGTTTTTGTATTATGCAAAACACTGGTAGCATCACCACTCTTGGGATTTAGTGTGTGACGAAAAAGAGCTGCGAGGATCTTATAGTAGGGAGCCATACCATGAACCATCCCATAGATAGGAGGCCCAAAGTCACGGACATACATGAAAGTGATCTCCTCATTGTTCAATATCCTTTCGTCATGAATGTTCTCTTTGACAAGATCTTCATCATCAAATCCAAGAATTGAAGCAAAGAACAGGTGAGATGCATGAAAATGGTTGCCTTCAAGGCTCCAATGTAGCACCTCATCCTCGCCATTGTGATCGGTCCAAAGTGTGAAATAAAACTGAGCTATGAGCTCCTCATTCCATCCATACTTGAAGCCCATGATCTTTTTTACTTTCTTGGCTTCACACATTCTGATCACCTTATCAAACACTAGATCCTTCTTCTTCATGTAGTCCCAGTCAATCCATTTTATCGGGGTGGTCCTGTTCTTCTTCTTGTCATAGATCACGAATCTATACCAATCAAGCTGAAACATATTATAGAACCGGTGATCTGCAACGCGATCCTCAGTCTCATACAAGTAGGGGTCCTCCAGTCTCTTGGGCATCAAATCATGTTTACCCCGCTTGTAGTCTACCATCATCCTAGGATCGACAGTCGGAGGGTACTCCACCTTGGGGTAACGCACTCAGTAGACAATATTATGCTTGAGAGGACGTGTACACTTGTGCTGCCCTACTGACACAGCTAGATCAGTTGGCCCACCCAAAAGCCCTTTTCCTTTTCCTTTGGGTTTCTCTTTTCCTTTGGCTTTTGGGTGAGCGGACTTCTTTGAGGCAGGCCGAGAAGAACCGCCCTTTTGACAATTCTGAATCACAATGTCGCTTGAAGAACGGTTGGGCTGCCTCTTCCTCTTGACCAAGGACTTCACACCAAAGCTATCTCCTCTTCACTAGAGGAGCTATTTGCTTGAAGATTCTTGATACGAGCCATCTGCCAAAGAAAAGAATTACATGCAATGAGGAAGCCATATGATGTGAAGAAGAAACTAAAAGAAGTTGTGGATTGAACTTGGAAAGATGGAATAGAACATGCAGGGTCGGAGTGTCTGGCTAGGGGCCAAAGACTCCGGTACCGAAGACTCTGGCCAGATTGAGTTCTGTTCGAAATATCTTTTGGTAGATCATGAAATGTCTTTTGATGTTGGTTCTAGGTGTTCATACACACAACTTTGTCAAAGAATTGTCATCCAAAACTTCCTAGAAAAGTAGACCGGGCTAAAACAAGTTTGAATGAAGATTTTAGTGGATCTACGGTTTTAGCCCTAGGAAAGCTACCAAATCACTAGCATTGCCTTAGAAACATGTGGTAGCAAGATTGGAAGCATTGGAACAACCTAAAACCTTCTAGGAAGAGAGATCGAGCAAAATGAGATTACCTCCAAAAACTTGGGAAAAAGACCGGTTGATGATCGGAGACTTCGGAGAAGAATTGGGGAAGAGATTTTTCGTAGGAATCCCACTCCAAAGTCCAAGATTCGAGCAAATGAAGAAAGGTGGCGATTTGGGGGTGTTTGGATGCGCTAGGGTCTAAAATGAACTCTGGCAATTGTTGAATCCTATAAATACCCGAGGACCTCGGAGATTCCGGCAAGGGGCCGGAGACTCCAGCAGGGAGTATTCTGAAAAGAATTTTAGACTTGGATTGTAGGCGGATTTTGATGATGAAAAGATGATAGATGGAGTGTGTGACTTGTATTAAGATCTTAACTAATGCTGATTATCCAACAATCAACATTTCAACAACAATAATCACCATAGTCAAGTATGTATGCCAAAAATGGCAAGAACAAATGAAATAGTTTTGAAAATCACTCAATGTTTTCACAAATCTTTTGTTTATTAATAAAAGAAAAGACAACAAGCAGATGTGCATTACTTCAAGCCACATTTCAAGAATCTATGATATTAAACTCACTCCTAAGCTCACAAAAGCGCTTCTCATCTAGAGGCTTGTGAAAATATCGGCCAATTGTTCTTTGGTGGGTACATGAATATCTCTATATCCCCTTTAGTGAATGATCTCTCAAGAAATGGTACCGGATGTCTATGTGCTTTGTGCGGTTATGATCATAAGAATTATTAGCAATTTTAATGGCACTCTCATTGTCACATAGGAGAGGGACTTTGTTCTCAAAGTAACTAAATTCCTTAAGGGTTTGCCTCATCCATAGCAATTGGGCGCAACAGCTACCCGCAGCTATGTACTGGACTTCGGCGGTGGATAGGGCAACGGAGTTTTGTCTCTTGGAGGACCATGATACAAGGGATTTTCTCAAAAATTGGTAAGTCCTCGATGTGCTCTTCCTATCCACTTTGCATCTGACATAATCTGCATCGAAATATCCAATGAGATTAAAATTGGAACCCTTTGGAAACCAAAGCCCTAGCTTTGGTGTGTGAATTAAATATCTTATGATTCTTTTAACGGCCCTTAAATGGCACTACTTTGAAGCGGCTTGAAATCTTGCACACATACACACACTAAGCATGATATCGGGTCTAGATACACAAAGGCAAAGGAAAGATCGAATCATGGAGCAATATACCTTTTGATCCAACGTTTTTCTACCGAAGTCAAGATCAAAATGACTATTTGGCCCCATAGGAGTCCTGATAGGTTTAGCATCCGCCATCTTGAACTTCTTGAGAATGTTATGGGTGTACTTGATTTGACAAATGAACATTCTTTCTTTAAGTTGTTTCACTTGAAAGCCGAAGAAGAATGTCAACTCCCCCATCATTGACATCTTAAATCTTTCGGTCATGATCTTGCTAAATTCATCACAAAAAGCTTTGTTAGTAGAACCAAATATTATGTCATCGACATATATTTGACACACCAATAAATCATTGTCAATTCTTTTTGTGAAAAAGATGAAATTGGATTTTTCAATTGTAAAACCACTTTCAATGAGAAAGTCCCTAAGACATTAATACCATGCTCTAGAAGCTTGCTTAAGTCCATAAAGCGCCTTATGGAGTTTATAAACATAGTTAGTATGTTCTTCATCTTCAAAGCCCGATGGTTGCTCTACGTACACTTTTCTTGATTGGACCGTTGAGGAATGCATTTTTCATATCCATTTGATATAGCTTGAAATCAAGGTGAGTAGCATAGGCAAGTAATATACGAATTGACTCAAGCCTTGCTACGGGGACAAAGGTTTCATCAAAATCCAAACCTTCAACTTGTGAATAACCTTTTGCCAAAAGCCCTACCTTGTTTCTTGTCACGACTCCATGCTCATCTTGTTTATTGCGAAACACCCATTTAGTGCCCACAACATTTTGACTTAGATGCTCCACCAAAGACCAGACTTCATTTCTTTTGAAGTTGTTCAACTCTTCTTCCATGGCCATCACCCAATCCGGATCACGAAGTGCATCTTCTACCTTGAATTGTTCCAAAGAGAAAACAAAAGAGTAATATTCACAAAAGGTAGCGACTCGTGATCTAATAGTTAGCCCTTTTTCAATATCAATAAGAATTTGTCAACGGAGTGATTTCTTTGAACTCTTTGATGGCCTCTTAGATGTGTCACTTGGGGTTTTGGTTCATCTTGCTCTTCTTCTTCATCACCCCCTTAATCATTGCCCTCTTCTTCTTCTTGGGCTTCACCTTGTGTTGAGGGTAATGCTACATTGGAGGATAGATCATCTTGGACATCTTTTGGATCACGTGGTCGCACATCACCTATTGCCATCCTTTTCAATGCATCACATAGTGCTTCTTCATCATCTAAAATATCAAGATCAACTTGCTCTACTTGAGAGCCATTAGTCTCATCAAACACTGCATCACACGTGACTTCAACTAAACCGAATTTTTTGTTAAAGACACGATAGGCGCGAGAGTTTGAGTCATAACCAAGCAAAAAACCTTCGTTCGTTTTTAGAGCGAACTTGGATGATTTGTGTTTTTTATTGAGAATATAACACGAAAGTAAGAGACGTTTGGTTTGTTACTGGTGAGAAGCTCGTAGGAGGTCTTCTTCAAGATACAATGAAGATAGAGCCGGTTGTTTGTATGACATGCCGTGTTTATCGCTTCGGCCCAAACGTGATCAGAGGTCTTATATTCATCAAGCATGGTTCTTGCCATCTCTATGAGTGTGCGGTTTTTTTTTCGGCAACTCCATTTTGTTGAGGAGAGTAGGGTGCCAAAAACTCATGCTTGATGCCTTCTTAATCAAGATACTACTCCACTTGAGTGTTCTTGAATTCGCTTCCATTGTCACTTCTTCTCTTCTTGACTCTTAAGCCGAATTAATTTTGATCTCTTCTTACAAACTTGAGTTCTCTTTGAGTTTCACTCTTATCATGCAAAAAGAACACCCAAGTGAAATGAGAATAATCATCAACAATTACAAGATCATATTTGTTACCGCTAATGCTTATGTAGGCTATTAGACCAAAGAGATCCATATGAAGCAATTTCAATGGTCTTGTTGTTGTCACGATATTTTTGGTGAGATGTGGCGCTCCAACTTATTTTCTGGCTTGACATGTTTCATAAGGCTTATATTTCTCAAACATAACATTGGTTAGTCCTAGGATGTGACCACCTTTTATGAGCTTATTAACATTTCTCATTCCAACATGGGCTAGCCTACGATGTCACAACCAATCCATGTTGGACTTTGCAATTAAACATGTATCAAGTTAAGCCTTATCCATTGAAAAGTCAATGAGATAGAGTTTTCCCTTTAACACATCTTTAAAGGAAATTGAGTCATCCCTCCTAAAGACTATCACACTCTCATTAGTGAACAAACAATTATAGCCCATCTCACAAAGTTGTGAAACAGACAACAAATTATAGTCCAAAGAATCAACAAGCAATACATTAGAAATTGAATGCTCCGTTGTGATAGCTATTTTACCATAACCTCGCACTCTTACTTGACCGTTGTCACCAAAGGTGATGCTTTCCATTGAATCTTCATTTTTTTGATAGGAAGTGAACATTTTTTTCTCGCCGGTTATATAATTTAAGTATCCACTATCTAGCATCCAACTTGTTCCACCGGAGGAGTACAGTATCCAAATTTGTTTAGGTCCTTTCACATTAGCCACAAGAGTCTTGGGTACCCACACAAGCTTTTGAGTTCTTGTTGCGTGGGCCAACATACTTAGTAATAATTCTACCATACTTGTTCTTCATAAGTACATATGATGCATCAAAAGTTTGAAATAGCATGGACATATTATGAGAAGCATTAGTATGATAATCATGAGACTTGGAAAGATCATTAGTGACTTTGCTCTTGGCTTGCTTCTTTTGGTAGCTTTCCTCTTTGGTGAATTTTAAAAATTCTTGGCCATTCTTCACTTCTCCTGCATTTTGTTTTCCACCATAAACATAGCCAATACCATCCTTCACATGAGTGCGCTTTGCGTTCAAATATGCACTTATTACATATTCAACCTTTTTACGTCAAGTTCTTGCTTCTTTTGATGAACTTGCCCTTTTAAAGTTTTCACTTGATTTTTCAAGCCATGAATCAATTTGACATTAGTAGCACAAGCTTTAAGATCAATATTCTTACATCTAGCACAATATTTACTTATGAAAGTTTTAGTTGTGCTAGGTGTATCTTTAGGTTTAGAGTTAGACCGAAGAGTATCAAATTGCACTTCAAAGTCTTTATGAGCCTTTTTCAAGGCATCATAGTCTTCTTAAAGAGCACCACTTGAACTCTCAAGACTCATACAAGTCTTCTTGCATAAAGCAAGTTGTTGGTCTAACTCTTAATTTTTTCTTTCTTTCTAGAGTTAAGAGATTCTCAAGCTCAAGATTTCTCTTCTTTTCAAGAATGAGCAAGTCTTCTTTATTCTCAAGAATCTCATCCCTCTCAACTATTTGATCCATAAGCATTTTAATTTTAGTTATAGCACTTTTACTTAAGCCTTTGAGCAATGCCTCATCTTCACTATCATTTTCAATTTCCTCATCACTACTAACATACTTATGAGGGAGGTTGTATTTGGTTTTTACCTTACGCTCGCCCTCCTTTGCCATTAAGCATGTATGAGTAGTGCTTTTGCTCTTGTTGAGATTGGTGAAGAGAGATTTGCTTGATGAAGATTCTTTAATGGCAAATGTAGCAACGCCTTCATCATCCGAATCAGAACTCTCCTCATTTGAGTCTCATTTCATTCCTAGATGGGCTTCATCGGTGTACTTCTTCTTTAAAAATTTCTTGTCTTTGTTGAAGTACTTCTCCTTTTTCTTCTTGCCATCATCTTCTTCTTTCTTCTCATGTGGGCAATTTGCAATAAATTGCCCATACTTCCCATAATTGTAGCAAACTTTTTCCCTCTTGACTTAGGTTTTATCTTTCTTTTTGTCATCACGATAGTTCCGCTCCTTCCTCATGAACTTCTTGAATCTCTAGAAAAAGAGAGCCATGTCTTCATCATCAAGGTTAGAGCTTTCATCTTCATCACTTGAGCTTTCTTCAACTATCTTCTTGCCTTTGCTGTTCTTGCTTAACTTGAGTGCTATGTCTTGATTCTTTGAGCTTGAGGTACCCTTTAACAAGTTCTTTCTATATTGAGCTTACTTTTTCATCATCTCATGGTTGATGATTTTGCCAAACACTTCATCGGGAGACATCTTCTTGTAGTTAGGGCTCTAACAAATTAGTCTACATAAGGTTGTGTTCTTAACCACGTAAGCCCTAATCATCTTTTTAACAACCTCATGATCAGTCTAATTTTTGCTTCCATAGGCTCTAATTTTGTTGACAAGAATCTTAAATCGGTTGTACATCTCCTGAGGGGTCTCATTGTCTTCCATCACAAATCTTCTCAATTCACCCTCAATCATCTCAATCTTGACAATTATTATGGTCTTGGTGCCTTCATGAGCAACACGAGGTGTGTCCCAAATATCCTTTGCCGAGTTCAACCCATCAACCTTATTGAACTTCTCTTAGTTAAGCGATGAGAGAAGAACCGTCACCACTTGATTATTTCGGTGGAGATCTTGTTCTCGTTTCAGAGTGAGTTCTGCATTATCATCACTATCCGAATAATCAACACTTGTACAAACAATATCTTATATGCTCAGATGGAGTGAAAATAGATGATACTTCATGTTGTGCCTCCACTTGGTATAGTTCACCCCATCAAACTAAGGTGGTTTACCAATGGGTAACGACAAGAAGTTCGTGTTAGAATTATGACAAGAATAATTGAAAGGAGTTTTAGAATAGTCTTTTTTTTAACTCCCATCTTCTTTTTCTTCTTCTCTTTTTTGGCCTTCCTCTTGAGGAATGAGAAGGATTCTCCTTCATTCTCACTCGAACAAGATTGTTCAACTTCTTCACTTGATTCTTCGCTCGCTTGGCTAGCTTCCCTTAGACCCTTCATCGTCTCTCCAAGCTGTTAAGTTCGATTTGAAGAGTTTGACTCTTATATCAATTGAAAGTGGCCTAGAGGGGGGTGAATAGGTCAACCTAAAATTTTCTGCAAATTAATACTTAAACAGACTGTCAGTCCCCCAGGCACTCCGAGCACTGGCCGAACACTCCGATGTCAGAGACTCTAGCTATTGACCGAACACTTCGGCAAACACTATGAACTACGAATGCAAGAATATTAAGCTAGATCTAGCAAATTTACTTGAACCAAAAGATAAAGCGAAAGTACTAGAGCATGCAAGAACAAGTAAATAAGGCTAGAACAAGCTACTCTAATAGATCGATGCCGAAATATAAATAAAGCAAGTAAGAGATCTCACACCGATAGAAAAACAAGAAGCATACGGAGACACAAAGATTTATCTCAGAGTTCAGATCCACTAAGGATTCTACTCTCCATTGAGTGGTTCACAAAGAATCAGGTTTCACTCAACAATTTTTCTCTCTCAAGACGACCACCAAGGTCGAGATGAGTGCTTCACTATCAAATCCCTTTTGGGAGGGTAATACAAACTTCCTGGTGCTTCACCACACGAGTTTGGAGCTCCCGAGCACACCTAGTCATCTAGGAGCTTGAAGCTCCAAGAGTAACAAACATAAAATCAAGTTTTCACCTCCACAAGTGCTCGTTCGAATCAAAGGGATATTCTCAAAGCCTTTGAAAGATTGCCCTCTCACTTCTCTTGCTCAAATTTAAGCAAGGAAGCATTAGCAAGAGTGTGAGAGAGTGTGAGAATGAGCTCAAGTGTGTTCAGATCGAAAATGAGGCTAAGAGATAGTTCTGCCCGTAGGGGAGGAGTATTTTATACTCCTCACTTCTAAAAGAGTCGTTGGGATGTTAGAACCACTAGAGTCTACGGCCCATCACCAGACACTCCGGCAGGTGTCAAGAGGAAGAATTCAAACATCGGAGTCTCCGACCAATGGCTGAACACTCTAGCCAGGGGTGTACTGGACTCGGCCGGAGTCTTCGACCCAAGAGCCGAACACTCAGGCAAGGGGTGTTTTGGAGTCCGAAATAAAATGCTCGAAGTCTCTAGGCTAGGGCCGGACACTCCGGGGAGGGGTGTTCTAGGATCCAAAGAAAAGGCCTGGAGTCTTTGACCAGGGGCCGAACACTCCGACAAGCGGTCCTCTAGACTCGAATAAAATGGGTCGGAGTCTCTGGCCTAGGGCCGAACACTCCGGCCAGAAGTGTTCTGGAAATGATATTTTTAGGAGATTTTGAGCATTTGCTTCGGTTCTTTCACTTCATTTCCCGTCCCTCTTGATAGTACGATATGCCTAAACTCAAGGATAAAATAAAAACTATAAGAATCTTCAATAAGCTCTGCTTTAGGCACGTCTCATCTTTTCTCTCTTTTTGATTATCTGCAATTCTTTATAGAACTAAATAGAATGCGTTAGCTCTTTAATTACGTTGTCATTTATCACCAAAACCCACAAAAGGCCTAGATACACTAACAGTATCATGTGCAGAACCTGGCCACCAGCTACCACAAAGATAAACCGCATGTCAAAGTCACAAATAGCTAGCACGTTCTGAGATGTATATTCATGTCGACATGTGTGGTTAACCACTTTCTCAGCTGAAACTACCACTGGAACATGTAAACCATCTATTGCTCCAATAGCGCCTTTGAAGTAAGGCCAGAAAAGATCCTCTTTGATCTTTTCATGTTCATTACTGAAATTAGCATCCTTTGACTTAATATTATCCTTTGCTAACTTTCGCAAACATTTTAGTACCTCATAAAACTTTGTGTGAACCGTCTAAAAAGAGTGTGTAAAATGATTTTCAACTTGCAAAAATGATTGCGGTCCTTTAACGATCAACAAAAACATAGCCAATGACTCAATGGATGAAACATTGCTAGGGGCCGCCGCCGTGAAGGTCGTCGGGGTCACGGCACATACCTGCAAAACCGTCGAGGTCACGACCAGTGCTCAAAGAAGGGGTTAGACGGCAGGGACCGGTGGCGGCGGACTGGGGCGGTGTGACTAGAGGGGTGGACGGCGGGGAGCTGTGGCAGCTGGGGGCGACATCGGGCGAGAAGCGGCGACGCCGGCATGGGGTGATGTTGGGAGGGGAGCCGCAACGCCGGCCTGGTGCAGCGTCCGTGGACAGGTGGACGGTGGGGAGCGGCGAGTGCCTGGGGCGGCTCGATCGAGCTTGGCTGGCAGTGCGCGCGCTGCAACCCTAGAGGCCCGAGCGGTGTGAGAGGGCTTCACGGGTGGAGTTGACACAGAGAGAAAGGGGCAGGGGGGTAGTGGAAAAAGAATTTGCTTCGGATGGGGTTCGAATCGGGGATCAATAATTGATGGCATTGCGGGTAATTTATCCAAACTTTTCAACGCGGAAGCCACTGGCAGCGGGGGGAGACCGGCTGTGAAAAATGAACTACGTGAAAGCTGCTTTCTCCAAAGCAAGTTGGAGATTTTGGTACCCTTTGGTTAGCTTTTAACTTTTGTGGAAGCAAAAGCAGGTTCAAAAGTAGAACCAAAGGGACCTTAGGGACCTTAAGGGTGTGTTTGGTTGAGCTGTGAGCTGTGAAAAAGCTGTTGTGAACTGTGAGCTGTGAAAAAGCTGTTGTATAATATGAGCTGTGAGAAAGTTAAAGTTCATTTGACTTAAAGCAGCTGTGAAGTTGTGAAATTACAAGATGATTTATATGTAATATATACATATTATAATTACATAATTATAATTATATTATATAATTACAATTATGTAATATAATTATATATAATTAAAACTATGTAATATATATAATTGTAATAAAAGTATAATTATGTAATAATTATATTATATAACTACAATTATGTAATATAATTATACATATTTATACTTACGTAATTTATATATAATTATATGTAATTATGTAATATAATTATAATTTTGTAGTATATATAATTATAATTATAAATTATACTATAATTATATTATATAATTGCAATTATATTATAATTATGTAATATATATTAATATATATATTGCAACTATAATATATATAATATTATAATTATAAATATATATAATTATAACTATAGTAATATATAATTATAGATAATTATAATTATATTATATAGCTACAATTATGTAATTTAATTGTATAATTAAAACTATGTAATATTATATAATTATAATTATGTAATATATAATTATATACATAAATATAATTATATAATAATTATAATATATATAACCGACGTCCACAGCTAGTAAAAACAAGTCTATATCTGCTTTTGCTTTTGTATTAGAAAAAAGCTGCTTTTTTGAAGAAAAAAAAAACTTTTCTCACAGTTTACCCTTTATTAAGCTTTTTACTTTTTGGAAAGTTAAAAGCCAAAAGTAGCCCAAGGAAAGAGATGCTAAATCCCCACCCGGCGGTGATCCCATCATCCCGGCGTGATTTTCAAACTGGCCCAGATCCTATCAAGGCGAAGCACGGCTCAATACATAACGGGGGAAGCATTTTGGCCCAATAAGCCTAGCCAGTAGGATTGGGGTTACAAGCCCGAGTCTCTGAGACGCATCAAGCTGTTGAATAAAATTGTTGAGTGCAAAAACTTGAACGGCTCGTGCCGAACAAGTTCATGGCCGCGGACAAATTGAACGTGGGCAGGATTGTTTTCAGCAGCTTCGTGCCGTCCGACAAAAATACGAGAAGAAGCACGAGAGGATGATCAAGAGCGGATAACAGAGTACCACCTCCACCGAAACCGCGCGGCAAACTTGAAACAAGAAGAGCGGTCAGATAGACGCCTACCAAACGTGATATAGCGGTACGCACGTCGGTCATTCACGTTTGGGCATGTCTTAAATTGTTCAGTCGCCCAACACACTGAACAATCAAGACATAAACAACTATCAGCTTCGCCAACCGATCAAGGCAATCGACCGGTCCATCGGCGCCGCACCAACTAACCCACAGGTCACAGACAGCATCATCATCTGTCCTTGCTAACGCAACGACCATTTGCTCGCTGTCTGCGCATCACGGTTCCAATCAAGAGATACTGAAAGATTCAGCGGCGGCGGCTCTGTTGCCCCTTTGACATTCGATTCTCGAGTCTCTCTGCCCCGAGTTGAAACTGTCAAATTGCAAGGACGCGATCGAACGATAAACCATCCAAGTGCCGTTCACCCATGGTCCGGGCCGGACCACCGCGCCGGTCGGTACCAAGTCCCAACAGTCCGTCGAGTTGACGGTGACAGATGCGCCATGGAAGGGGAAACGCGGAACTTACCAACTCCGAAGCGGACCAGACATGAGCACGGCGAAGCGGAAGCGCTCCACGTGCTCTACCTGATGCGCGTCCCCTAGTTGGCCTGTTCCTGCCAGCAACGAGACTGGACCATCGGCTACTGCTGCGAACAACAGAGCAGAACATGATTGAGATCCAGATGGATTCGTACAACAAAAGGTTACAGAAAGATGAGGCCAAAAGATAGACTGAATTGCACCACATACCACATTTTGAAGTTATATTGTCACATTACACTAGGTTTTATGACTTGTCTCACATTGCACCATGTTTTGACCTAAGAATTTGCACTTTGCAACCACCTTTTAGCATTTAACATGGCTACTACCTTCGTATTATTTTTTGATATTAAAATTACTTTTTAGCATTGAACTTTCTGAAAGTAATGAATTACTGAAAAATTTGGGCCACTTTTTAGCATTAAACTTCTTAAAATTACTAAATATTTGGGTCACTAAGTACTCGACATTCTAAAATTACTAAATGACTGAAATTTACTAAACCAGTTCAACAATTTACTAAAATTACTGAGTGATTGAAAATTAATAAATCAATTTTATATGTGACTGAACTTCCTGAATTACAGTAAATTGAATCAGTTCTGCAAGTTACTAAGCTTAGTGATATTACTGAACCAATTCTGCAAGTTGCTTGACTTTCCAAATTTATTGAACAACTGGAAATTAGTAAACCATTTCTGTAGCCTACTAAACTTTCTCAACGACTAAAAATTACTGACCTAACACACTAACCATGTTAAAAGCTAAAAGTTGTGCAAAGTGAAAAATTTTAGTCTAAAACCTGGTGCATTGTGACACAAGTGCTAAAACCTTGTGTAATCAAAATGTAGTTTTTTGTGCAATTCACTCCAAAAGATATAAGAAAGACATACACCTGAACATGTGGTTCATGTACTGAAAAAGTTCGTGCTACCTTGGATCCATGGACAAAACTTAGGGAAACGGCCCGAAGATTATTGGTTTCTTAGAAACTGGTTTTTAGAGACTGAAAAAGAAACTGACCCATTTGGAGGACCTCCAGTCTCTTTTCTTAAAAACTGGAAGGATCTAAGGATGGCCTTACTATTTGGGTCCAACTGGGAAAAAGAGGATAGTCTTAAAAATAGCAATACTATACAGGTTATGCCAGGATTCAGAGGGAACCATTGTTCTCAAACAAGAAGTTTGGCAGACGAAAGAACACGTTGGAACATCAGCATAGCGAACATGTACAAAAAAGAAAAAAAGAAGAATGAGAAGATAGGGACCTCCAAGGCTCCAACTGAGCATTAAGCATAAAAGAATGAAGTGCAGAGCCATCAACTGTACATAAAAAATTGACAGTAACAGGTGAAATGAATGCTATAACTACAAGAAGCAGTCAAGAGTGAACTGGAGGTCGTTTGCAAGAAAAATGTTAGGCTCTTGGGGTTAAGAAATTTTCTCAGATTGATGAGCAAAATGTAATATACATGATATATCAATAGACCAAAGAGAGTACAAGATGCTAATCTCCCGAAACTATACCACCAACTCGATCAACTGAACTTCTGGATACCCAAGCCTACAGACAAAACTTACTCATCTGTATCGACAACCCAACCAAATATGTCCCTTCAACAATATCCAACATGTTGGGGATCAAAAAGTTTTAGCAAGAGTACAAATAGAATCGGCTTGATGTATGTACATTTCTTGGTCAATGCAAAGAAGAACCTCCATACAGTATGTGATCTAATGGTAGCCTTTTGCGCCTCTGGACTGATACAGTTCCAACCTGATCTTTGCCTCTGGCAACAAGTTTTCGATTATAGGATCTTGCATCATGTAAGCTTGCTTCGAGGCCCATTCGAGCACTGTGAGGATTTCTGCTTGTGCCAACTCCTCACTGTCTGGAACGTTGTGTGCGATGTAGCATACAAGGGTGAGTGCTGCAACCTGAACCACCTGCTCACTGAAATACACAAGCTGAACTAGGTGCTTCGCTCCACCTTCATTGATGATCGCTTTGGAATGATCAACATGCAGATAATTATCCGTGCATGCAAACTTGGTCAGGGAAATTGCTGCCTCTCGAGAGACATCTGCTTCCCTCTCATCAAGAAGCTTCACCAATGGTCCAATAATCCTGGTCTCCGTAGCACGGAAGGTTCTGGACAAGCAACCAAGAGAGATAATGCAGGGAATTAGGAGATCATCATACTCGGCCTTCCCAACAACACGTAGGAGCTGGTCAACAACAGCCCGAGCAGCAGGAGAGGTTGGTTTGAATGCTGATCGTCGAAGATCGGAATTCTGCTCGGCAACACAGCAGATCTCCATGAGAGCCATTGCAGAGTTATACTGCACCTCACCTTCACCTTTCTCAAGAAGAACCGCAAAGCAGAGCAGTGCTCTGGACTCTGTGATGCTCTTACAGATAGCTGCATTGCCCTTGGCAAGCTGCCACAGCGCCTTGGCGGCATTCGCTTTCATGTATGCCTTTGTCTCAGGGTCTTCGAACTCTCTTCCCCTTGTGCTCGTTCCTGACAATGACGCATTGTGCTGCTTGGACGCCACAACACTACCATTGGAAGCTGCTACGTGCTTACCACTGCCCCCATTGGATTTTGCAGCCATGGTGGACTGCACCAAACTGTGCATCTCATTCTTGCTCTGCGACAAATTTCCATTTGGGTACCTGATGACGCTGTGATCCCCGGCATCAAGCAAATCTGGGTGAGACGAGGCACCGGTGCTGTTCCTCTTGTCCATCACGACGGAGTGTATGGACATCTTGGACGTGACGGCGTACTTGGAGTGCTCCTGCACGGTCTCGAAGGCGAGATGGCCGACGAGCAGCCGGATCACGTTGTGCTGCGCGAACGCGTCCTGGCACTTGGGGTGATTGGCTGCGAGCTCAGAGACCGACCAGGCGACCATGGCCTGCACCTTCATGGGGCCCTCCTTGAGCACCTTGGCGAAGGCCGAGCAAACCCCGGCGAGCACCATCTGCTCGACGCACTCCGGATCGCGGCCGAGGAGGCCAATGGCGAGCGCGGCGTTCTCCTGCCCCTCGAGGCGTCCCTCCTTGACGAGCTTGAGCAGCGGCGGCACACCGTCCTCCTCTATGATGAGTTTCGAGTACCTGTCGCTATCGCGCGCGAGCGAGACGAGGCTGGCGGCGGCGTCGGCGCGGGCGTCGAGGTTGCCGGTGTAGAGCATGGCGATCTGCTCCCAGATGAGGAAGAGGATGGGCTCGTTCTGCGCGATGGGCGGTAGCCCGATGTGCGCGTCGAAGTCGTCGTCGTCGGTGGCGGATGAGGAGACGCGGAGGAGCCAGGACAGGTCGCCGATGGAGTTGTCGAGCTGGTTAGCCATCTTCTTGAACGCTCCCGCGGGGATGATGGTGAAGACGCGGCGGACGAGGCCGTGGGCGCGGCACTTGTCGACGAGCGCGAGCGCCTTGTCGAGCGCCTTCTCCGTGTCGTCGAAGATGCGGCGCGCGGGGCGCTCGTAGAGGTCGGCGCGCGCGGCCTGGCGGAGCAGGCCGGCGAGGCGCTCGACCTTGGCCTTGAGCTCCATGCACTCCTGCCGGAACGTGTACGCCTCGTCGGACCACTTGATCACCTGCTCCGCGAGCTGGATCGGCCGCGCCAGGATCTGCTTGAGGTCGTCCATCTTCCGTGCCGGCGCGGCGCGGTCAGCCAATGGGCGGACGGAATGGCGGCCGGCCCCAACCAAGCCCAATCCAGCAGCGGGCGGCGCGCCGGGCTGCTCGGTCGGTCGGTCCTGCCTTCCTCCTTGCCTCCTCCGCAGGGTGGGGAAGGAAATGGGGGGAAATCGGTGGAGGAGGAAGCGGAGAACAATGGGGGGTGGCTGCCGCGGGGCGGTGGTGGTGGGTAGTTAATTTGGCATTGGTTTTGGTTTTTTTGGGGAGGGGCGGAGGGGTGGGTGCGTGCGTGAGCTGGCGGCACACACCGCGGAGGAGCCAGCCGCGGACGGACGGGGCGCGGATCGGCTACCGTAAGCCGTTTACTGCAAGTGCGTGCAGTAAGCTACGATAACCGTCGCTTTTTATCTGACGACGCTGCTTCGTCCGGCCACAGGAATGCTTAGATCTGCACATCGCAAGGAGCGAGCGGGGCGGGAAAAAAGAGAGTAAAAATATATCACAATTAAGAAAACCGCATGTATGATATTGATTAAAATTAGATCATTTATTATTTTTTCTTCCAAGTTTATTTGAATTAAGGTGTTTGAAATGTAGTAATAAAAACACAGGAATAAAATATATTAGTAGACTTATATAAAATTTTAAAATTATATTATCACTGTTCATAGCTTGTAAATTAAATTAGTTACACAACCTCTCTCTTCTAATCTCAATTTTAGAGTTTTTTGAACAGTTAATCTTCAAAAAATTTAAAAAGTTCCCTAAAATTCTTAAATTTTTTTAAAATTATTCTGTTAATTTCGTTTCATAAAGCTTTTCATGTAGCTGCACTCTAAGTTCCTCCAAGTTTTAAGTTTAGAGCGTTTAGTCTCATAATTTGAATTTGATTTTGATTTTGAACCGCTAATCTTCGGAAACTCAAAAAAGTTACTTCAAGTTTTCAAAGTTTTTCATGTATGCTGTCTTTGAGTGACCCAGGTTGGGCTAGCTCTTCGAAGTTTAGTATGCTGAAGTCATTTGTGAACTCCAGTTGAGTCTTCAGAGTAACGGGCCATAGATCGTAGCTGAGTCTTGGGACTAAGCTAGGTCCGTAGGTATCCAGGTACATAATCCCAACAAGTTTTCAAAATTTTGTAAATTGTTCCGTTAGTTTTCTATTATCAAACTCTTCCTTGTAGGTGCTCTCCAAGTTGTTACTAAAATTTCTTAAAGTTATTCCATTAGTTTCTGAAGTTAGTTAAAATTGTTTTATTAGTTTCTAATTTTTTTTAAAAAATTGTTTCATTAGTTCAAAAAAGTACTGTTTCATTTACCACACGTGTTTGCAGTAAATCATATCCACCGTCCACTCTTTCCCATGGCTGTGCGGTGTTGTCCATTCCACCGAGAATACAACAATTATAAGATTTCTACTCACTTCATTTTAAAATAATTGTTCATATAAGTTTAGTTAAATATATTTTCATCAATATTTTTTATAAATATAAACTAATTTTAATATATAATAAAATTATATGTTTGGAAAATCTTATAATGAATTCAAAAGTAAAAAATATTATTTTTAAAACTTAATTAAATCTATAAAATTATTTGTCAAATCTAGATGATATGAAATCCAAATAAACAATTAGGCCATCATAAAATTTTTTGCTGCTTGCTCGGTGAGCCTCGTGTATATATGAAATATTATACCGATACCTTGAACAATAATAGCATTCTACTACAAATTTATGGAATTCATCTTAAATTCTCTCGTGATTTATTATTTTAGAACTAAGGAGAGATAAAAAAAAAGTCAGATATGATGAAAAAAAGAATGAGAGATATAGACATGTATTAGAAATAGAGAAAAAAATTCAATGGTTTCCAATTCATAGTTATAGTTTTCTAAAGGAGAGAGTAATAAATTATCTTTTAGACTCAGAACTTTTTC
>BCLH01000047.1:408099-423857 GCA_001602315.1 Zoysia pacifica | reverse complement strand
TGACTATGGATGTACGTATGCTAGATCACCAACTGATCCATAGTTGTTTATTTTTGTGATTTAGATGTCATATATAAGTTTCTATTTTATTTTGCATTTGCAATTTTCTTTTAAGAAATCTCGTAGCATAGCATGGGTAGTGAACTAGTGTAGTAAAACAACAGTAAGCCAGACAGTTTTATTGACAAGTCGACTGATTTTTAGCCATTTCGAAAACCGCTACAATACCAAATTTTTAAACCCTGAATTCGGCACATTCCTTTAATTATAATTTTCCAAAACCACTACAATACCGAATTTTCTCATATATTTATAATTCTTTTGGTCAGCTAATATTATTGTGTATGCCTGAACTCGTGGTTCTAACCCTATCGAGTCTTCATCCATCCGTTGCCTGCGTGGTAGAAGAGCGACTAGCGTACTCCTGAACCATAGCGCCAAAAAGTGATGGCCTCGCCATCAACTTGGAGGGTGCGTCAAACTCTTTCACTAGCCCTGAAACGGAGACAGTCGAAAGGAGGTTTGATCAGAGGCACAATCTCGAGGAATAGCAATCATTTTTTTTTGCGAGATTGCAGTTATGTGTTTGTATTGTGACATTAACGTGGGAAATGTAGCATTGAGTAATCAGTGCAAAGGCCTACCTGCATCCAGCACCAGAACACGATCACTGTCCATGACAGTGGCTATACGGTGTGCAATGCTTATGACAGTGCATTCGGCGAACTCCTGCCGGATGATCCTCTGGATAGCTGCATCTGTTTGAGAATCAATGGAAGCTGTTGCCTCGTCCATGAAGAGGATCCGGCTGCGTTTCAGAATAACACGCCCAAAGCAGAGGAGCTGCTTTTGCCCTAGACTCCAGTTCTCCCCCATGTCAGCAACTGTAAGGAACAATCAATGAGCACGAAATATTGTTCATCCCGGTTATGCTACAAGAGAAAAGATAAATGACACTGAAGATCCCGATACTTGTAAGATTCTAACAATCATACTTTTCAGGCTGTTTCTAAGCCACTTAGTTAATAGCTCTGACACAAAATAGTGTCGCAACAGCACAGCCCCTAGAGTGACATAACAACATCGCGCCATTATGCAAGTTCCTTGGTCTCTTAGGAAAATGATCGGCTTAGATAAGTTCAAAGATGAAGAGACTTCTATAATAGAATATCAAACCTGATGCATCAAGTTTCTCTGGTTTGGAAGCTACTACATCCATTAGTTGGCAGCGCTCGAGGGCCTGCAGGGAAATGCATATGAATAGCATCTTCAATATAAAGAACAAAAATGGTTATGCATCCAGAGGGTCTTTGTGTACCTGCCAGATCTCAGCATCAGAAAACCGCCCAGTTGGGTCAATATTGCTCCTGACTGTTCCTTCAAAAAGCACAGGCTCTTGTGGGATCACACCAAAGCGAGATCTCAGATCATGGAGCCCTACCGTGCAAATATCAACACCATCGATAATGATCTGGCCATCAGCAGGCTCCACGATCCTGAACAATGCCTGTAATAGTGTGGACTTGCCGCTGCCAGTCCTACCAACAACTCCAATCTTTTCTCCATTCTTAATACTTATTGTTATACCTTTCAAGATTAGTGGTGTGTTCTGTCGATACCTAACCTGAAAAAAGTAGCACTGATATTATTTATTCTATTAATCACCTAGTTTACTAGAAAGTAATAAAATTGAGATTGACCTTTAGCCCTTTGATGTCGATGTCTCCAAGGCTGGGCCAATTTGGTGAGGGAAGACAATCCACCACTTGCCATGCAGCTTCAGAAGGGAGAGTGCTGTATTGATTCACCCTCTCTACAGCTATCATATCATTTTCTATATCGCAGCTTACGTGAATTATGGAGTACACCAAGGAATTGAGAGAAAGACCATAGGAAAGAGACATGCCGACAAACTCTGCAACAGTAATATATGTATATGGTCGTCACAAAGAATTAAACAGAAAACATTAAGTACTATACCCACAATAAAATGAAGCAACAACAACACACTCTAAAATCCTGACATGATTTTAACAAACAAGTGTTGCTTCATGATTTTTTTTCTCCAAAAATGTTCAGCCATCTAGAAAGGAAAGAATTTAAGGTTTGGATTTTTAATGATTCAGGGCAGTCATGCTGTTATGTGCGCCAGGATAGTCCCACCTAAGGGCTAAGATCAGCATTTATTATCTTTTTCCTATTTTCTCTCATTTAGGATAATCCTTCCTTTAATTTAGGATCTAGAGTGTATGGTGGTCCTCTAATCTAGGAGCTCGACTGGATCGGATCGGATCCTTTAATATAGGATCTATAGTTAACCATAGAGACTATAAATAAGTGTAATCAGAGATCGAAGAAATTAAGTAATAAAACAGAAGAGATCTGTTCTGAGGCTTCCCCCGTGCCTCCTGCCTTTCTGGGCGACGTAAGCACCACGGCGCCAACCCTCTCTCTCTCTCCTATCCCACAAACAACGATCCTAACAATCTAGTAAATGTTATGTGCGTCAGGATGGTCCCACCTAAAGGCTAAGATCAGTCCTTATTATCCTTTTACTATTTTCTCTTATTTAGGATAATCCTTTCTTTAATTTAAGCTCTAGAGTGTGCGGAGGTCCTTTAATCTAAGAGCTTGAGTGGATAGGAACAGATTCTTTAATATAGGATCTATAGTTAGCCATAGAGACTATAAATAAGTGTAATCAGAGATTGAAGAAATTAAGCAATACAACAGAAGAAATCTGTTGTAGGGCTTCTCCTTGCGCCTCTTGCCCTTCTGGGCTCCGTGGTGCTCACGGTGCCAACTCTCTCTCTCCCATCCCCCGAGCAACGATCCTAACACATGCCATCAGATTTATTAAGTAGGAGATCCAATTTTGTGATTACGCTACTTACTTTTTGCGAACTTGTGCTTAAGGATTTGATGAAAAACTCTCAACATAGTTTATTGTTAGACTGGGACTCTGCCGGCTTTAAATGTATAAACTACATAGTACATGGGCAATTTCATCCATCATCACAGAGGATTCCGCCAGGGCGACCTGCTGTCCCCCATGCTGTTTATCCTAGTGATCGATGTGCTGAATTCTTTGATGGTGCAAGCAACCTTTGAAGGCCATCTTCAGGCTCTAGCGGTTCAACAAGCTAAACGCCATGAACAAGCTAAATGCCACATTTCTTTCTATGCCGATGATGTCATTCTGTTTCTTCGGCCATCATCAAGGGACTTGATCATTGTCCAGCAGCTGCTTGATATCTTCGGACACTCTTCTAGGCTCATGATCAACATCGCTAAGAGCTCGGTATCTCCTATGAAGTGCAGTGAAGAGGATCTCATTACTATCTCTGGTCTGTTGCCTTGCGAGATCACAAATTTTACCTGTACCTACTTGGGGCTTCCTCTCAGGTCGCAAACTGACAAAGACTGAGCTACAGCCGCTGATTGATAAGGTGGCTGATCACCTACCTAACTGGAAGGCCTCTTTTATGAACCGAGTAGGGTGTCTCATCATGGTTAAGACGGTGCTTACTGCAGTTCCCATCTACCTGATGACCATTTTTAGATTTGCCTAAATGAGTAATTAAAGCAATCGACAAAAGAAAGCTAGGTTTTCTTTGGAAAGGTCATGAGGCTTTGGTGGCAGCAGTCTAGTTGCTTGGAACCGAGTTCAGAGGCCACTACAATATGGTGGCCTCGGGATCCGTAACTTGGAAGTGATGAAATGGGCTCTTCGCATTCGTTGGCCCTGGTTGGATAAAATAGCTGCCCCTCGACCTTGGGAAGGCTTGCTGGTCGATGTCTCACGCAATGCACGAGCTATGTTTGAGGTGGCTGTGGTTACTATAGTTGGTAATGGACAGGCTACCAAATTCTGGACTGATCAATGGCTGGAAGGGAAGTTGCTCCTCGTCTCTTCGCCTGTTCCAAAGAGAACAGCCAAGCAAAGAACAGTTGCCCAAGCTTTTGTTGAGCGGGGATGGGTTTCTGACATAAGAGGGGCTCTCACTGTTCAAGTGTTAATTGAATATCTCCAGATTTGGAATATGATGGAAGGGTTCCAGCTGCAACCGGAGGTCACTGATAATCACAGTTGCTGTTTCTCCGATTCTGTTTGTCACTCGAGCAAGTAGGCGTACAAAGCTTTTTTCATTGGAACGATTAGATTTGCGCCTTGGAAGCCTATCTGGAAATCTTGGGCTTACACTGTAAGTTCTTGTTGTGGCTAGCTACCAACAACCGGTGATGGACAGCCGACAAGACTTGTGAAGCAAAACCTGCCTTGTAACGCCCAAAAATTTAAAACATTTTCAAATATTAAAATTTCAAATTTTTTAATTACATTTCAAGATTTAGTATAGAATAAAATTGTTTTCCAAATAAATTGCTAGGAGTGCATTGCATATCATCTCCTTGAATTGCATTAATTCCATTTAAATAATTATTGAATTTAAAAACAATTAATCAAGTGATTAAGCAATTAAATAAAGGAACAAAGAAATAAAAGAATTCAATTAATCAAGTGATTAAGCAATTAAATAAAGGAATAAAGAAATAAAAGAAATCCCAAAAACTCTCTCTCTAGGCCACCTATCTTCTCTCCCTCTCTCACTCACCCTGCTAGCCTAAGTCCCTCTGCAACCCAGTTAGGCCCAGCCGCCACTCCCTCCCCTCTCTTCCTCCCACTAACATGTGGGCCCCATGTGTCACCCCCTACCTCCAACGCCCCCAATTGCCCCTGAGGCATAACCGCGCGCGTCGCCCAATCCCTTCAGCCGGACCTGATTTCCGCGGGATTCCTCCCCTATCTACACCACAGACCTCCCTGACTCGACCGCCCCGCTTTGCCCTGTAAAATCCGCGCGCCCTGCCCTCTCTCCTCCCCAACCCAAACCACCCCACCCTCACAATCGCGGCGCCAGGAGGAGCCGCCCCATCCCGTGCCGACGTCACCCAAGCCATGCCGCCCCCGCTCGGCCTCTTCCCGTCGAGCGCCACCGCCCAGACCACCTCCTCGACATTGTCGAAGCTCGCCTCCGCCACCTCACCGTCGCATGCCCCCGTCCGGCCATCCCCGACCCCATGTGACCCCAAGGTGATGATCCCCGCACCCTCCTCTTCGATTTGAGCCCACCCCCGCCGAAATCCGTGCGCCAAAGCATCGCCCCGGCCATCTTTGGCTGACGGCCGGCCATGGCGCCGCCGCTTGGCCTCTGGCCGCACCGGCCGAGTTAGCAGCCCAAGTGCGGGCCACCCCCGCTGCCCGATCTGGAATGGACGACTCCAATCCGACAGCGCCTCCCCAATTAGATCTATTAAATCCTATCCTTTAGATCAAAATCCGAGAGCCCAGATGATGCCACGTCAGTCATTTAACCAAATCCATTCATTTTGAAATCTAAGCACCAGATTAATTCTCGATTTCTGAATAAAAATAAATCAAGCCCTTACTGTATCAGCATGATGTCATGCTAACGTCAACACATCCAATTAATTAAAATTAATTAAAATTTTTGGAATAACTGATTTTAGATTAAGCTATTAATTAATAAATATAATAATAAAATAATTAATAATGTCATTAATTTGAAAAAAGTAATTATAATAATAATTTAATAATAATTAATTATCTGCAATTACTTTTTAGTCCTTCATTAATTGCATAAATTATAAAAGAGTCCCCACCTTATGACAAATTTACACTTTAGCCCCTAAACTTTTCTGTAAATACTTTTTAGTCCTTAATTAATTTCATAAATTACAAATAGGCCCTCAAAACTTAATTATTAATTACGGATTAGTCCTTAAATGTTATAAATGCTATAACTTTTAAAGTGTAACTCGATTTAAGTGAATCTTATACCAAAACGATCGTAACAAAATAACCTATGCATTCATCGCATAATCATACTGATCGTGATCTATTTTGTTGCATTTAATTGATTGTTTGTGCTTCCGTGCGCTAGGCGACTTCGTCTCAGAACTGTAGTACAAGGATTTCCAGTAACAAGACTTTGAAGCAGTCGAGTACTATTCTCAGGAGCAGTAAGACAAGTGTCTTTGACCATCTTGTGCCTACTTTTCAAAACATCTATCAATACATTGCATGCTTGTGTCAAATTGATTGCGCACCTACTGTTAGGTTTAACTAATCTTTTTTTATTATGCTTTGTCGCCTTAGTTTACTTTTTGTTGGGTAAAATACATGTTTAGCTTGTTGTTGTCAGGATGAGCGATATTAAATTGATTTATCATTATCATACTTGCTTTACGAGGATTAATGGATTATTTAATGGCAATATAGAGATTAGTGATTTGAGTGATATGGTTGGTGCAGGACTGTGTGCGGAGTTTTAGGTAGCGTCCCTTGGTATGTTATCTTCTCAAAACTAAAGACCGGTTTATAGAGCGACCATCCATGTGCGACCTTACAACCACGAGCCAAATATGGGCGCGGCCTGGCATAGTAAGTGATGGAGACTAGTTCTGTGCGTGCTAGCTGATAGAGCGGGAAAAACCAGATAGGCCTAGACTGCCTAGAGCGAGATGTGTGGGGAAGGGAGAGGTACTCCCGAGAACCATCTGCCATAAGAGGGGGGCTTTCTTAGGTTACGGTTAGTTGAAAAAGTCTTAAAGTGATCTCATGGCCTTTACACCAAAGAAAGTGTGTGAGTGCACAACTGGCACAAGTAGAATGGTGATTCTTTTGTCCACCTGAAAACAAAGGACAAAATCACTTCTAATAGGAAATATGTACAACCTTTGCAAAGTTAAAACAGTCATGACAGCTATGCTCACGGTCATGAGCATTGTATGGACTTTCACATCATTAGCGGGATTGGGTATGGTTTGGTAATGTTAGTGGATCACAGTGAGAGACTGTGATTGGTTCCTATGTTGATGCTACAGCCGATTAGGCTGTAGACATGTTGAATCATAGGTGCAATGTTTATCATTTAGTAAATAAAGGCTTAATAGAAAGTGTCTCTATTATGTGCTTTTATGCAAGAAAACTCTATATTGCCTTTACCTTGTTTGTTCCTACATGTCATTTTTTCCATATTTGCTGAAGTACATCCCGTACTCTACCTTGCCTTTATAAATGTTGTTCAGTAGAAAGATAAGCCTGAGAGAACATTAAGTCTAGGTGAGCTACCTCTTTGGTCAACTGCCTGTGAAAGCCCAAGATGTTCTAATTTATTTTTTCTACTGCTTTGGTTTGCAATAATTTTTAAGACTCTTAATCATTCTTGTAATAGGTTAATTTTAGTGCATTCGAGACATTGTTCGGTTTACCATTAATAAAATCACTTTATGTGTGAAACTTGATTCCTGGACACACATAAAATGTCACTTGGTTTTTTAGTCTTAAAACCGGGTGTGACATGCCTCATCCTGCAACCTGTCTTCTTTGTGATCAATCGGATGAATCCATACAGCATGTGCTATTGTCATGCGTCTTCTCCAGGCAAGTGTGGACTCTAATCCTGCAGCGGCTCGGATCATTTCCTTGGAGCCACAACTTAAAGTGCAGCGCTTCTCTAGTTGATGGAGCGGGCCTAGGTAACATTTCCCAAAGGAACTAAGGAGGGGGTTTAATACTCTTGATATCCTAGTTGCTTGGGAAATTTTGAAATACCGCAATGACTGAGTTTTCAATGGAGCACACCCGAATGTCTCTATGGTGCTGCAGAACATCGAGCAGGAATCATGTCTTTGGTTCCAGGCAGGTGCTTTGCGGCTTCAAGAGCTTCTCTCAGCCGCCCCCATCCTTTTGAGGGTGGTGCACCTGGCCTGATCAGGTGCTTGGTTATTTGTGTTTTCTATTTGAGTGTGTTTGGGTGAGGGGAGGCTTTAGCCCTCCCCTTGTATTTTGCTCTATCCTTCTTAATGAAATGATGCGTAGATATCCTACGCATTTGAGGAAAAAAAATACTACATGGGTACCAATTCTATTTCGCCTCATCACAAAAACTTCATTAGTACTAAATTACTGGTTATTATATTACCTTTCTTTATGAAATTGCTAGGCAAGCTGACCAAGAGAGAAGCAGTTATCAACAAAATAAGCGTGCCAATCAGCTCCAGGCGAAAACCAAGCCATTTGCTAGTCGCGTAATTGTGAAAAGACATGCATAAATTTGAATTGATCCTTTCCAAGTTCGTCTGGTAGAATTCATCCTCCTTTCTAAAGCACCTTACAGTTGGAGCACCCAAAAAGGTTTCTGTAAAGTGATCAATAACCGGTGCCCCTATTACTCCTTGAAGACGAGTGATCTCCCGAGATGTTGAAATATAACGATTCTGAAAATGCAATTTGTTACGATTAAGGAGTGTTGTGAGAAGTATAAAGAACAAGGATTTCAACCATCTCATATCTGTTGTGGTAGCTAGATCATACCCGGTACCAAATGTTCAAAAGAAGTAGGGGAAGTACAGCTATGACTGACGGCCATGCAACTTGGCAAGTAACAGTGACATTGGTAACCAATGAAATCAATAGTGATGTCACATGATCAATATAAAACACAAGATCTCTATCAATTGTGGTTTGGTCCGATGACGCCTGAAAAGGATAACACATAATATCACTTTAAGAACAAATAGTTACATAAATAAAGTACAGTAAGGTAAACCTCTAGATAGTAGGGTACAAAATATTACCCGGCTTAGGATTCTTCCTGAAGGAGTGGTGCCAAAAAAAGACATTGGAGATCGCAGTATGCTGTCAAACATCTTGTTGAAAAAGGCCTGAGCTGATTTTAGCCCCGAGAATGTCACAACAAGAGTGTTGATCATTTCAAATAAAATTGTAGCAGCAACTATCAAAACATAAATATTAAGAAATATGGAGGTATCAAATATGGTGCCTCCTGATGTTTCATAAGACAGCCAGTAGTCGCTTGCCATACTGGCGCCTTCTGACAGCAGTGACACAGTTAAAAATGACAGAAATCCCCACCACCCCCAGGCCTCTGTTATATATAGCTTATACACACGCCAGCTCACTCGGCCACTCTCCTTTTCCTCTTCCTGGATTAGCTTGGAGGAACCAGCTTCATTGCTTGGGGCAACGGAAGTTGTTTCACCATTTTCATTATCGGATTTGGTTGGCTGAGAACTGTTCTGGACATGGCAGATTTGTTCCCCTGTTATATCCATCGAACTGTGATGAGCAGCAACAAGAGCTGCAAAGTCCGAGCAATATGCTAGCAACTCATTATAGATTCCAGATTGAATGACTAGCCCATCTTTCATCACCTATATGTTCAGACACAAGATAGAGTTGTTTAATTTCCACTAGCTATTATAACAAATGTTCACATTTCAGTTGGTGTAATATCATATCAAGCTGCAGTAAATAGACTTCAATGCAAATGTACATAACCTAAGTTTTTCCAATATAGGATATTAGTAGGGCGATACGACGGAAGCCTAAAAACAAGGATACATCGATATGGCAGGTATCTGTAAATATATACTCCTAAATTATGATAAGGAGGTTAGGGAGAAATATAAAAATGAATAATATCACCAGCGGCTTTGGCATGAAAAAGATATGGGTATGATAAATGCCTTTTTGGATCCAGGAAATGGCACGAACTCCTTACACCTGCTCTATGGCGTATCGTGTTTTGTAGCCATTTCCTGCCATACCAGATACCGCTACAGCAGGCTCCCACACGCATTGTTGTTCATAGTAAATGACAATTAATGTTTCCTACTCTTTTTAAGAAACTAAGGCTTCAATAACCAAAATATAACATTCATACTGATTATTGAAATTGCGAAGAAGGGAAAGAGGGTTCTGGGTTCCAGCTCTTGGTCTACGTGGTTGATTCATGAAAATGATAAGCATACAACTCAATTGTAAGGGAAACAAGGGGCAAACCCAAGGCATTGATGAACACAGCTTCGCTTTTTTATTATATACTTGTTACAGTTTTGATGTTCAAGTTTGTAGCCTTAAAGCAGCATAGATGTTGCAAAATTACTGATGAACTAAACATGGCAAAATTATGCATTTAAAGGTTTCTATGTGTAAGAAACAATATCGCTAATATCACAAAAAAGTATATGTGGCAAGTTTCATCTTCTTTCCAAAAGGAAGAATACATAACTTCCTCAGTATAATTCAGAAAGGAATAATAGAATATGAAACTTACAAATATGTTATCCACATTTTGCAAGAAGTCCACTTGATGAGTCACAAGAAAAACAGTCTTAGTCCTGAGTATGCCCTTTAGACATTCCTTCAGAACATAGCCAAATGTCAGAATTTAAGAACAGAGCAAAACAAAAGCCATAATTATCTACTTTGCAAGAGAATTTTTAGTATTAAAACTAAAGATAATCAGAGGATACATGATTCCACTGTGTTGTGCACAGGTCTCATACCATCATAATTCTTCATAAAGTACGCTTCCGATTGATTTGCGTGTTAGGGATAAATTTATATTATTATATATAGATGTCTGCTGCATTTGTTTACTGTAATTACCCTATTATATAAGGGTCTTTGTGCATATTGTACCACCACTGTTCTCTAACAGCCTCTTGCAAAAATATGGGAAAGGCTGCGTACAAAAGATCTAAAGTGGTCTGGACACCACACAAGTGAGAGCCACAAACATGATGCCCCCCCGCCCATTAGATCAGGTTTTTCCCTTCCCCGTCAACCCGCAATGGCCGGCGCTCCAGCCCTTGTTCTCCCCATTGAAGTTTTTCACTTTTGTCGTTCGTTGTATGACCTTAAGCATGCTCCTTGTCCCTGGTTTGAGCGCTTCTCTTCTGTAGTCAGTTGGTCACTATTGTTAGCTTCTCCGCTATTTATCAAGATCCTGCGGTCTTCGCCCACTCTTATCCTCGAGGTTGTAATCTTCTTCTCCTGTATATGTATGATATGATTATCACAGGAGATGATTCTTAGTTTATAGCTTTTGTTAAAGCTTGGCTCAGTGAGCAGTTTCTGGTGTCTAATCTTGGACAACTTTGATGTTTTCTTAGGATTGATGTTTCCTCTAAGAATCCTACATGCTATCGCCATCTTTTTGAGAGTCTTGTTTACCTTAGTGTTAGTCGTCCTGACATTTCTTATGCAGCACATATCGTTAGTTAGTTTGTTTTGCTCCTAATCACATCCACTGTAGCCACCGCCTTCGTTTTTGCACTACTTGCATGGTAGTAGCTCCTATCATCTTACTCTAGCTCCTTGCACCTTTGGACATACTCAGACGCTACCTGGCCAACGATCTCTCTAATCATCAGTCCCTCTTTGTTTATTGTGTTTTCTTATGTGGTTGTCTCATTGCTTGAGGATTTTGGTGTTTCTATGACTAATCTAGCTCTCTTTACTTTAATAGTATAAGTGCTATTAGCATTGCTCAAGATCCGGTGAAGCATGAGCTCACCAAGCACATTGGTGTGGATGTGTTCTTTACCTAGGCTCGGGTTCAGAATCAGGTGGTTGATCTTCACTATATGCCTTCGGAGCTATAGGTTACTTCTGATATCTTGTAAGGTAGTTTGGTCTTGGGTCGAGTTTTGGTGTTTGATAATGTAGGTGGGTGAATGTTGTAAGGGTTCTTACCCTCTTTTCTTTCTTAATATATTTGATACGCAGCTCTCCTGCATGTTCGAGAAAGAAAAAAAGAGATAGATTTCTACTATTATAGATAGATGTATGTTACATCTCTTTCATGTAATTACCCCATTGTATAAGGGGCTTTGTGCATATTATACTACCGCCTGTACTATATATGGGCCATTGGCCTCTTGGGAATATAAGATCTGTTTCCTCTATCATTGCACAGATAATATCATAGTAATGCAAAGTTTTATTCAATTTATTAAAAAATTCTCACAATTTTTCAATCAATTCCTCTAATAAAAGGTGCAACTTCTATGTCGATGTATTGATAAGCTCATATGTAATAGGTCAGGATATATAATTTGCATCTTTTGCAAAGTGACTTTGTATTAGTTTAAACAGCAAAATGAAAAGAAAGAAAATAAGATTCACCATGAAAATAGTAGATCCAGTATGAGCATCAACTGCACTGAATATGTCATCGAGAAGATATATATCAGAATCTTGATATACTGCCCTTGCAAGCTGGATCCGTTGTTTCTGACCCCCACTAAGATTGATCCCTCGCTCTCCTATTTCAGTCTGGTCACCAAACTCCATCATCTCCAAATCTTTTTCCAGGCAACAAGCATGTAAGACTTCTGAATACCTCTCAGGGTGCATCGGCTTTCCAAATAAAATGTTCTCTTGAATGGTTCCATTTTGGATCCAAGCTGTCTGGGCAACAAATGCTGTGTTTCCACATACGCTAACCTACATCAAAGAGAATAGAGGTCAGATGGAAAATATTAATCTGAAAAGACATGGACATAATAGGTGAGTCTATAAATTAAGTGGCTGCAAATCAGATGCCAAAATGTAACTTAGTGAAGAAATGAAAGAAACCTAAAATGTTTAGGCCCTGTTTGGAAGCAAAGTATTTTTTGGAGTTTTTGAAGAATACTATGGTTTTGCCAAAAACTTTGGTCTTAGAAAACCATGGTATTGGGAAAAGTGTAACTATTTTGCAGTTTTGAAAACTTCACTCATGATCTCTTTTTTTCTAAACCATGGTTTGACATTGGCTTCTAAAACCATGGTTTCTTAATTCTTTGGTATTGAAAAATTATAACACCCAAAGAGGCCCTTAGAGTTTACCGCATTTATTCTGACACATTCGTACCAGCATCTGCAAAGTAACTATGTGTACAGAAAGAGATGGGGTATGTAGCTGGATGGTTATCTTCTAATGCAACTGCCACAAGTTCTTTTTTCATTCTTGGGAACCCAAACATTTCTACAGTTTGAAGATTAGGGTTTCTGCATGGTTTATCAAATACAGCTTCCCACATTAACAATAGCTACTTCAATCATTCAAAAGGAAATTAAATAATCCAGAAGAAGGAAAATGTCTCAATAAACTGAGTAAATAAAAAATAATTTACAATGCTCATTTGGGTGGCAGGAAAATTCTAACAATGTGGCTTATCAAGATAAAATAAATATTTCTATTTTATAACTAACGCAACTATATTAGTATATTTCCAATTACACAATTAAACTTGCAAAAGGAAGATGTAAAATCATCTTTAATCAATGTGCACTATTGAGGGAGCAGTAGGCATGGTATCAGCAACGTTGCAATCAATTTGCCACACTGTCCATGTGTTCCCAAGTCAAGGAAATAAATGACAAACAAAAAGAAAGGGGAAAAACAGTCGTTCAAATATGCCCATTTGGTAAGCTCACTCAAAAGGTTCAAAATCATTTTCATCTTAAAAAAACAAAGTGTGCCCTCTAAATACAGTGGGCACTAATAATAATAAACTTAAAACTCTGCAGCTTCTTGGATTTTTAAATCTTTCATATTACAAGAATATAATCAATGAATCTGACCAGCCCAGTTACAGTATGAGATAATATGAATGATAATTAAGAATTGTACTTTATCTAGTCCTACTACATCTAGAATCTGGTGGGAGAAAACAAAACATTAGAGTCAAAAGGTTCTGGAACTGTGTTTATTGTCATGTTTGGAGGCATACTGACATTTTAATGCCATATTAATTTCTTTACTAAAAATACTCAAGATCAAAAGTAACCACTGTCTGCAAGAAGCTAAGAGCTAATATAAACTGTATCACTGTGCTGTACTTAAATATCACTTATAAAAAATGGTTAAATCAGATCCATCCTAGTCAAAGCGAGCTAGGCACTCAGTGTGCAAAACAGCCTGGCTACGTTTCTGGGTGGCGGTCATAGCTGATCTGGTTATCTGATACTGCTGGGGTATATCATCGTATAGATGGTTGTGCTTTAGAACCCAACCCATTATAAATTCATATTAGCAGCATCTCACCTTGACTAAAGTGCAAGAAAATATGTAAATCATCCGACGTTGATATAGCAATAGATTAAACTGCAAAATGAAAGAAATTTCAAGGGATAAAAAATTGCTTGGATTGGAAGGTTCACGGCCACGCCTAGCAAGAATCCAGAATACTGGTCAAAAGCATCAGACTGTTCGGTGGCCAGCAACACATCCCATGGGCCACGGGCGAAATCTAGGCGAATCCCTTGGCGCTGGGTGGCAACTGAGCATGTAAGATCAAACCTACGACACTGACGCAGGTAAACTACTCGCTTAATTACCTGGTGAAAGCCACAGCACCCAACACCATTGGATCAGATTTCCGAATCTTCTGATGGCAAGAATGACAGGCTAAAGATTAGGCGACGTCCCTGTCCATCGGAGGAACGAAATACCTTCTCAACTGTATGCAGATCAAAAAGTATGAGGCTATGTGCTCACCGACCGTGCGCCGTCGGGAACTCGCCGTTTTTCCCCTTTCATTTGGCAGAGAGTTGGATGGGGAAGGTGACCCGAAGGAAAGAAGGATTCACGGATCCATCGCTACAAGGTTTAACTTATCATTCCATTTGAGCCTCAAATATGAAATTGTGAAAACCAGTGAAACTAATTAAAACCGTTACAAAATAAAAAATAAAAAATTGAGGAATTTTATTGGAACATTCCATTTGAGCCTCAAATAGTAATTAAGTATTAGGATTAATTTGATATATGTTATTACAATTTTGTGAAATTTAAAATATATTAGACTCACGTATCATTTACTTGCAAGACTCTATTTGTCACTAATACACCAATGACATATTTTAAAATTTATTTATAAAATTATAATAGCATGTATCAAATTAGCCATAACTCTTAACTATTAACTATGAGAGTGGGTGCATGCACCTCTAATCTTCAAAATCGGATACTTAATTGTCAAACAAAATCATTTAAATTACCTTCTACCTTCTAGGTAGTTTTAAGGATGATTTTACTGTTATATTGTTTCATATTGTTTCATATGTCAGCATAGAAATAGATATATTTTACTCTTAACTATCAAACTGGTATAATTCATCCTCCAAACTTTTTAAAAGTTAGACTTTTAAAATCAAGCAGAAGAGAAGCACATCCGTGAGTGTGAGATTAAGAGGAGCGACGCCAAAGACCAAAAAATAGAAGCAAGAGAGACCGGCGGCGCCAGAGAGAGAAAAAAATGGATATGACACACCCAATCGTACTACGCATAGACCCACTCCTCTCCTGCTTGATATTCATGCAGGCTCTCCTCGACCCATTCGAAATATTTTAATCAGTTATTTAGATAGTTTCAATGCTTTGGATAAAAGTCTGACTTTAAAAATGTAGAGTGTGAATTAGACCATCATTAATAATTATGGAATAAAACATACTTACTCTATACTGACATGTGGGATTATAAATATAAATAGTAAAACCAACTTTGAAACCGCTTGAGGGTAATTTAGATGATTTTTAATAATTCGGAAGGGGTTTAAGTACCAAAATTTAAAAGTTGAGGATGAAGTGCATCCCATTTGAGGGGTCATCTAGACTTATTCCGCCTCAAATATGAAATTGTGAAAACCAGTGAAACTAATGAAAACCTTTACAAAATAAAAATAAAAAATCCTAGAATTTTATTTGAAATGCTATAGTAAACCTATCGATTTATTGGTTTAGTCAAATTTTTAATTTTTCAAATTTTGGAACTCAACAATTTCATTGTCTTACATCTCACTTTCACCGGTTTATCAGCTGGTTTAATCAGTTTCAAATTTCTTTATTTTTCTAATATTTTCCTAACACTGGTCTAAA
>BCLH01000047.1:384922-398823 GCA_001602315.1 Zoysia pacifica | reverse complement strand
TCATCGGCGGTGAGGGAGCCGGTTTCGTACCCCTTGGAGATGAGCGGGTTGATCCAGCTGAACGTCGCACGCGAGAGGAACGTGGCGGCGGCGTACGGCGTGGCGTCCGCCTCCTCGCAGCCGTGGTCTGTTTCACCATCTCCCGGGCAGTCGTCGCGGCCTGTGAAGCCACAGACCGCGACGTACGCTAGAGGCAGCGAGAGGAGAAGGCAAGCGAAGGGGAGAGCATCGTCGGGGAAGAGCAACGAGCCGTACGCACCACGGACCGCCGCGGAGGCGGACAAGAGCGCAGCGCCGAGGGTGGAGGCGAGCCAGAACACGCGGAGGTGCGTGGCGATGGTAGCCCCGGTTGCTCTCCCCGAGGATGCGACGGTCACCGCGGCCGTGCCGTGCGCGACGGCGTGGGTGGCGAGGAAGGCAGATTCCACGATGCGCCACGGCGTGCGCGGCAGGCGCAGGAGCGCGAGCGCGACCGCCGATGCCGCGGCGAGGACCGCGGACGCCCCGACTGTGACCGCGTAGGGGGCGAAGTGGGCCGGCTGCGACGGCTTGTGCAGGAGTTCCTCGCGCTCGGGATCGGCCGCGTCTGAGTCATCACCTCTTCGGAGGCGCCGGGCGGCGAAGAGGAGGCAGGCGGTGAGGAAAACGAGGTTGACGGAGCCGAGGAGCGCGCGCTGCGGGCACGGGGAAAGGAGTACGAACGAGAGAAGGTCAGCGAGGGAGCCGGCTGGCCGCGCCGAGCACGCCGTGGTGGCCAGCCACCACGGGAGCGCCATTCCCAACTGTGTCGTCTGCGCGTGCGGGTTCAGTTTGGAATGCTTTTACACGGATCGATCTGGGAAGGGCCGGCCCATCTCACTGTCTCTTTAAAAAAACCGTGGAACTAGCAACAAACAATGGGAAAGCAACATTGCACCTTGTTTAACTTCCTCTAATTTAAAATATTAACACTACTGACCTATCACATTATCTTTAATCGTTCATTTTATTTTAAAAAAATTGAAATATCTAAAATTATTAATCTTATTTCAAATAAAATTAATAATAAAGGAAATTATAAGAAAATACATAATATTTATTAATTTTTTAAATGAGACGAATGATAAAGCCACTGTTTTAGAATCAGAGGGAGTAGTTATAGCAATCATTTTATTTTGTAAATAACGACATATTCCCTCCATGCTCAAATGTTTATTCAAAGTTAAACAGTTCGACCTTCACTGGCTTGAACAGCACCACATGCATCAGGACGCAAAATGATTTTCTCTTTATTAATTGTGCTTATAGAGTGAAAATTGTTTAAAAACTATACTCTTACAAATACTATACCACAATTCAGAATTAGCGTCAGAGGTCCATCGCTAAAAATACATAATTACCGTTGGAAGGTCCGACTGTAAAAGGTTCTAACAACCTGTCCATCGTTGATTCCCGTTTTATAAACTGACAGTCTGTTGTTATAAGTTTTTCATATTTCCATCGAATGGTCAATCATTATTTGTCTCTTTTTAAGACAAACCCTTCGATGGCCTCCAAAACCTAAAACTTTCCGACCCAACCCGCGTGCGCCTAAGACCTCCCGCCCTTTCTCTCTCTCTCTCTCTCTCTCTCTCTCTCCCCGCTCACTCTACCCCTCTCATGACCCGCGCGCCGCCTAAGGTCGCCCCAGATCCCGCACCGCCCGATGCCCTCATTGTCGGGATTCCGACCGGCCGACGTGCTGGTCTGGTCCCGCACCGCCCTGCGCCCAGGGCGGGCCATAGGTGCGTGTCACCTGGCCCTTGCGCTCGCTCTGCCTGGCCCTTGCACCCCTAGCGGCGTGCCCCCACTCTCGATCACCAAATTCGCACGCCCCTAGCCCTCGCCACCTGGTGGGGCGTGTCCCACGGCCGTAGGCCTGTGGTCACGCCCCCAGGCCATCATCGCCTGGTGCGGTGTGCCCTTGGTCCTTGCCTTCTGATTTCCTCAGCGCCCCTGTGGGTGTGCTCGCCACATTTGCAGTGTCTTGTGCTTGCCGGCTAGAGCATGCCGCGTGGTCACATCTTCAAGCCGTGGTCACATCTTCAAGTATGTTCACCTGCTATACCACTTATGTTGTGTGTTTGAGACTGCCGGAATTCATCTTGTCTCCCATATCCTATATCGAAAGCAGCCAATTTAGCTTGACAGCAGCCACTGCGAGTCCTTCAGTGCTTAATTTCACTGCTAGCCTTTTGTCACTCCTCCATTGTTGCAAGGTATAGATTTGATGTACTTAATGAGGAATTTGATTATAGCATGCTTCTTATCTTGCTGTTTCAAAGTGAAGTTGTGCGTCAATTTTGTATGTGAAACTCTATATCAACTTTGCTTCAAAATGTAAAGGCATCAAATTTGATTGAAGCTTACTATCATGCAGCAACTCTGTGTTTGAGGAATTCAAGAAGAAAAAACTGCTCCGCTGTACCTCGACATCAAGAAGCTCTACGGCATCAGGTATAGCTCTATTTATGTACCTCCACTGTGACACCATTTTGTTGTTTCTTGTCCCACATTTAGTGTTCTCTCGGTACTATTAATTATACATATGTTTGGTCAGCCTTTGGTTCTCTCTAGTAAAAATTAATGGATAAATCTTTAATTGATGATGATGCTAGGTAAAAATAAAATCTTAACAAATACTGAAATTGGTATATATAGGTTGACTTTTTTAACCCCAAAGTTTCATGTAGCCATAGCAAGACATATTTGCAAGAGGTGAACTGTTTCTTAGCTGATCAACCTGTGGCCAAGAGAGTAATTATTATAAGTAATCCTAGCTCTGTGCTAACAGGAATAACTCTTGGAAAGCAATATTGTGAAGTTGTTATCAAAGTTGTGTTGAAAAGAAATGCAAAACTACCTCGACTTTATGCTGGTGTGATGGCTGATACTAAGGACCTATCAATTGCATAGCCGTATTGCAGGGTAACAAACAACTCTTCTCCTTGTTTTTGTTTTCATATGCGATGAATGATCATAGTTTCTAATTTGTAATATTTATAACAGTTGAAGGTTAGCAAGACTTCAAAATCAGCCCATGGTGCAGGTAGACACTATACCACAGATCAATATATGCTATTCTTGAATTTTCTCTATATACATGTGATTTGATTCAATTTGCCCAAGTGCTCTAGTGCTGTTTTTCATGTTTACATAGAGCTGTAGTGTTGTTATACACCTCTAGTGCTTTTTATAAGTTGCTATTTTAAGAAGATGAAATGTGTTTTTATTCACCCAACTTGGTGAATGTGAACTTATATTTCAGATAGGAGGTTATAGCTTCAAGTGATGCATGGAGCTCTTAGTTGGACAAAGTGGCCATGGTGATTGTTTTGGACATCTAAGTCAGGGGCAAAACTTTTGTAATGACTTTCTAAAGATGGAGTATTTTGTAAAGAGTGCAAGGGAACCGCATAAGTGTCCAGTAGCATTGCTTCTGTCAAGAGGATATCCTTCGGGTACCTACGGCTCGAGACTACTCGACGACCTGCGCTACAATCTACGGCCCATCAGCAACATTAAGCCCATATCGTCATGGGCCCAGAATCCTACAAGATTTCGTCAAGCCTGGCCACAATGGTCGGGCGCACTCAGACCCAATCCGAACTTCAAAGGGTCGAATCAGCATAATGCCAAGGACACCAAGTAACCGCCTTACCGACCCAGGGTCGGGCGACCAACCTGCGACAAGAATCCTGCCAACACTAATATTCCCTGACAACCGTGCGAATCCGCAGGACGAGAAAGCAAGATTCTCCCCCTAAACGACGAACAGGAGCAGGATAAGAGCGACAGCTGGCACTGGATAACCGTCTCAGCGCCAGAGGATTATCTGGAACATTCTCGAAGATGCTTCCGACATCACCCGTCAGAGGGGCTCTGATTTCTTGCATCGCAAGCTTCGTCGTGGCCCCACTCATCAGGGGGCACCCCACTCGAACCTGTCATGTAACCCCATCCGGCCTCCTATATAAAGGTCCGACGGGGGCACCCGTAAGAGAGAGAGATACAAGACAGTATGTGAGAAACACCACCTCATAAGCGTGCTAGGGACTCCGTCCGAGTAAGAGCCTTTCTGCCATTGTAATTCTCTCGATTATACGTGAGTTCATCGATTTTGACCTCTGGACATAGGGTATTACGCCTAGTGGTAGCCCGAACCAGGTTACATTTTGAGTCCTTAGTAGAATTAGGCCACATTGATCTGGAAGATACACACCACACTCCCTTTGATCTGCAAATTTAGTACTGTGCTGGTGTATGAAACACCGTCAGCTTTCATCTTATATTCTTTAATTCCAATGAATTATGTGCTTCAAATGATACATGAGAGATCTAATGCTATTAATATAAACAATGAACTTATTTAGTTTGTGTGTGTTTTTTGATTGTATCGTTTGAATGGCTAGTGATGGATATAAATTGTTAGTTTTGTTTGTAGCTATATAATTTTGTGTACTATTTATTTTGTTCGTATGGGAGATCTAGAATTTGTATCGGATATTTAGTATAACTTCTTAATAGCGTCAGACTATTTGTTAGTATATCTAATATATAGCGACAGATCCACTGTCAGTATAAGTTAATATTTGCATTAGATGGTCCATCGATACCAGTGGTCCCTCAGTATTTCTATATACCAACACTATTATCTATCAGTAAAACTTTTTAGCGACTGATTGTCTGTTGTTATATCAGTTTTTAGCAACAGAAAAACTGTTGTTATAGATAAGCTATGGTACAGTGAAAGGTGTGGCACGGAGCCCTTTTTCACTGTGGTTTCGCCATTGTCAGGACGTGGGCGTCAACAAAAATCCACCGGCGGTCGAGTCATGTCTACGCAAAACGCTGCCTAAAGCCTGAACGCCACCTCGTATAGAGCCAGGGAACGCGACATGATAACTATTAGTATACTACTACATGAAGTTCAATTCAATTTGTGGAACTCATATATGGACAAACTGACAAAGGCTGCTGGGAACCGGTGGAGCCGAGTGATGCCGTTGCTGATGATCTCGGTTTGGCATGTTTATACTGATGGTCGGAGGGATTTTGGATTTTGCACATCATTCGTCAGTGCGTTGGACTTCGTTACTACCCCGGTTCCTAAATTGTTGCATTGACTCTTAACATGATCTTTTGAACATTTATATTGTTCTAAAAATTAGTTAAAATGTGTAAAATTCTAAATCTTATTTGAAATAACTTTAATGATAGACCAAATCCAACCAAATAGATAATAATTATAACAGTTTTTAAATAAGATGAATAATTAAAGATGATGTCAAAACTCAATGGTGATAACAATTTAGAAATAGATAGAGTATAAAACCTATAGCTATCTTTGATATCCAAGGTTACCATACCAGCCCAAACCAACTAGCTAGAAAAGGAGCTTGTTGAATGCCAAGTCTAAATAGAAGTTTTTTTTTTAAATTCCTGCGTTTCAAATAGGGCCTTATGCCCTATTTACTTGATCTTTTGCAATTCAAATGTTAGTTTTGGTTGATTGTTTTTTAGATGCTGCTTTTTTTTAAAAAAAAAATTGCTTGCCTAAACGCTGAATTTGTCTTATCTTGCTCTTTGATGTGTTGAGAGGTAGAGGAGCTTTTAAGCTAAATAAATGTGCAAAGTCACGATGGCGACGGCGACAATGATGAATGTCTGTAGATGTCCTCTCGTATCAAACAGATGGAGTACCAAAAGCCGCCGGCGATCGAGTCAAGTCTAGCTAAATAAACACTATCTAGCTAGAATCCAAAGGCTGAGCGCCACGGAAAGAAGCTTCGATCGGGCATAAAATTTGTGGAAGTCATGGGCAAAGGCTGCTGGGCATTGGCAGAATCGAGTGGAGTGAAGCTTCCAAATCCAAATCAAGTGGGCACGTAAGTGCGTGCTGTAATGGGCGTATAGATAGAGGAAGCAACTTCTCTTCTCCCGTAGTCTCCTTTCACGTGATGAAATTTTATTGGTTGTTATCTTTCATCACATTATGTGCATAAACAAATGAAGTATGATACAAATTTAACACGTCTATAGAAGAATACATGGGAGAAAAGCATCGGAGGATGGAATAGAGGCACTGTTTGACATAGCTTATTTAAAGTTTATTTAATGAAGTAAGTAAAAGCATAAACTTTTCACAGCTTATTAGTTTTGTTGGTGTTCTGACCACCGATACAGCACGATTTACGTATACGAAGAGGGATTCAGTGCGCTCTTCTTGTCGAGGTGACCTAGTCTACACAAGATTCAAAGATTAACCTAGTTCGGGCCACAACGAATGTGTAATACCTTACATTCAGAAAGAGAGTAGATCGTATAAGCTTGAAAAGGAGTTACAATGGTGGTAGAGTCTTTGCTCGAGCAAGAACTCTAGAACACGTATGTGGGGTGTGCACAATGGCTTGAACTCTTGTGAACTTCGTGAACCTGTCATCTAAAGGCCCCGACACCTCTTTATCTAGGGGTCGGGCTGGGGATACAAGGCTCGAAGCCTACAAAACCGGCGGCCTCATGACGGATGGGGCCGCGAGCATCTCAAAGTTTGTTCTCTAGTGTCCTCTATCGTCAGATCATCTTGTCGGTGTCCTTCGTTCGTCCTTCGTTCGTCTTTTGTCGAGCACAGGGGAGAGGACAAAAGTTGCTTTGCCATCTGCTGCATTGTGTCAGAAATCTCTGTGCCCATCGGGGTTTGGTCGCTGAGGTGGTGGCCGACCCTCGAGATCAGGCTTGTAAGGCGGTTCTCTGACTACTGCTTGGTTGAGTCTCATCGTTGCTTGGCCTCAATCACTGGCGCATCTGTCCATCGGGAATTAGATGATGTCTTTGGGCGATCCTAACCCTCGGGGTCGACGTAGCTCTCCGGGACTTGATGTGATGAAGTCCTTTAAGCGTCGTGCATATGCTTTCTAAGCATCACATCAATAGAGGAGCCCACCAAATCATATGCTTTCTAAGCATCACATCAATAGGAGCCCACCAAATCAGTTTGAAAAATTGTAACATCTAGTGTTTCTCAAAGTCAAGGAACGAGAAATTTTCAGAAATAATTAAAAAAATTAAAATTTTAAAGTTTGAAAGAATCCATGTCAATAATTCAACTTTGAATTTGTACTCAAATTTAAGAGTGAACACCAAAACTTAAATAATAAAAGTGTTAAGATATGAGAAACAAAGATATTACTTGAAAATGATTAAATAAATTGAAGTTATACAAATGTAATAGGGATTCATTCTAGTTAAAAGAGCCCACGAGTTTTCAAGCCTTACCAGTACCTTGTCTTATGACTGTTGTAGAATAAAAGAGAATTCGAATTTCAACTTAACCCTAAAGTAAAAGTAGTTCCACTTGAGGTATTCTACTATTCTGCAAAGTTGCAAAACTTTCAAAGCTAGGAAGATATTTCTCTAAGGCCTCAAAAACTGGTTAATTGATCTGTCTTCCAGCAGGTTCCAAGGCTGCTTAATGGTTAACCATTCTCGAAGACCTATATCTTCCACCTCTCTTTGAGGAAAACTGTTTATGTGATTTATTGTGGGGATCACGTGTTGAAGAAACTTTATACAAAGTTTCGAGCAATTTCGTACTTGTTTACTGTTCCTTTTTCAATTCTCAAATTGCTTCCGCAATAAATCTTGTTGAGTAATTAGTACTCATGGTTTGTTGTTTTCCTTTTGTTTTATGTAGTTCTTCTTGTATGTGGCTGGTGTAGCTGTTGCGACAAGGGAGTGTGAGAAGGTGAACCCTTGGCTAACTGGTTCTGAGTCGATTCCCTCCTCACTGAACTCTGGTCGTGAGAGTGAAGCATGCATTAGGGCAAGATATGTTTCATTTTAGGAAATCGTCGTATCAGTTCTGTATCGCTTCACCTATGTTTTAAACTCTGTTTTAAAATTTTCTCTCCTAAGTACAACTTGAACTCTGTTGTAAGACTTTAATCGGTTTTTTATTTTATATTATCACTCGTGTTGTACTATTTGAGTATTGTTCTTTAATATCATTTGAGATCGATCCTAGGCAAACCATCCTGTGTTTTTGTGGCGATTCTGCCACAAAAATTCATGTCACAATGTAGGTCCTCAATAATTTCTTCATGACCTTCAAATCGTCAATCTTGTTATTGAGTTCCAAAGTATTGATCATCTCAACTACAACATGCAAATGGGAAAATACATCATTAATCTTTTCATATAGTAGCATGGTAATTGAGTCATATCTATTCTTTAGCACATAGTATATCTCTTCTTTGGCCTCAACTGGTGCTCATGTATGTTTTACTAGCATCCATATATCATGAGCAGTGAAAGATACATCGATCATAGAGAGAAAATTTTTTTTTGGATATACAACTGAAGATGACAATTTTGGTTTTAGCATTAAACTTGGTAAAAGTGGGATCAAGTTGCTCATTAATGTTTGTAGCATTTTATGTTACATCCCATGCATTCCCATCGATAGACTCAAAGTAGGCTTGCATGCGAGTCTTTCAAAAAGAGTAATCGTCTCATCCAAGATGGCAGGATGTTCCATCCCGTTTGGCATACTTACTCAAGGCAACTAAACTTTACTGTCCGGTGATCAGAAGTTCACTGCATGATAAACTGCACATAAAGGTACTCGCCGGACTATCTGGTGAAGGCACAGGACTGTCTAGCGACCTTCAAAAATCGTAAAAATAAGGAAATTGTACAGAAATTAGAAAATTCTTTCTATTTTCAAGTGTCTCATTTAACACCTAAATAAACACCACACTCGACTAGGAAGTGTATATAGTTTTCGCAATTGCCAAATCATTGGCGGATCTAGAGGGTGGATAGGGATGATAATTCAGATGGGCGCGCGGCTGTGGGGACAAGATGATAGCGCCCAGACCAACCAGGAAGCAGAAGGGTTGCCCCAGGAGCGGCGTTGAGAGAATGAAACACAACGGCGGCACCCACAAATTCTTCGAGGATAGTGTAACTCTAGCGGCTGCAGGGGTTGATGCTTGAAAAGCAGAGCAAGAAGAAGAAACAAAGAAAATGGGCCAGCTGGGCCATGCAAGGTATGTTTGCACTTTTTCTTAGTACTCCCTCCGGTTTTAAAATAGAGAAATTTTCTTTCATAGCACCGGAAGTTCACCAATCCCGGAAAATACCATCGAAAGTATGATGATCCAGGAAATACCATTGAAAGTTACACTCCATTCTGAAATCTAGCACTCCGTTAAGTTTGATCTTCCAAAGTGCGTTTTTTCTAGTCTTTTCTGCAAATAAAACAAAGTCTGTTGATGATTTTGCCCTCGATTCAACTGATCTTTCTTGTCGTTCATCCTTGCTGCCCGTCTCCTCCCCTGCTGTTCGGGCTCCTCTGCCATGCTTTCGACTCCTGCCCGTGTTGGCTTGACGCCTTCCTCTACTAGCGTGCCATAGTACGTCGAGCTGGCGGCAGCCAAGAATTGGGAGCCTCAATCCACGGCGGACCTCAATCCACGGCTGCCCTGCCCTCCACCGCCTTCTCTTCTTTGCTCATCTAGTGTCTCGATCGGGGAGGAGCTGAGCAGGGTGGAGGTTTTCACATCGCTTGCAGGCGAGTATGGCTGGGGCCTGGGGTGGAAACCAATTCGGGGAAGAGCTGAGCAGGGCACTGAATGAGACAAATTGTTCAAAAGTGTAAAATTTTGTTATTATTAGATCTATCATTAGTAGAATTTAAATCACAACTAATAATTTTACACATTATAATAAAATTTTTGAATAAGACAAATATTCAAAGTTAAAATTAAAAGTCAACAGCGTCAAAATACCGAAGGGAGCAAAACGGTGCATGTTACTGCCCAAGTAGCACTGGATCGGATTGTGCCCAAAATAATTAAGGCTTTGAATCAATATATGAATTTTACTTAACTAATTACCATTTTATACAACATATGAAATGAAACAAACTATACTTTTTTAAAGGAATAAGTCTCTGTTACCCTCTCAAATATAAGGGTGAGTGCACTTTACACCTCAACCTTTAAAATTGGTGACTTAACCCCCTACACTATTGAAAACCATCACCATCTTAGATAACTCTCTGAGCTATTTTACTATTTATGATCCTAGGTCCAAATTCATCTCTCAGCTATGAAAGGTGGTCTACTTCACCCACCTTCCAAACTTTAAAATCAAACTTTTAACCCCACAAATATTGAAAATTGTTTAGATAACAACTGAACTATTTTAGAGCAATTTCTATTTTATTTTGTTATGTGCAAATAAAAAAAATACTCATGTAAAGATGAAAATAAATGCAAAAAAGTAGAAAAAATGTTGAAATAGAATGCAAAGATAAAAAAATTTGCACATTACAAAGTAAAAATAAATAGTTATTTAATGTTGCTATTTTACCCTCTTCGTGTTTAGTTTATTTTAAATTACTAAGTTTTCAATTTAGTATCATTTTAATTACTGCAGGCAATCTAAATATATTATAAATTTTTTCTCTGAATTAATATTCTAATGTTCAACTAACTAACATATGTGAGGATAAGAGAGAATAGAGATAGAAACTAATATGTGGGACTGACAGATTGGACTCCAGATCAGGTCGAGACTCTGACCTCTCATGCCACACTTACCCTACACTTGCTGCCAGGTTGGACGCTGTTTAGGCAAAGCAGGCAGAGCAGAGGAGGTACTGAGAGGAGCAGGATGAGTGGATACGCCGAGAGATCGCCGAGCTCGAGGAGAGGATATGACTTGAGCGCCTCCAGATTGAGGAGCGGCTATGAATGGAGAGAGAGCTCGCTGAGGAGAGGAGACAGTAAGACAGAGAGTTCTATGAGAGGTTGCAGTGCTCTCAGTTGAAGATGGCAACGGTCATATCTTACATGTCTGCCGGATTTTGAGCTATCGCGTCATATCTCTAAGAGATCTGTATGCCCCCACTTCCTACGTTTCCTATGACCACGCTACCGGATCCCCTACCTTCATAACTCCAGCCTATAGCACCTCAGCCTCAGTACTCTTCAGTGCCAGCATTCACATCTGAGTTGCAGAGCCAGAGTTAGTAGCAGTAGTAGTCTATATTCTCTACACTGCTCTCAACTCTGCTTTCACTATTTGTATCTTTTGAGGCAGTCAGCACAGCTATGACTACTGAAAGAGTTAGTGTACCTGTCACTTCATCTCAATTCTCTCCAGTTTCATCGTACTTCATGTCAGTTCTATTTGCTTTAGCTGAGGCCCGAGTGTCAATACCGGCATTGTAGTCAAGGATAGCAGTTGGTAGTTCTCCGCTTGCTCTGAGAGTTCTTTCTTTTGAGGCTATCAATACTGAGTCAGTTTTGACAGAGCCACCGCTCGAGGCTTCAGAGACAGAGCCTGCAGCCACCACAGCCAAGCAGTCTAGCATGTCAGATGCAGCTATCTTGATCGAAGCCGAATACTCAGCAGAAGAGGCACCTCAGGCTCTTGCCAGCGTAGATCTGCCAGCTTCAGTTGATAGCAAAGAACCTTCCCCGACATCTTCTTCGAGTTTGAGTGCATTTGATAATATTGAGCAGCTAGGAGGAAATCAGTCAGCAGCAGCTCGGCCATCAGAGGAGCAGCCATCAACAGTCACTGCACCTTGCTCTTCAGCCACACAGGATTAGATCCTTTATAAGAGTTTGGGTGAGAGATTTGAGGTGTATCGCTTTGAGGGCTAGCTATTCAGGAGGAGGCCGTAGATGGGTAGCTAGGGTTTTGGATTCTTGTTTGGCAAATTTCTTGGCTCTTTTGTGATATTTTGATGAGCATATTTTCTATTCGACTCTTTAAGCTCATTGGAATGCACTTGATTTTTAGACTAACCACGTGGATTCAATTGTATGGCTCTTTGTGATTTGATTGTTTTTGCAGATTTCTTCGTGCATGTGCGCTCCTGATTTCTATCTATCGTGCACTATTATTTGTCGATTCAACGTTCTACCTCTCTATATGCTTTTTCGGTGCCATCTTTATGGATGATTAGATGACAAATAGGGAGAGAGAGCTATCAAACAGGGGGAAAGCGACGCTTTCAACCCATGTCAAAGGAGGGGAACTTTTGCAAAAAAATTTTGAGTAGTCATCAAGGTAAGAGGGTAAGTTCTTTCAAGATGTATTTTATTCTCTATCTTGTTTTATCTTGTTTGAGTCTGTTTGTGAGTACTATAGTTGTCATTAATCACTAAAAAGGAGAAGATTGTTAGCTTCATAACTTTTGAAGTTTCTGAAAAAGTATGAATTAATTTTGGTGATTGAATGAACATCATAGCTAACGGTTGTGATTGTAGATACCACCCCGTTAATTTTACATCAATATGGTGGCCTTTCTCTGTGGATGATAAGGACGATCCTAGAAGTTTCTGGGTGTCGGAGGACCAAGGCTAAGGACTAGCTAGAGGGTCCATAAGAACATCGGTACTATTAAAGGGATAAAGTCATTTGTCTCCTGTCACACAAATGTTACAGAGTGTGAATGCTCCTTAGATCCTCAAAGAACACTAAAGATGGCAGAGGAACCTAAGACAAAGACTGAAGTTCAGTACAATTGAAGAAGCAGTTACCAGATAGTTCGGTGAGCCAGGACTTCAGAGTCCAGAGAGAGGTGCTCTCTGAAGTTGTTGCAGTGAAAACACCGAACAGTCCGGTGTGGTAGTCACCAGACAGTCTGGTGAGGTCGAAGCTGAAGTGTAAAGAAGATATTCTTGGGAATCTAAAAGCGAAAGTCATAGGACAATCCAGTGAAGTTATGCACTGGACAGTCCAGTGTCCTATGAAATAGATTTCAAAGAGGATGTTTTCTTAGCTCAGAGGAGAAAAAAGTCATCGGACAGTTCGATGATTGCATAAAGCAGTCAACTTTATGACATTACATCCCAACAGTTGTTTCTGAGCTTGGAGCCTATTTAAACAGTGGAGAGAGACATTTTCCAGTGTGTCTGCGATCTGAGAAGCTAAAGAAAACTTGTGAGAGGCCAAAGGACACCACCAAGAGAGCACATTGCAAGTCTGAAGATCTTTGGTGCTAATAAGAAAGTGATAGGGAGTATTCATACACTTTTAGAGCTTGTAGGGATTGAGAGAAGTGATCTTTGTCTATTACTCTTGGTGTGGGCAACTTAGACCGGTTAGGAGTCGGTAATCGAGCTTTTGAGGAGATTATAGAAGACATCACCAAGTTTGTACATAGTTTTAGGTCCTCCTCTTGAAAGAGACACCAAGATGGAGCGCTCGAGCCTTGGAGGCTTGCTCTAACGCTTGGGTATTGTGTGCGACAGCCGGGCCGTCGGTGACTTTACTCTAAAAGTGAAGCGTACCTTTGTGAGCATCACTCCGAGAACGACAGGAGGAACTAAGACTTCGACGAGAGTGGTTCAATGAGGATTAGAGGATGGCTCTGCTTTTTGAGACCTCGAGAAAAAATTACTGAGCACTCTCTATCTCACTCTCTTTACTTAACGCATTTACTTACCGATGAGTAGTGTGATATTTTGTTTTTTGATTCTTCTTGGTAGCTATCGTGCTAGTATTTGCTTGTTGTTATTATCTTTTCACTAGCATTATTAGAGGTCTTGTCCTACTAGAATTGCATATATTTGCTTCCGTTGCAATTGAGTCTTATAATTCAAGTTCGTAGCAAAATTAGTTCTATAAGCCCACCGATTCAACTCTTTTCTCGGTGTCTTTAATCCTTACACCACTTTATATTATTAATTTTACTGAACTCATACAAAACTCATACAATTGCATTCACAACACAATAGATCGAGCCCAAGATTTAAAAATTATTCTCATTCTGACAACGAATCCGATGTAGTATTATAAGAAATATAATAACTTAGACTTTGATCTAGTAAGACACTACAAGTCACACTGTCACATCATTT
>BCLH01000047.1:369194-384006 GCA_001602315.1 Zoysia pacifica | reverse complement strand
CTCAGGGGTCAATCATACATTGAGTCCCTGCAGGATCATTTTGAAACAAAAGAACAATAAGAATGATTTTGCTTCACTAATAAATAGTGACCAAGAAATTTGGTCACTAAAAATTAATAAATAGTGTTCTCCGCTGATTAAATATATCTAGGGAAGATACTACTCCTTCCAACATGTGTCAGTTATCAGTTTCTCCTAAGTACGTACTCATAAATCAACCCTTTTTCAAATAGGACGATAAGGTCTGAGTAAATGCACAGTCATGCATAATCAATTAACCTTACCATATTTTTAAAAACAGAGGATTTATATTCATATCCAGATTCTCCAACTTCTTGCTCTAAACAAGAGTTTCATTTTTTTTTTCTTTCAAGTACCTTCTGTAAAGTGGCACAATTGGCTTCATACTTCGATTTGATGACTTATCCTTTTCAAGCTTCTGGCCCTTTTCAGGTACTGAATTGTACTAAATAAAAAACAGGTCTAGCAGGGGAAATTGTATTACCTTGCACTCAACAGAAACTTTCTTAATCTGTTGTTGCGGAACCGCATCGGGGGCCTCCACCCACGGCATAGGAAGAGAGACTCTTAGTCTTCTTCCTTTTCTTCCTTTGCTCTCTATCCGCAGCTGTCTTTATAACCATAGACGCTAAGGACCACGACGGCGACGCGGAGGACCACGACGGCCGCGCAGGGGACCTGGACAACGGTGGCCTACGAGTCTACGACGACAACGACCGGTGCGAGCGAGCCGCGAGTCGGGAGCCACGGCCAGCACGGGGGAGCTGGGGGCCAGCACGGGCCTCCCGGTCGTTTTTTTTTTATTTCGTAAACTTGCTAGTCCTGGCGGGAGACTTTTAAGTCTCCGTCTGTGTTAAAGAGTTCTAATAGCCAACCACCTGTATTAGAGCTGCATATAGGCGGCTTTTGTTTTACGTCTGCAGAAATAATTGATTTTTACAGACTCAAAAATGTCAGCGGATTAAAATTCCGCCTGCGCAAATGCCTTTAGACTCGCCTCAGAAATCATTTTTGTAGCAGTGGTGGTCTAAGAATTTTTGGTTGTCAACACTTTCCTAACTTTGAATTCATTTATTATATTGGCTACTTGTTTTGTCCTTGCTGATTGTTAATGTGCCATCTTTGTCCATATTTTATAATCATTAGTTCTACCACAGTTTTATTACTACTCATTGTGCCCAATTTCGCCTAATAGTGTTGCCTACAATGTCGGTCTACTGCAGTAGTGGCATATTTGGGTCTAACGTAGATAAATCATTACCAGCCACAGTTTCTGCCTAGATTTTTTTTTTGAAGTACACGGCTTCTATTACTAAAATTTATAATCCGTAGTGTTGCTTTTGTTTGCCTGAGTGTTCAGAATTCAGAGCGTTCAGTTTTTCACCGTTCTTGCTGTTTTGGGCCATTCAATGCTTTAACCTTCTGATTGAAGCGCTCACATGATCGTTTCCTATCTGTCGACATTACACGATTCTTAAGAGAGGTTTCAGCAGGAACAGGCATTAACGATTCATTGCCGGCTAATACCTTTAAACTACATCTAGAAACTTCACAATGAATTTGAGACTTCGATGTCAGATGATTTTTACACTTCAGTTGCATTGGTTGCTACATCTGAGCCATTGAAAGTTACGAATGATTTATTGCACATATGTAAGGTAACTTTAAAGTTGAACCCATGGAGATATAGTTTATTTAGCGCTCCATTCTTATTTATATTTCTGAGAGATAATTTTTTGTTTGGCTCTGAAAAGTCACAGCTTCTCCTCTTGGCCTGTAAAATTCATTTTTATTCTTTATTTAGCCTTTCCGTCGTTTTTGACACCTAAAAGCGTTAAGTGGGACACAAAATGACTATTTTACCTCTGGGTTTGTTTTTGTTTCATTATGAGTATTTTTTTTTCCTTTTTTGTATGGTTTGATAATATCATAATTGTAAATTCTGCTATGCGGAATTTTGTCACATAGGTTTTAAATAAGTTTTGTACAATTATCATATTATTTTTTCTCGAACGTTACAATTATCATATTATCAAACAATAATAAAGAAAAATAATGCTCATAAAGAAATAAATATAACATTTAGGAGTAAAATGGTTATTTTATTCCACACTTAACACTGTTAGACAGCCATGGCACGGCCTGCACTGCCGCCTGGACGGACCATCGTTGTACGATGTGTTGAGGAACTTTGAGCAGTGGTGGAGGAAGGCGAGCAAACTGTGAGCCATGTGCAGCATGGCATTGTCGTGCTGGAAAGGTGACACATTGCTCAAGCTCAAGCGCATCCCTGGATCCTTAGCCCCTACAACATACGCTCCACTGGTGCTAGAGACGAACAGCACCATAAATCCCTGCATGTCTTGCCGTAGGGCAACCCCGAGTGCTGGCATGCTCAGGTAACAGTTTTTCATCCCCGAGTGCTGGCAGGCTCGTTGCAAAGCAAGAGCAGTATCACCTGTTGTGTGACAAGAACATGAGCGTGGAGCAGAGCATCCACATGGCATATGTGGATTGTTCCGCAAAGTGCTTCATCTACGTCGAGAACCAGTACTTCATCGGCTCATTGTACGCATGGCTGTCACAGCGGCACCCGGGCGCCGACAACCTGGTGTTCGTGGAGATCACGCTCAACTGGCCAGTAAGATTAGGGCCGCTGAGACGTTCGCGGCGTACATCGTCATCCCATAGCATCCCATAGCTTCGTGCAAGGCAGTAGACATAGTAATATTAACAGCTTCACAATTTTTATTGAAAGCACTAGACCAGCAGCTTGAGCTCTGCATCTATCCACACAATACCGAATTTTTAAACCCAGAATTCGGCACAATCCTTTAATTATAATTTTCGAAAACCACTACAATACCGAATTTTCTCATAAATTTATAATTCTTTTGGTCAGCTAATATTATTGTGTATGCCTGAACTCGTGGTTCTAACCCTATCGAGTCTTCATCCATCCGTTGCCTGCGTGGTAGAAGAGCGACTAGCGTACTCCTGAACCATAGCGCCAAAAAGTGACGGCCTCGCCATCAACTTGGAGGGTGTGTCAAACTCTTTCACTAGCCCTGAAACGGAGACAGTCGAAAGGAGGCTTGATCAGAGGCACAATCTCGATGAATAGCAATCATTATTATTTTTTTTTTTTTTGCAAGATTGCAGTTATGTGTTTGTATTGTGACATTAACGTGGGAAATGTAGCATGGAGTAATCAGTGCAAAGGCCTACCTGCATCCAGCACCAGAACACGATCACTCTCCATGACAGTGGCTATACGATGTGCAATGCTTATGACAGTGCATTCGGCGAACTCCTGCCGGATGATCCTCTGGATAGCTGCATCTGTTTGAGAATCAACGGAAGCTGTTGCCTCGTCCATGAAGAGGATCCGGCTGCGTTTCAGAATAACACGCCCAAAGCAGAGGAGCTGCTTCTGCCCTAGACTCCAGTTCTCCCCCATGTCAGCAACTGTAAGGAACAACCAATGAGCACGGAAATATTGTTCATCCCAGTTATGCTACAAGAGAAAATATGAATGACACTGAAGATCCCTATACTTGTAAGATTCTAACAACCATAGTTTTCAGGTTGTTTCTAAGCCAGTTAGTTTATAGCTCTGATACAAAATAGTGTGGCAACCGCACAGCCCCTAGAGTGACATAACAACATCGCGCCATTATGCCAGTTCCTTGGTCTCTTAGGAAAATGATCGGCTTAGATAAGTTCAAAGATCAAGAGACTTTTATAATAGAATATCAAACCTGATGCATCAAGTTTCTCTGGTTTGGAAGCTACTACATCCATTAGCTGACAGCGCTCGAGGGCCTGCAGGGAAATGCATATAAATAGCATCTTCAATATAAAGAACAAAAATGGTTATGCATTCAGAAGGTCTTTGTGTACCTGCCAGATCTCAGCATCAGAAAACCGCCCAGTTGGGTCAATGTTGCTCCTGACAGTTCCTTCAAAAAGCACAGGCTCTTGTGGGATCACACCAAAGCGAGATCTCAGATCATGAAGCCCTAATGTGCAAATATCAACACCGTCGATAATGATCTGGCCATCAGCAGGCTCCACGATCCTGAACAATGCCTGTACTAGTGTGGACTTGCCGCTGCCAGTCCTTCCAACAACTCCAATCTTTTCTCCATTCTTAATACTTATTGTTATACCTTTCAAGATTAGTGGTGTGTTCTGTCGATACCTAACCTGAAAAGAGTAGCACTGATGTTGTTCATTCTACTAATCAACTAGTTTACTAGAAAGTAATAAAATTGAGATTGACCTTTAGCCCTTTGATGTCGATGTCTCCAAGGCTGGGCCAATTTGGTGAGGGAAGACAATCCACCACTTCCCATGCAGCCTCAGAAGGGAGAGTGCTGTATTGATTCACCCTCTCTACAGCTATCATATCATTTTCTATCACGCAGCTTACGTGAATTATGGAGAACACCAAGTAATTGAGAGAAAGACCATAGGAAAGAGACATGCCGACAAACTCTGCAACAGTAATATATGTATATGGTCGTCACAAAGAATTAAACAGAAAACATTAAGTACTATACCAACAATAAAATGAAGCAACAACAACACACTCTAAAATCCTGACATGCTTTTAACAAACAAGTGTTGCTTCATGATTTTTTCTCCAAAAATGTTCAGCCATCTAGAAAGGAATGAATTTAAGTATTGGATTTTTAAAGATTCAGGGCAGTCATGCCATCAGATTTATTAAGTAGCAGATCCAATTTTGTGATTACGCTACTTACTTTTTGCGAACTTGTGCTTAAGGATTTGATGAAAAACTCTTAACATAGTTTATTGTTAGATTGGGACTCTGCCTGCTTTAAATGTATAAACTACATAGTACATGGGTAATTTCATCCATCATCACAGAGGACTCCGCCAGGGCGACCCGCTGTCCCCCATGCTGTTTATCCTAGTGATGGATGTGCTGAATTCTTTGATGGTGCAAGCAACCTTTGAAGGCCATCTTCAGGCTCTAGTGGTTCAACAAGCTAAACACCGCATTTCTTTCTATGCCGATGATGTCATTCTGTTTCTTCGGCCATCATCAAGGGACTTGATCATTGTCCAGCAGCTGCTTGATATCTTCGGACACTCTTCTAGGCTCATGATCAACATTGCTAAGAGCTTGGTATCTCCTATGAAGTGCAGTGAAGAGGATCTCATTACTATCTCTGGTCTGTTGCCTTGCGAGATTACAAATTTTACCTGTACCTACTTGGGGCTTCCTCTCAGGTCGCAAACCGACAAAGACTGAGCTACAGCCGCTGATTGATAAGGTAGCTGATCACCTACCTAACTGGAAGGCCTCTCTTATGAACCGAGCAGGGCATCTCATCATGGTTAAGACAGTGCTTACTGCAGTTCCCATCTACCTGAGGACCATTTTTAGATTTGCCTAAGTGGGTAATTAAAGCAATCTACAAGAGAAAGCTAGGTTTTCTTTGGAAAGGTCATGAAGCTTTGGTGGCAGCTGTCTAGTTGCTTGGAACCGAGTTCAAAGGCCACTACAATATGGTGGCCTTGGGATCCATAACTTGGAAGTGATGAGCTGGGCTCTTCGCATTCGTTGGCTCTAGTTGGATAAAATAGCTGCCCCTCGACCTTGGGAAGGATTGCCGGTCGATGTCCCACGCAATGCACGAGCTATGATTGAGAGGGCTGTGGTTACTACAGTTGGTAATGGACAGTCTACCAAATTCTGGACTGATCGGTGGCTGGAAGGGAAGTTGCTCCTCATCTCTTCACCTGCATTCCAAAGAGAACAGCCAAGCAAAGAACAGTTGCACAAGCTCTTGTTGAGCGGGGATGGGTTTCTGAACTAAGAGGGGCTCTCACTGTTCAGGTGTTAATTGAATATCTCCAGATTTGGAATATGATGGAAGGGTTTCAGCTGCACCCGGAGGTCACTGATAATCACAGTTGGTGTTTCTCCGGTTCTGTTTCTTACTCAAGCAAGTCGGCCTACAAAGCTTTTTTCATTGGAATGGTCAGATTTGCACCTTGGAAGCGTATCTAGAAATCTTGGGCGCCTCTACACTGTAAGTTCTTGTTGTGGCTAGCTACCAATAACCGGTGCTGGACAGCCGACAGACTTGCGAAGCAAAACCTGCCTCATCCTGCAGCCTGTCTTCTTTGTGATCAATCGGATGAATCCATACAGCATGTGCTGTTGTCATGCGTCTTCTCCAGGCAAGTGTGGACTCTAATCCTGCAGCGGCTCGGATTCATTTCCTTGGAGCCACAACTTACAGTGCAGCGCTTCTCTAGTTGGTGGAGCAGGGCTAGGTACCATTTGCCAAAGGAACTAAGAAGGGGGTTTAATACTCTTGATATCCTAGTTGCTTGGGAGATTTGGAAACACCGCAATGACTGCGTTTTCAATGGAGCACAGCCGAATGTCTCTATGGTGCTGCAGAACATCGAGCAGGAAGCATTTCTTTGGTTCTAGGCAGGTGCTTTGCGGCTTCAAGAGCTTCTCTCTCAGCCGCCCCCTTCCTTTTGAGGATGGTGCACCTGGCCTGATCAGGTGCTTGGTTATTTGTGTTTTCTATTTGAGTGTGTTTGGGTGAGGGGAGGCTTTAGCCCTCCCTTTGTATTTTGCTCTATCCTTCTTAATGAAATGATTCGTAGATCTCCTACGTATTCGAGAAAAAAAACATACTACATGGGTACCAATTCTATTTTGCCTCATCACACAAACTATTAAACTAGTTATTATATTACCTTTCTTGATGAAATTGCTAGGCAAGCTGACCAAGAGAAAAGCAGTTATCGACAAAATAAGTGTGCCAATCAGCTCCAGGCGAAAACCAAGCCATTCACTAGTCGCGTAATTGTGAAAAGACATGCATAAATTTGAATTGATCCTTTCCAAGTTCGTCTGGTAGAATTCATCCTCCTTTCTAAAGCACCTTACAGTTGGGGCACCCAAAAAGGTTTCTGTAAAGTGATCAATAACCGGCGCCCCTATTACTCCTTGAAGACGAGTGATCTCCCGAGATGTTGAAATATAACGATTCTGAAAATGCAATTTATTATGATTAAGTAAGGAGTGTTGTGAGAATTATAAAGAACAAGGATTTCAGCCATCTCATATCTATTGTGGTAGCTAGATCATACCCGGTACCAAATGTTCGAAAGAAGTAGGGGAAGTACAGCTATGACTGACGGCCATGCAACTTGGCAAGTAACAGCGACATTGATAACCAATGAAATCAATAGTGATGTCACAGAACCAATACAAAACACAAGTTGTCTATCAATTTTGGTTTGGTCCGATGATGCCTGAAAAGGATAACACATAATACCACTTTAAGAACAAATAGTTACATAAATAAAGTACAGTAAAGTAAACCTATAGATAGTAGGGTACAAAATATTACCCGGCTTAGGATTCTTCCTGAAGGAGTGGTGCCAAAAAAAGACATTGGAGATTGCAGTATGCTGTCAAACATCTTGTTGAAAAAGGCCTGAGCTGATTTTAGCCCCGAGAATGTCACAACAAGAGTGTTGATCATTTCAAATAAAATTGTAGCAGCAACTATCAAAACATAAATATTAAGAAATATGGAGGTATCAAATATGGTGCCTCCTGATGTTTCATACGACAGCCAGTAGTTGCTTGCCATACTGGAGCCTTCTGACAGCAGTGACACAGTTAAAAATGCCAGAAATCCCCACCACCCCCCGGCCTCTGTTATATATAGCTTGTACACACGCCAGCTCACTCGGCCACTCTCCTTTTCCTCTCCCTGGATTAGTTTGGAGGAACCAGCTTCATTGCTTGGGGCAACGGCAGTTGTTTCACCATTTTCATTATCGGATTTGGTTGGCTGAGAACTGTTCTGGACATGGCAGATTTGTTCCCCTATTATATCCATCGAACTGTGATGAGCAGCAACAAGAGCTGCAAAGTCCGAGCAATATGCGAGCAACTCATTATAGATTCCAGATTGAATGACTAGCCCATCTTTCATTACCTATATGTTCAGACACAAGATAGAGTTGTTTAATTTCCACTAGCTATTATAACAAATGTTCACATTTCAATTGGTATAATACCATATCAAGCTGCAGTAAATAGACTTCAATGCAAATGTACATAACCTAAGTTTTTCCAATATAGGATATTAGTAGGGCGATATGACAGAAGCCTAAAAACAAGGATACATCGATATGGCGTATCTGTAAATATATACTCTTTTTGCTAAATTATGATAAGGAGGTTAGGGAGAAATATAAAAATGAATAATATCACCAGCGGCTTTGGCATGAAAAAGATATGGGTATGATAAATGCCTTTTTGGATCCAGGAAATGGCACGAAATCCATACACCTGCTCTATGGTGTATCGGGTTTGGTAGCCGTTTCCTGCCATACCAGATACCGCTACAGCAGACTCCCACACGTATTGTTGTTCGTAGTAAGTGACAATTAATGTTTCCTACTCTTTTTAAGAAAGTAAGGCTTCAATAACCCAAATATAACATTCATACTGATTATTGAAATTGCGAAGAAGGGAAAGAGGGTTCTGGGTTCCAGCTCTTGGTCTACGTGGTTGATTCATGAAAATGATAAGCATACAACTCAATTGTAAGGGAAACAAGGGGCAAACCCAAGGCATTGATGAACACAGCTTCGCTTTTCTGATTATATACTTGTTAAAGTTTCGATGTTCAAGCTTGTAGCCTTAAAGCAGCATAGATGTTGTAAAATTACTGATGAACTAAACATGGCAAAATTATGCATTTAAAGGTTTCTATGTGTAAGACACAATATCGCTAATATCACAAAAAAGTATATGTGGCAAGTTTAATCTTCTTTCCAAAAGGAAGAATACATTACTTCCTCAGTATAATTCAGAGAGGAATAATAGAATATGAAACTTACAAATATGTTATCCACATTTTGCAAGAAGTCCACTTGATGAGTCACAAGAAAAACAGTCTTAGTCCTGAGTATGCCCTTTAGACATTCCTTCAGAACATAGCCAAATGTCAGAATTTAAGAACAGAGCAAAATACAAGCCATAATTATCTACTTTGCAAGAGAATTTTTTAGTATTAAAACTAAGGATAATCAGAGGATACATGATTCCACTGTGTTGTGCACAGGTCTCATACCTCATAATTCTTCATAAAGTATGCTTCCGATTGATTTGCGTGTTAGGGATAAATTTATATTATTATATTTAGATATCTGCTGCATTTGTTTACTGTAGTTACCCTAATATATAAGGGTCTTTGTGCATATTGTACCACCACTGTTCTCTAACAGCCTCTTGCAAAAATATGGGGAAAAGCTGCGTACAAAAGATCCAAAGTGGTCCGGACACCACGCAATCGAGAGCCACGTGCATCGTGCACCCCCCCCCCCCCAAGTTTTCCCCCTCCCCGTCCACCCACACCGGCCGGCGCTCCAGCCCTTGTTCTCCCCATCAGTGTGTTAGAGATATATGTATAGGTTAGAGGTTTTGTGTATTTTCTGTTTTCCCTAAGAGGTTCTATGTATATTTTATTGGGGCCCTTGGCCCCCTTGATGAATACAAGTACTATTCATAACACAATGATCCAGCTCCAGCTTCCATCTAAGCCTCTCCTAGTCAGCACCTTCTAGATCCGGCCACCAATTCCCACGCCCCGCCACTCTGCCCGGCGTCCTCTTCACCGGTCCCCAAATTGGGCGGCGACATGCGTTACACATGCAAGTTTTCAGCAAGATATAGTTGAGATTTCGTTGAGACTTTTGTTCTAATCACTCGTATTACCACTATTCACACTCTTCTAGCCATTGGAACTTGTCTCTGTGCAAAACTAGTCATTCTCATCTGGATGTCAAGAATGTCTTTACTAATGAAGAGCATCATGGGATTGTTTATATGCAGCCGCCTCCGGGGTATTTTGTTTCTTAGGGCATGGTTTTTTCACCTTCGTCGTTCGTTGTATGACCTTAAGCATGCTCCTTGTCCCTGGTTTGAGCGCTTCTCTTCTGTAGTCAGTTGGTCACTGTTGTTGGCTTCTCCGCTATTTATCAAGATCCTGCACTCTTCGCCCACTCTTCTCCTCGAGGTTGTACTCTTCTTCTCCTGTATATGTATGATATGATTATCACAGGAGATGATTCTTAGTTTATAGCTTTCGTTAAAGCTTGGCTTAGTGAGCAGTTTCTGATGTCTAATCTTGGACAACTTTGATGTTTTCTTAGGATTGATGTTTCCTCTAAGAATCCTACATGCTATCGCCATCTTTTTGATAGTCTTGTTTACCTTAGTGTCACTCGCCCTGACATCTCTCATGCAGCACATATCGTTAGTTAGTTTGTTTCTGCTCGTAATCACATCTACAGTAGCCACCGCTTTCGTTTTTGCACTACTTGCGTGGTACTAGCTCCTATCATCTTACTCTAGCTCCTTGCACCTTTGGACATACTCCGACGCTACCTGGCCAACGATCTCTCTAATCATCAGTCCCTCTTTGTTTATTGTGTTTTCTTATGTGGTTGTCTCATTGCTTGAGGATTTTGGTGTTTCTATGACTAATCTAGCTCTCTTTACTCTAACAGTATAAGTGCTATTAGCATTGCTCGGGATCCGGTGAAGCATGAGCTCACCAAGCACATTGGTGTGGATGTGTTCTTTACCTAGGCTCGGGTTCAGAATCAGGTGGTTGATCTTCACTATATGCCTTCGGAGCTATAGGTTACTTCTGATGTCTTGTAAGGTAGTTTGGTCTTGGGTCGAGTTATGGTGTTTGATAATATAGGTGGATGAATGCTGTAAGGATTCTTACCCTCTTTTCTTTCTTAATATATTTGATACGCAGCTCTCCTGCATGTTCGAGAAAGAAAAAAAAGAGATAGATTTCTGCTATTATAGATAGATGTATGTTACATCTCTTTCATGTAATTAGCCCATTGTATAAGGGGTTTTTTGCATATTATACCACCGCCTGTACTCTATATATATGGGCCATTGGACTCTTGGGAACAAAAGATCTGTTTCCTCTATCATTGCACAGATAGTAATGCAAAGTTTTATTCAATTTATTCAAAAATTCTCACAATTTTCCCATCAATTCCTCTAATAAAAGGTGCAACTTCTATGTCGATGTATTGATAAGCCCATATCTAATAGGTCTGGATATATAATTTGCATCTTTTGCAAAGTGACTTTGCATTAGTTTTAAACAGCAAAATAGAAAGAAAGAAAATAAGATTCACCGTGAAAATAGTAGATCCAGTATGAGCATCAACTGCACTAAAAACGTCATCGAGAAGATATATATCACAATCTTGATATACTGCCCTTGCAAGCTGGATCCGTTGTTTCTGACCCCCACTAAGATTGATCCCTCGCTCTCCTATTTCAGTCTGGTCACCAAACTCCATCATCTCCAAATCTTTTTCAAGGCAACAAGCATGTATGACTTCTGAATATCTCTCTGGGTGCATCGACTTTCCAAATAAAATGTTCTCTTGAATGGTTCCATTTCGGATCCAAGCTGTCTGGGCAATAAATGCTGTGTTCCCACATATGCTAACCTATATCAAAGAGAATAGAGGTCAGATGGAAAATATTAATCTGGAAAGACATGCACATAATAGGTGAGTCTATAAATTAAGTGGCTGCAAATCAGATGCCAAAATGTAACTTAGTGAAGAAATGAAGGAGACCTAAAATGTTTAGGCCCTGTTTGGAAGCAAAGTACTTTTGGACTTTTTGAAGAATACTATGGTTTTGCCAAAAACTTTGGTTTTAGAATGTAAGTAAGTGTTTGGATGCAACAAATTTTGTAGTTTTGAAAACCATGGCATTGGGAAAAGTGTAACTATTTTGCAGTTTTGAAAACTTCACTCATGATCTCTTTTTTCTAAACCATGGTTTTGCTTGACATTGGCTTCTAAAACCATGGTTTCTTAATACTTTGGTATTGAAAAATTATAACACCCAAACAGGCCCTTCGAGTTTACCACATTTATTCGGACATATTCATACCAGCATCTGCAAAGTAACTATGTGTACAGAAAGCCGATGGGGTATGTAGCTGGATGGTTATCTTCTAACGCAACTTCCTCAATTTCTTTTTTTCAATTTTGGGAACCCAAACATTTCTACAGTTTGAAGATTAGGGTTTCCGCATGGTTTATCAAATACAGCTTCCCACATTAACAATAGCTACTTCAATCATTCAAAAGGAAATTAAATAATCCAGAAGAAGGAAAAAATGTCTCAATAAACTGAGTAAATAAAAAATAATTTACAATGCTCATTTGGGTGGCATGGTATCAGCATGGTATCAGCAACGTTGCAATCAATGTGCCACACTGTCCATATGTTCCCAAGTCAAGGAAATAAAAGACAAACAAAAGAAAGGGGAAAAACAGTCGTTCAAATATGTCCATTTGGTAAGCTCACTCAAAAGGTTCAAAATCATTTCCCTCTTAAAAAAACAAAGTGTACCCTCTAAATACAGTGGGTACTAATAATAATAAACTCTGCAGCTTCTTGGATTTTTAAATCTTTCATATTACAAGAATATAATCAATGAATCTGACCAGCCCAGTTCCAGTATGAGATAATATGAATGATAATTAAGAATTGTATTTTATCTGGTCCTACTACGTCTAGAATCTGATGGGAGAAATAAAGTTGACATTTTAGGGTCAAAAGGTTCTGGAACTGTGTTTATTGGCATGTTTGGAGGCATACTGACATTTTATTGCCATTCTAATTTCTTTACTAAAAGTACTCAAGATCAAAAGTAACCACTGTCTGCAAGAAGCTAAGAGCTAATATAAACTGTATCACTGTGCTGTACTTAAATATCACTTATAAAAATGGTTAAATCAGATCCATCCTAGTCAAAGCGAGCTAGCTACTCAGTGTGCAAAACAGCCTGGCTACATTTCTGGGTGGCGGTCATAGCTGATCTGGTCATCTGATACTGCTGGGGTATGTCATCGTATAGATGGTTGGGCTTTAGAACCCAGCCCATTATAAATTCATATTAGCAGCATCTCACCTTGACTAAAGCACAAGAAGCAAATATGTAAATCATCCAACGTAGATCTAGCAATAGATTAAACTGCAAGAGGAAAGAAATTTCAAGGGATAAAAAATTGCTTGGATTGGAAGGTTCATGGCCAAGCCTATCAAGAGCATCAGACTGTTCGGTGGCCAGCAACACATCCCACGGGCCACGGGCGAAATCTAGGCGAATCCCTTGGCGCTGGGTGGCAACTGAGCATGTAAGATCAAACCTACGACAGTGACGCAGGTAAACTACTCGCTTAATTACCTGGTGAAAGCCACAGCGCCCAACACCATCGGATCAGATTTCAGAATCTTCAGATGGCAAGAATGACAGGCTAAAGATTAGGCGACGTCCATCGGAGGAACGAAATACTTTCTCAGCTGTACGCAGATCAAAAGGTATGAGCTCACCGACCGGCGCACCTTCTCAGCTGTACGCAGATCAAAAGGTATGAGCTCACTGACCGTGCGCCGCCGGGAAGTCGCCGTTTTTCCCCTTTCATTTGGCAGAAAGTTGGATGGGGAAAGTGACCCGAAGGAAAAAAAGGATTCACGGATCCATCGTCACAAGGTTTAACTTATCATTCCATTTGAGCCTCAAATATGAAATTGTGAAAACCAGTGAAACTAATGAAAACCGTTACAAAATTAAAAATAAAAATTTTGAGAAATTTTATTGAAAACATTCCATTTGAGCCTCAAATAGGAATAAGTATCAACTAGGAGAGTGGGTGCATGCACCTCATCCTTTAAAATCAAATAATTAACTTTCGAACTATTGAAAATCATTTTCATGTAAATTACTTTCTCAATGATTTTAAAGGTGGTCAATGGTGGTTTAATTCATCCTTCAAACTGATTTTAAACTTTTAAAATATTGTGTCTAGATAATCCTTTGAAATATTCCACTCGAGAAGCGCCCGCGTGGAGATAAGCAGGAGAGGAGCGGATCCGTGAGTCGTGAGATTGGGAGAGAGGAGCGACGTCAAAGACGGAAAAAAATAGAAGCAAAAGACTAGTGGCGTCAAAATAGAAAAAAAAATAGACATAAGACACCCAATCCCACGACCCACACATCTACTCCTCTCCTCTTCGATCTGCATGCGAGCACTACTCGACGCGTTTGAAATATTTCAATGGGTTATTTAGATGGTTTTTAATACTTTAAGGGTTAAAAGTTTAATTTTAAAAATTTGAAGTGTGAATTAGACCACCGTTAATAATTGTGGGGCGAAATAAACCTACTCTATACTGACATGTGAGACTATAAACATAAACAATAAAATCATCTTTGAGACCATTTGAAGGTAATTTAAATAGTTTTTAATAATTCGAAGGTTAAGTATTTGAATTTAAAAGTTGGGGATGAAGTTGCACCCATATGAGAGGTCATCTAGACTTATTCCGCCTCAAATATGAAATTATGAAAACGAATGAAACTAATGAAAATCTTTACAAAATTAAAAATAAAAATTAGTAGAATTTTATTTGAAATGCTATAGTAAACCTATTGATTTATTGGTTTCATCAATTTTTTAATATATTAAATTTTGGAACTCAACAATTTCATTGTCTTACATCTCGCTTTCACCGGTTTATCAACCGGTTTTACCGGTTTCAAATTTCTTTATTTTTTAATATTTCCTAACAGCATTTTTTTCAAGAATTAATTTAATATTTCTCTATTTCAAAATAAGTGATGTTTTTACTTTTTATAAATCAATATTTAAC
>BCLH01000047.1:336414-360243 GCA_001602315.1 Zoysia pacifica | reverse complement strand
GCCTGCAGCTTGATGACGAGCATGTTGTTCAGCATCTCGGTGATGGCCTTGATGCGGCTGTCGCGGACGCCGAAGAACTTGAGCTGGTAGTTGAGGTTGAGCCTGTTGGCGAAAGCCGTGATCACGGTCACTCCTGCTATCACGGCCAACGTCAAGAGCACGGCGGGGCCGAGGTAGGTGTATAGGAGGAGCAGTGCCACCACAATCTGTAGCGGCATCAGCCACAAGTCGTGGAGGTCTTCCATGGCCGACGAAACTGTGCTGGTGTCCACCTGCATGTAGTTTATGATGGCGCCGGTGCCGTGCGCGCGGCGCGCGCCAGTGGACAGGCGCAGCAACTTTCTGTACAGCGCCGTCTGCAGCGCGCTGCGGATGCGCAACCGTAGCAGCTGCCCCTGAAAGTTGTAGTGGTGCGATGCCAGTGTTTCGACTGCCTTGCCGGCGAGCAGGATGAGGACTAGCCGGAACCCTTCCCACGCCGTGCCACCGCGGCGGATGAAGTCGACGAACTGGTTGATGAGCGACGGGCCGACGTACATGGCCGCCATGTGCAAGAGGCCGAGCGCAGCGGTCAGCAGGAGCTGCGGCCAAAAGGAATTCCACAGCGCGATGCCCACCGGGTGCCGCGACCCCTGTGCCGGCCAGTTGGACATGAACAGAGCGTACGACGCCTGGGCGCGGTGGCAGGCAGAAACCGGAGGAACGTCATCGGCGGTGAGGGAGCCGGTTTCGTACCCCTTGGAGATGAGCGGGTTGATCCAGCTGAACGTCGCACGCGAGAGGAACGTGGCGGCGGCGTACGGCGTGGCGTCCGCCTCCTCGCAGCCGTGGTCTGTTTCACCATCTCCCGGGCAGTCGTCGCGGCCTGTGAAGCCACAGACCGCGACGTACGCTAGAGGCAGCGTGAGGAGCAGGCAAGCGAAGGGGAGAGCATCGTCGGGGAAGAGCAGCGAGCCGTACGCACCACGGACCGCCGCGGAGGCGGACAAGAGCGCAGCGCCGAGGGTGGAGGCGAGCCAGAACACGCGGAGGTGCGTGGCGATGGTAGCCCCCGTTGCTCTCCCCGAGGATGCGACGGTCACCGCGGCCGTGCCGTGCGCGACGGCGTGGGTGGCGAGGAAGGCAGATTCCACGACGCGCCACGGCGTGCGCGGCAGGCGCAGAAGCGCGAGCGCGAAGAGCACCGCCGATGCCGCGGCGAGGACCGCGGACGCCCCGACTGTGACCGCGTAGCGGGCGAAGTGGGCCGGCTGCGACGGCTTGTGCAGGAGTGCCTCGCGCTCGGGAGCGGCCGCCTCTGAGTCATCACCTCTTCGGAGGCGCCGGGCGGCGAAGAGGAGGCAGGCGGTGAGGAAAACGAGGTTGACGGAGCCGAGGAGCGCGCGCTGCGGGCACGGGGAGAGGAGTACGAACGAGAGCAAGTCAGCGAGGGAGCCGGCTGGCGGCGCCGAGCACGCCGTGGTGGCCAGCCACCACGGGAGCGCCATTCCCAACTGTGTCGACTGCGCGTGCGGGTTCAGTTTGGAATGTTTTTACACCGACCGATCTGGGAAGGGCCCCGGTCCCATCTCACTGTCTCATAAAGCAGCCAAAAAAAAAAAAAGAAAAAAACCGTGGAACAAACAACAAACAATGGCTAGGCAACATTGCACCTTGTTTAATTTTCTCTAATTTTAAAATATTAACACTATTAACCTACCACATTATCTTTGATCATTCGTCTTATTTAAAAAAATATTTAAATATCTAAAATTATTAGTCTTATTTCAAATATAATTAATAATAAAGAAAATTATAAGAAAATACATAATATTTATTAATTTTTTAAATGAGACGAATGATAAAAATGATGTTCGAAGTCATCGGTGCCACTATTTTAAAATCAGAGGGAGTAGTTATAGTAATCATTTTATTTTGTAAATAACGGCATACTCCCTCCGTGCACAAATGTTTATTCAAAGTTTAAACAGTTTCGACCTTAACCATCAATATAGATGAAAATTTATGATGGGGTTAGATATAGTATAAAATAATAATGTTACATTCATCCTAAAGGTAACTATCATAATAAGAGATTCATATTCTTTTAAATAATTAATATGTTAAGATATTATTAGTGAAAGTTGAAAGTATTTGACCTTTTTCATATTTGTGGTTTCACTGCAAAACTGTTGCTCTTTGAAAAAAAAAAATACCCACGTGTTGCATTGAGTTAAATCAATAGTGGATCCGTTAACATGAGAACAAAGCCTCGATCGATTGCAGCGTGGCAGGTCGCACTGGCTTGAGCAGCACCACATGCATCAGGACGCAAAATGATTTTCTCTTTATTAATTGTGCATATGGAGTGAAAATTGTTTAAAAACTATACTCTTACGAAGGTGTAGCACGGAGCCCTTTTTCACTCTGGCTTCGCCACTGGCAGGACGTGGGCGTCAACAAAAATCCGCCGGCGATCGACTCAAGTCTACGCAAAACGCTGCCTGAAGCCTGAACGCCACCTCGTATAGAGCCAGGGAACGCGACATGATACTATTAGTATACTACATGAAGTTCAATTCAATTTGTGGAACTCATATATGGACAAAGGGCTGCTGGGCACTGGCGGAGCCGAGTGATGCCGTTGCTGATGATCTGGGTTTGGCATGCGGATACTGATGGTCAGATGGATTTTGGATTTTGCACATCATTCGTCAGTGCGTTGGACTTCGTTATTACCCCGATTTCTTGATATTTGAACGTTTATATTGCTCCAAAAATTAGTTCAAATGTGTAAAATTATAAATCTTATTTCAAATAACTTTAATGATAGACCAAATCCAACCAAATATATAATTCTTATAACACTTTTTAAATAAGATGAATAATTAAAAATGATGTCAAAACTCAACGGTGATAACAATTTAGAAACAGATAGAGTATACCAACTAGTTAGAAAAGGAGCTTGTTGAATGCCAAGTCTAAATAGAAGTTTTTTTAAAAAAAATTTCTGCGTTTCAAATAGGGCCTTAAGCCCTATTTACTTGGTCTTTTGCAATTCAAAATGTTAGTTTTGGTTGATTGTTTTTTAGATGCTGCTTTTAAAAAAAAATTTGCTTGCCTAAACGCTGAACTTGTCTTATCTTGCTTTTTGATGTGTTGAGGGATAGAGTAGCTTTTGAGCTAAAATAAATGTGCAAATTCAGGACGACGACGACGGCGATGATGAATGTCCGTAGATGTCCTCTCTTACCAAATAGATGGAGTACCCACAAGGTCTAGATTGCACACGTGGGTGGCAACCAAAAGCCGCCAGCGATCGCGTCAAGTCTAGCTAAATAAACACTATCTAGCTAGAATCCAAAGGCCGAGCGCCACGGAAAGAAGCTTCGATCCGGCATAAAATTTGTGGAAGTGGGTAAAGGCTGCTGGGCATTGGCGGAGTCGAGTGGAGTGAAGCTTCCAAATCCAAATCAAGTGGGCACACAAGTGCGTGCTGTAATTGGCGTATAGATAGAGGAAGCAACTTCTCTTCTCCCGTAGTCTCCTTTAACGTGATGAAATTTTATTGGTTGTTATCTTTCATCACATTGGGTGCATAAAAAAATGATGTATGATACAAATTTAACACGTCTATAGAAGAATACATGGGAGGATGGAATAGAGGCACTGTTTGACATAGCTTATTTGTAAGTAAAAGCATAAACTTTTCACAGCTTATTAGTTCAATAGCTTTTCAGAATGAATTAAAAGGCAGCTTATTTTTTGGTATCGTTTCACTAGTTGTTCAGATAAATTGCTTTTTTAATAAGTTTCAGCTGTACTAAACAGGGCTAAACTTGAGCCATAATATGATATAAGGGGCGGTGGTGATGATTGGTTATTATTACTCGCCAAGTTGAACCAGTAATCTCGGTTTGGTAATTGTATATTGCAGGCCAGTCCGAGGTTGGCACATCATTTGTCACTGCCTTATTGGACTTGGTTATTAGACAATTGAACAGCTGCCTTGATCTCCAAGGTTGTCATACCAACCTAAACCAACTAGAATAGAGCTTGTGTTGGTATTTTTACGTCCATAGATAAATCCACAAAACATATGGAATACCATTGTATCACTTCCCTCATAGTATTCCAAGGATTTCGAACACAAGTAACGTGTGTTTATAAATTTTCAGGCTCAAATCCGTCCAGGGACACCAAGAATTTAGTAGAGAAGGTAGAGAGGGATTCTTAGGCTGACTAGTCTAAGACAACATATGTCGATTCTTAGCGCGTTACTTCGGGCATGTTTTCCTACTGAATTCATGGGCTGCTTCAGTTCCTAGAGCCACTACGATCTGAACGTGGAGGATTAGTAAGGACGAACAGAGTTGTCACCACCTGCCGCCTACCTCTACAAACTATAGAGTACGCAATAAACAAATGTAATTACTAGCTCAGACATCATGTCTACGCCGTAAATTACTACTCTAACCCTATGCATAATTTTAGGATTAAAGTACTCTAAACAATATAGAGCGATGATCCAGTAAGTAGTAAGAATCTGATCTTCTAAAATCTAAGTACTGATATGAACTTACTTGGGAACAAGCTATCCCTGTAGAGTAGTTGGGGAAGTGGAACAAGTACACCCTATAGATTGACACAATGTTGAAGAATGTGTCAACAGCCCTGACACGATCCCATGAACAGTATTGGTGTACAACTTAAGGAAGAACTTGATTCCTCAAAGGCCTCATCCTTGTCCCTCACACTCGTTCCATGAATTATAAAACTAATTCTAGTGCTAAGCCTTGACAATGGAGCTCTTTTCTATCTTGGAGTGCTTCTTGAAGTGAGGGAGAAGGTGTCCTTTTATAGCCTTCAGAAGGATGGCACAGGAGAAGTGACTTGCACGAAACATTGCATGCATCGCCGTAGTAAACTTCGGACAAAGTTTCATGTGGAAGATCCTCGAGAGAGGTGCCAACGCAAGGTCAGCCGACCTGGGGAGGGGGGGTCAGTCGACCCTGGCTTGGGATTGTTTGCCACAGGTTTTGGTCTGTAGGCCCTTCAGATGCTCCTTAGCCAGATTCCCGAGGTGGTTCCCTTCTTTCTCTTGGTGATTTTTCAATTTAGCCCTTCTAATTCTTTCAAAATTTTGGAAAAATGGATAAATATTTCCTGCATACAAATAATTACCAAAACTCCTGGAAATTATTAGAGATAAATTGTATCCCTAAGTTTAGTGCTGAATTTCATTGTTTTATGCAAAAAATTTAATGGTGGATTCTGAATTTAATTACCATCAACAAAGCCTATCATGAGTCTATCGATGGGAAGGCATGGGATGTAACCCAAAATGCGACAAACAACAATGAACACCTTGATCTGCTTTTATCAATTTTAATGTTAAGGCCAAGAATGCCATCTTCGGTTGCATATCCATCTAGGATCAATGCATCTTTTATGGCTCATGATAAATGGATGCAATTTCAAAACATACACAAGTTTTCCACCGAGGCCAAAGAAGAGAGATAATATGTGCTTAAGAATAGATAAGACTCAATTACCATGCTACCACATAAAAAGGTTAACGATATATTTTCTTGTTTGCATGGTGTAGTTGAGGAGATCAATGCTTTGTGCCTCAAGAACAAGATCGAGGCTGCGGAAAATTATGGAGGTTGTTGCCACCTAGCTATAACTCCATTGTGACATGCCTCTTCCAAAAAGATTTGGCGGGCTCCTCTATTGATGTGATGCTTGGGAAGCTAATGGCATACGAGGGATACATGTTGGGATCCTCTACTAAAACTCAATCTCCCATGAACCTTGCATTGCAAGTGGAGGAATCCTCGAAGGTGCAAGAAAAGAAGAAGGTGGGGAGGGGGGAATGAGGATGATGATAGGCACAATGAAGACCTTGCACTCCTCGTGAAGAAACTCTTCCACAAGGGAGATCCTCATTCTTCAAGAATAACTCCGATTGCTTCAATTGTGGCAAGAAAAGTCAATTTGCCAAGGAATGTCCCAAGCCCAAGAAGAAAAGCAAGGAGCTCTACTCAAGTGAGAGTGAAGATGAAGAACAAGAGCATAAGAGAAGATTAAGAATAACTTCTTCATTAAGGAAAGTGGCAAGAGCAAGGACAAGAGAATGTCTCCACAGAGCTTACTTTGTTGGTGAATGGCTCACTGTTGGCGGTCATTATATTCAATATCCACCATCAGATTTCTGCATAAAATAATGAAATCCAACACCAAACTTAGGCATAGGAATTATTTATGACAATTTCCATTTAGTGATTATTTATATGCAAAAATAAATTATCCACATTTTCCAGAATTTTGGAAGAGGAGATAGAATTAATTGCAAATCCGCAGAAGATAGAAGGGAACTCCCTCGGGAAAACAACTAAAGATAGCCTGATGGGCTTGCGAGCCAAAGAAGAGAACCAGCAGTGCCCAGCTAGGGTTGGCCGACCAGCTGTTACCACTTCTTGTGGGTGGCCTCCACGTGCTGGCTCTCCCGCGCCTTTTGACGACCTTGATAGTGTCTTGCCACCCGAATCAAGTTATCTTCGCCGACTTACTGAGTCTATAAATATAACCCCTCTCCCTCACTTCAAAACAAGCTCCAAGTTTGAATTAAAGCTCCATTGTCAAGGTTTAGCATTAGAGATAGTGCTAAAATTCAGGGAGAGTGTGAGGGACAAGGATGAGGCCTTCAAGTACTTTAAGTCTTCCCAAAATTGTACATAGGTGCTGTTTGTGTGATCTGGAGTTGAGTTTTGGGGCTGTTGACACCGTCCGCAACATTGTGTCCATATTCGGATAATTCTTCTTCTACTTCTCCAACTTTGAATCTCTATGCGGGATAGCTTTTTTTTTAAGTCAGGCAACGCGATTCTCCGGTTCTTTTTTACTTCATAGACTTTGAAGTTCATATTCTTACTGCTTACTGGATCATTGCTTTAAAATTGGATTAGAGTACTTTAATTTAAAACTGTGCACTAGATTAGAGTAGTAATTTACTGCATAGGCGTTGTGTCTAGGCAAGCAATTACCCTTGTTTATTACGTACTCCACGGTCTGTGGAGGTACGCGTTAGGTGGTGATAGCCCTGTCCGTTCTTTGTAATCCTTCATGTTTGAGTATGTAGTAGTGCTAGAAGCCGGAGCAACCTGTGGATTTAGGAGGAAACCGGTGCTAGAGGTAATGCAATAAGAATCAATATGACTTAGCCTAGATTCAGAAGACCTAAGAATCCCTATCTATCCAATCTATTAAAACTTGGTGTTCTTGGATGATCTTAAGGCTTTAGATTCTACACACATGGTCCTTGTGTTCGATAACCTTAGGAATACTCTTAAAAAAGTGCTACAACAATATTCCATGCGCTTGCAGATTTATCTGTGGACATAACTGTCGAGATCATGACTCTTGGGCACCTTCGGTCCAGCCCACTTGGAAGGCCCAGTTATGAAGAGCGGCCTATCAAGACCATGGACCCCATCAATGCCCATGGGTGTTCCAACCCAGCCAGGCTACAAGATCTAGAAAGGTGCAGCCCAACCACCCGAGGGTCGGAATAGCCTCAAGACTCCGACCATCGGAGGGTTGGAACTACCTCAACCACCCGACCCATGGGTCGGATAGCGCCTTTGGTCGACCAACGGCCAAGGCACCCAACAGAGAAGAGATTTTTGACACTATTTAGCAGACACTATCTGCGGGACGGTGGAGAGAAAGCTGGAAAAATGATGACCTGGTGCTCCAGAAGCTGTCAGGCGGAACAACTAGAAGACAGCCCCACCCGTCAGGGACCGATCGGTTACGTGGGCACCAGGTCTTGTAACCCCAGCGTGACCCCTGTATAAGGTCGCACCAGGGACCCTTAGAGAGTGAGAAAGCAAATAAGCAAGTAAGATAGACAGAATCGCATACGAGCATCACACATCGAAAGACCTAGGGTTCTTGTTCAAGAGGAGCCCTAGCGCCCTTGTAACTGATTTTGTGATCGCTCCTCGAGGCCAATACATTCCACGTCCACTGGACGTAGGGTATTACACCTCACTGGTGACCTGAACCAGGATACATCGTTGAGTCTCCAGTGGATTAGGCCACCTCAACGAGAAGAGCGCACGAATCCTCCTCCACTACATAAATTCTATTGTGTTGGTGATACGAAATACTGACAGTTGGCGCACCATGTAGGGGTATCTCTGTACGCATTTCTTCACTTCATCGATGGCTCCGATCGTCACCATGGTGGGAGAGTCCTCGGTCTCTCACCTTTGCTTCAGGAGTTTCACGGTTGCTGCCACTCAGGACGGCCGATCGTGGTGAATTCCAGTCTACACCACCGGCTAGGCCTTTTGCTTCGGAACCAGAACATTGTCGCCAATCAGGACGGTGAGCTACAACTTCAGATCTCGCACGTGAAACATGCGACTCGGTGCTTCCGCGCCTGCGTGACACTGGGTCATGACCCAACGCGCGAGTGCTTCGTGTTGCACTCGCCGAAAGGTGGGAAAGAGATGCCCCTCGATCATACTCCGACCGGCAATCTTTCTCCACGGCAACGAGCAACTAGCGTTGTGGAACAAGCTCTATGACACAAGACCGCGCTGGGTGATGCCACTTCTGCTCACCCGTGGAGAAGGAAGGACGAACGCCGACAACCAAGGGAGCACCCCTGACAACCGACGGCACTCACGCTCGAGGGTGCTCTGTCTACGAGTAGACTATGGCTACCGACACTCCGATCTTCGAGCATCGGAGCCACAATGTGGCCGTGGCAGCTCTCATCCTCAATGAAGCTGTCACGCCCGAGAACTCCATGCTTTGCGAAATGCACGAACATCTTCATGTTTTTGTTTACGGGGCGCAACAGCAGGAGTAGTAGTCCCTGCCGGAACGATTGGAGGTGTGTAGCAGCCAACGGCAGCAAGCCGATGAGCGCAGCTCGATTCACGATAGCTGTGGTGGTCGGACTGATGGACGGGACCCTCCCTGATGTGTACGTGGTTCTTGATCTTCTGTCAGGTCATAGTAACTCTCGATTTGGTGGAGATATGACACACAATCGATCCGACTTCAAACCAACATGACTAAAACCCTGCAATCGCAGCACCACTTCTCCTCTGGTTATCAACTGCGCACACATGGTAACAAATCTGAACACGATAACGGATGAACGACGAAGAAAAATATCTAGATGCAAAAAGATTTTGAAATCTAGCAATCAAAACACAAACTAAGAACACAAACTTAACACTACGGACTCTAAAATAAAATTATGCAAAAGCTAAACACGGCTTGGACAGGAAAACACCTAACGATCAACTATTTTTTTTATTATAGCTTTTCTGTGTATGATAGGATAAATACAAAATCAACAAGGATAACAACATGGAGATTAGGGATTTGTGTGATCTGGTTGGTGTAGGGCTGTGTGCGGGGTTACCGACACTGTCTCTTGGTATGCTGATCTTCCCAAATCTAAGAACCGGTTCGTGGAGTGATCACCCATGTACACCCGTACAACAACGAGCTAAGAATGGGTGCGGTCTAGCGTAGTAAGTGGTGAAAATTAGTTCTGTGCATGCTAGCTGGTGGAGCTGAAAAAGTGGGGTACGTCTGGACCCGCCTGAAGTGAGATATGTGGCGAAGAGAGGGTTACTCCCGAGAACCAATTGGCACAAGAGAGGGCCTCTCATGTTACGGTTAATTCCTGATGGGTAAAACTTTATTGGGCACGTACAAGCTGGAGAAAGCCATGGAAAAATCTTAAAGTGATCTCCTGGCCTTCACACCAAAGGAAGTGTGCGAGTGCTCAGTCAGCATGGGCGGAATGAAGATTCTTTAGTCTACCTAAAAACAGGAGATAAAATCACTTCTCGTGAGGAATGTGTACAACCTCTACAGAAGATAAAATCACTTCTCGTGAGGAATGTGTACAACCTCTACAGAGTTAAAACTGTCATGACAGCCGTGCTTATGGTCACGAGCATTGCATGGATGCTCCACGATTAGTGGGATTGGGTATGGTTCGGTGATGTTAGTAGATCACAGTGGGATACTGTGATTAATTCTTATGTTGGTGCTATAGCCGGGTAAGCTGTAGGGACATTGGTCTATAGATGTTCGATATCTATCACTTAGTAAATAGGTGCTTAAAAAGATGTGTGTCTCTATTGTAAGTTTTATGCAAAAGAACTATATATAGCCTTTCTTTGCTTATTATCACATGTTATTTTTTTCACACTTGCTGAGTACATTCTGTACTCAACCTTGCCTTTATAAATGCTAGTCAATTGAAAGAAAATTTTGAAAGAACATTGAAGACGCAAGAGCTCAAGTCTAGGCATGCCATCCCTCCAGTCAACTGCTTGTGGAAACTGTAATCATTGTATTTTTTTTATTCAAGATATTGTTCCGTTTTACTATTGATGAAGTCACTTTTTATATAAAACTTAATTTCTGAGCACACATAAAATCACTTGGTTTGTGACATCTAACTGGAGCATCTTATATACCAGTTAATGGACAAAAAATCAGACATTTCGAGCTGGGATTTGAGCTCTCACCGCAGACCGGGCGCTAGGACCTGCCACCTCGCCGTCGACCACCCTGCTCTTGCCCCTTCCGATGCCAACCTCCACCATGCCACTCTTCTGCTTTGTCCGCTGAAGCTCCCTACGAAGACCCCGTTCGTTTTCATCAACTGATACACCGTCGCGCCATCGCTGAAGTTGCGTCTCAGTCGCCCGCTGCCGTCAGTACTGTCTGGTGAGTGAGCCGCCTCGGTGACCTCGTCTTCAGGTTCCCTAGGCCGCGGCTAATCTTTTGGCACTGGACTCCTTGCGCGCAACCGCCGGAGACGCCACTCCGGCAAGGCTCGCCGGCGCCCGCGGCCACCCAAGCCATGGGCGGCGCGTGCCTGGGCCAGGATCCCGTGCGGATGCACCGGGATCCTTTGCGGCCATCTCTGTGGCACTGCTGTGTCCTCCCCTGAGAGGCCTAATTTTATTTAAATTCGAAAATTTCTCATTAATTGTTCAGTAATGTGATAAATGTTGTAAAAATCATAGAAAATGCATTATAGCTCATAAAAATGCAAATAAAATATCCTCAGAATCCTTGTAACGTGAATAATATTTTAGAACTACTAAATGTGCATTTTCTGCATTAGAATTACTTATGTTAATTAAATAAAGTGCAACATATGTTAGTGCATATCTCCATTTTCGCGCTTAACTAAAATATGAAAGGTGTATATTTATCTTCTACTAATTAAGATATTTCATCCTAGAATTATTTAGAATTTATATGCTTACAGATGAATAATAAATAATTTATTATCTATAGATGGTATTTAATTTATTATAAATTCCACTGTTTTCAATAAATCTTGATTTTTGTCAGAAATTAGGTTATAGCCTCCTTACTTTTTATGAGCCACTAAAATTTTCATTTTTTTTCTTCCAGAACCATATTAAGGGAATTTAGGGATAATTTTCTCATGTCAACCAATTAAGATATTATAGGAACTATTTCGTTTTTTGCTAATGAACACCCTATGGCATATAATTATAATTAGCACCTTAATAAAAAAATTTTAGATCATACTCATACTGATCGTTGTCATATCATTGCTTGGGCATGTCATTGCATCTTTAAATTATGGGAGACATTGCATAATTACTTGGCATAACATTTCATGCATATAGGAAACAATGTTGAAGGCGAACCCATTGGACTTACTGCTGAAGATTCGGCTGCTATTGATCACTCTCTTGCTTGTTCTAACCATCAGCAAATCTAAGGCAAGCCCCAGTGCACTAATTTTTACATTTTATCACTGGATATGGTTAATGTATTATGCATTAGGTTTTTAGGAGTCGACTAAAAACCTAGATTGCATGCTAGGTATCCTTTTCCCAGGTTAAGTATTTTTGGTACAGGTAACTTGATGTAGAGTTAAGGTATGAGTTATAGTTAACGGTAGAAGTGGAGTGAATGAAAAACTTCACTCGCTAACTTTAGCTTTTACTATGGGTTTGGAAGTTGAACATGAATTAATGAGTTGGTTTAGTTTATCACTTGAAATGATGAATGTGAGACCGGACAGGGAAGTATGAGTTGGCAGCAAGAGAGGAGTTCTATGTGCGGTAACTCTGTCTGTGTCGGTTAAGAACCGATCAAGTGTGGCCATGTTAAGCAAGTTTTGACAGTACCGATTACGTGCTAGTGATATGTGCACTAGTAAACCGAGGTAACACAATGCCGTAGTGGTTGGATGAACCCTACATCTTTTGGTTTGGAGTTGAGAGAGACTTGGGGTTGGCCATAGATAGACCCAGGGGGTTATTGCATGTAGACCATGTTCTCGGAAGAGGTGGACTTATAGGACCAGCCCTATGGTGTTGAGTGAAAGGTTGTCATATACGACTTTTGAGAAACGCATCTGTGTCATGTAATTCGAGTTTCTCCTGCAGAATGTAAATCGATTATAATCACTGCCCCTCACAGTAATGAGTACTACTTGTCTCGATGTGTCACATCATAGTAAGAACACAAGATGAACGATGAACTTGCTGATTTTATTGATTACTATATTTGTATTTCAACCATGATTGGAGTAGATCATAGTGCAAACTAAATTTAATATTTCTTGAAACTTAACCCGTCGCTAAAAGTTGAAAGTAAGGATTCACACTTAGCGCTATGTTTTCAAAAAAAAATCCTACCCATGAGTCAGCCTTCTCATGCTTAGGAGTCAGCTGTAGTTAGCCATTTTAACGGGTAAGTCTTGCTGAGTAATTAATACTTAGGGTTTGTTATTTTCCTTTTTGACCTGCAGCTTTTCCTACAGGTAACTGGTGTGATTGTTGCAGCAAAGTGGTGTGGGAAGGTGAACCCCTGCTGACTGGTCTATTGACTGGGTTCTCTCCTCACCTATCTAGGCCACGGAGAATAATGCATGTCTTACAGCAAGATATGTTTCATATTAGAAAATCGTCGTGTATATTACTGATATCACTTCTGTATCGCTTCTGCTCTATTTGAAACTCTGTTTTAAATATTTATCCTAAGAACAATTTGAACTTTAATGTAATACTTTAAATCGGTTTTTTGTAATATATTTTATCACTCATATTGTACTATTTGGGTATTATTGTTCAATATCACCCGATATGATCCTGTCGTGAGCCGCCCGCGATTTTTGGGCTGTTTTGCCAAACCCTAGTGGTCAGCTTGCCAGCGGTGCGCTGAGCAACAACTATGGGAAACATTCCACAGGACACAATGATGCTCACCTATTGTTCAATTCAAGTGGTCATGGCCGACGGAGCCTGGCGACAAGCAGCGATGAAAACGGACAAGGCGCTATGGCGATGGCAAGAACAGCCCAAAAATCTTGGAACAAAACTCACAGAGGGGCTTAGAAACTCACAATGGAGCTCTAGGACAAATTAATTGGAGGAAAACTCACCAGAGAAGCTCTAGTCGCTGGCAATGGTGGAGGCAGCCAGAAGTTGGGGATTTTTTATTGATTTCCTCAGAATTGGAGCTGCTCATTGGATGGGTTCGTGCTCTGGAGAGAGGAATGATGAGAGTTAGAGAGAGCAGGTGGCGTTGGGAAAGGATTGTGAGGCCCGCTGTGGCTGTTATTGGTATTTCTTACGTCCATAGATAAATCCGCAAGCGTATAGAATACCACCATAGCACTTCCCTCAAGAGTATTTCTAAAGTTGTCGAACACAAGGAACATGTGTGTACTATCTTCTAACTTACTTCATCCGGAAACAACAAGAACTATGTAGCTGAGGGTAGAGAGGGGTTCTCAAGATGTTTAAGTCTGAGATAAGGTAAGGTCGATTCCTAGCGCATTATTTTGAGCACCGGTTTCATCCTAAATCCATAGGCTACTCCGGCTTCCAGCACTGCTACGAACCCGAACGTGGAGGATTACAAAGGATGGGCAGGGCTGTCACCACCTGCTGTCTTCCTCTACAACTCGTGGAGTACGCAATACACAAAGGTAATCACGATCCTAGAGAACACGCCTACGAAGTAAGTTACTATCTTAACCCCGCTAGCAATATAGGATTAAGGTACTCTAAGCAATATAGAGCGATGAACCTGTATACACCAAAAACTAGATCTTATTAAATCAACAGACTATATGAACATGCAAGAGAATCTCAAATACTTACGTGAACCCAATAAGCATTTGTAGAGGTACAAGCTTAGAGATGGTGTCAACAGGCCCAACACTCATCCCAGCACACCTCGAGAGCAGCACTGAAGTATAGTGTTGGAGAAGATACGGACAGGCTCGCCTCCCCTCCACATGATCCTCGGAGACACTAGTTGGGGTACAAGCATGGAGAAGATACTGACAAAGTCGGCACTTCTTCTTGATCCCTCTCACTCTCTTCCTATCTTCTAAACACTAAGAACTAGTGCTAATGCCTTTGGAATGGACACCTTTGCCTTCTTGTGGTGTGTCTTGAATTAGGGAAGGTGCCCCTCCTTTTATAGCCAGCCAAAGGTGGTTCTTGAAGAGAATATTCACCAGTATGCACATAGGAACAACTTGGCGGGCACGCCACAATTCCATCGGTCAAAACTTGGTGCGAAAGGCAGCAGTTGAAGGTCGGTCGACCTAGGGAGTCGCCCAATCTTCAGTTGGGCCCATTCATCGAACGGCCTATGGCGATGACTTGGGGGCCCATAGCGGTCGTGTGGGTCAAAGAACTCCGCGAGAGGTGCCAGAAAAGGGTCGGCTGGCCTCTATTGGTCGACCGACCTGTGATCAGCTCTGTTTGGCTCGATTCTTCTCCAGGTGGCTCATTTGTGGGCCCTAAAGCTTGTACCATAGTAAATGGTCATTTTGAACATGTTTACTCCCCTTTGTGAGCCTAGAAATCCGTGTTCTTGCCCTTGATTTGTAGGAGGTGTGTTTCCTGCCTTAGTTGCTTGTGCTTTTCGACTACAAATCATCAGCATACATAATTTCACTAACACTTGTGGAAATAGTTAGTAATAAAGTTCTACCACTATGTTGCTTTCACATGGATATCCTTTATGCATGGATTTGACGGTCAAATATGAATTTTAAGGACCGCTAACAGCTGTTCTGGTGGAATTTTCTCGCGGGCGAGCCAATGTCATTGAGTGAAGGAAGAGCAGAGGGAGATGGAGAAGTGGATAAGGTCAAAGTGTGCTTGGCTGTGGCAGAACCGCCCCAAGACACTGGACGGCTCGCCTAGGATCAATATCGGATGATATTGAGCAACAATACCTAAATAGTACAACACGAGTGATAATATAAAATAAGAAACCGATTAAGTCTTACAATAAAGTTCAAGTAATCTTAAGAGAGATAAGTTTAAAACAGAGTTTAAAACATAGCGGAAGTGACATAGAAGAGATACGACGGTTTTCTACGATGAAACATATCTTGCCCTAAGACATGCATCACTTCTCACGACCGGAGTTCGGTGAGGAGGGAACCGGTTCACAGGACCAGTTCGCAGGAGCCTCACCTTCCCACATTTTTTGGTCGCAACAGCTACACCAGCTACCTGCAGGGAGAACTACACACAACAAAAAGAGAAAACAACAAACCGTGAGGACTAATTACTCAGCAAGTCTTACCTGTCAAAATTGGCTAACTACAGTCGACTCCTAAGCATAATAGGCGGACTCAGGGGATGGCCATTTGCATAAAACATGGCATTAACAATGGATTCTTACTTTCAAATTTTAGCAGTGGATTAAGTGCAAGGAAAATAAATTTAATTTGCACTATTAACTACTACAATCATGGTTGCCAAATAATTACCTATAACTAAGCAACAGATCATAATATTATTATTATTATTAATCCAATTGTTACTACGACATGATGCAGTGGACAAATGGTACTCGTTACTGTGAGGGGGCATCAATTATAATCGATTTACACCAGCTGAGAAAAACTCGAAGTACACGACACGTACGCGCTTCTCGAAAGTCGCACGTGACCACCTTTCGCTCAACCATAGAGCCGGTTCGAACAGGCGCACCTCTTCCGACCACAGGGTCCTCCATGCGATCACTACATAGGACATATCCATAGTTAGACACAATGCTCTCCTTCGCTGCCATCAAAAGAGAGGTGAGGGTCGTCCAACCACTACGGCATTTTGCTACATCAGTTTTCTGGGTCCTATGTCCCTAATATGTATTTGGTACATTCAAACTTGCTCAACAGGGCCCCACTCGAATTAGTCTTTAAACGACACAGATGGGGCTATCACCGCGAAGGCCCAGCCTTCTCAATCCCTTCTATACTCTATTCCTGCCTGGTCTCAGATTTATTCAAGTGTGAAATAAAGTCTAACCTATAATCTCGTGAGTAAGGTTTCTCATTCACTCGACTTCTACGGTTGATTAAAACTCATAGCCTAGCTCTACATCGAGTTACCTGTACTAATATATACTCAATAGAGGTAATTGGTATTATCATGCATTTTAGGGTTCCATACAACTCCTACAACTTAATGCACAATACATTAGCTATACAATACATAGTGATAAATCAAAATTTTAAAACAGTGTTAATGCATCGGGGCTTGCCTTCGGTTTGCTGCGAGTTAGCACAAACAAAAGGAAGGTCTTCAGCGACGGACAACTCCAGAGCAATCAGCGTTAGATCTTGGTCTTCCGCGACGTTTCCTAAATGTGTGAAATAATGTGCGAGTGCGATTAGTTATGCACCTAATAATATCTAATAATTTACTTGTCATCGCATGTGATAAGAACACTCACATGCGATGATATGCTTATGAATGCATATGACAAGGAGAAATATGCGATGATATGACAAGAAAAGTATGATGATGATTTTATGAAAAGAAACTTTATTAGACCAAGGTGCTGCTGAAATTTATATGAAATAATTTTCCGAAATGAATTTCTATACTATACTAAATAGTTCATAATAGGGAAAATTACTTCTAAATTTTCTTAATATGGTTCTTGAAGGCATAAACTACAATTTTAGTTGCTCAAAATATTAATAAGGCTATAAACAAATTTCTGGACCAATTTTATAATTTATTGCAATATTATGAATTTCTAATGAATTAATTCATATCTAAGAGTAATAAATTATTTATAACTAATATATAAGTGTATAAATTCTAATTAATTCTAAGATGACATATATTAATTAATAGAAAATAATTATGCATTTTTCACATTTTTAATATGCATGAAAAGGATGATATGTATGTATGAGCAATGCACTTTGCTTTATTTTTTAAAAATTAATTAAAATGCTGAAAATGCAACTTTGAAAGTTCTAAAATATTCTACATGATGAGAGGATTCCAACGGTATATTATTTGTAATTTTTAGAGCTAAGATGAATTTTATACGATTTTGGGAATATAATACTAATTTCTGGACAATTAATAATTCAATTTCCGAGAGTATTCAAATCAGGGCGCCACGTGGCAGCACGTGGTAGCAGTCGCACAGACGCGCGCTGGATTAGCGGCCACACGGGATCGGGGCATATAGCCACAAACGATCCGGTCAGCCCGGGTGGCGCTCGCGGAGCGGACCGCTCTGCGGCCAATCGGAGCGACGTCTCACCAAAATGTTGCCCTCCCCTCGAGAACCAGAAGGAGTGCTCGGCTTGGAGAGGCGCTCACCGGAGAGTGCTCGCGGCGCGCAGCGGTGCTGGAGGAACTTCGGTCGTGGCGCGCTGGCGCTACAGGGACGAGAGCTTAAGACCTTGGCTCCTAGAGCTTGGCCAGAGCAAGGGGAAGACCGGCGTCGAGGATCTCGTCGATGAGGAGGGCCGAAATTGGGTGGTCGCCGGTGAGGTCGAAAGGATACGGCGGCCGGCGATGTTCAACTTCAAAATTCATGCATCAAAAGCCAACGATTCTCAGGAACCCGGGTCCTAGAGGTGCGCAAGGAAAGGATGAGCTACGAACCAGAAGGAATCGTTGAGCCGTCGCCGGTATCAACCGGATTTGGAGAAGAGGGCCAGTGGTTCCGGAGCGCTCAATTTGGGGAAAAACTTCGTATCCGAGTTCTCTGCGCTAGGAACCGAGGAGGGGTACTGTAGAGGGGCTCACGGACCTGGAGGCTCACTGGACGGCGAGCTAACAGGAAGCGGAGCTGGCTTCGGGTGACGATGGCGCGCTCAGCTCCCTCGGCCTAAACGGAGGCGAGGCCAAGGGAAAGAATGAGAGGGAGAGAACGAGCAGTAGAAGTGACCCTGCTCCTCGCCCAGCGAAGTAACACTCCAGCGGTGAGCAGGGACCCGTGTTGCGATGTATGCGACGAGGAGTGCGAGGCGCGGGCGCGTGGGGAGCACGCTGGACGCGCGCGGTTGGAGAGGAGAAGCAAAGAGAGATGGCGGGCTGACAGGCGGGCCCCGCAACCCTTTTTCTTTTTTCCAATTTTTCTGAATTCCTGCGCTACTTTCTGTTTTAATCTGAAAGCATGAGTTCCCGAGCTCTAAAATTTTTGAACTTTTGTAGGAGGGTAAAACTTTTATAAATGAACAACTTTTATTTTGGGGTCAGCCTCAAAATCGAAATAAATAATTTTCTATTAAATTTCAAAGACAGACATTACTTAGAGTAAAAATCAATTATTTGGGACTTTTAAACCTCAATAAAAATTCTTCGAAAAACCTCTAAAATTAAAATGGTTGCGAGAACTTTCAAAAGAGAATTTTGTTTCACATTATTTCATTGAAAATTTTGAATTCTCATTTTAAATTTGGAACAAATTTGAAACTGGGTTTAAATTCCTTCAAGCTCGGATTTTTCGAAAATTTTCGAACTCGAATAAAGTGTCGCATTATTCGAAAACACAAAGTGTTACATTGACTCGCTCCACAAGATGTGAAGGCAGCTCCAGAAGATATGGGTGTAAGGATCAAGGACATCGAGAAGGGGATTTGAATCAGTGTGGTTCTATATAACTCAAATTTCGTTACAAACTTAAACTACACAACTTGAGCACCGACAAGAGCAGCCTACACAATTTTAATTGGTAAGACCCGTAACAATGCTAGTGATATGATGAAACTAACAAGCAACCACTAGCACAATAGCCACCAAAAGGAATCGTTGAACAACCTATCACACTACTCAACAAGTATAAAATGTCGAAAGTAAAGAGTAGAGTGAAGAGAATGCTCAGCAATTTTTTTGAAGGTCTCAGAAGGTTGGTGCCTTCCTCTAATCCTCGTTGGAGCACCGGTCCTTTCTGCCAATCTCGAAACGGATCTCTAGGGTATGCTTCTCTCGGAGTGAATTCACCAGCGATCCCTGCTGTAGCAAACAATACATACCCACTCTCAAGAGCAAACCTCCAAGGCTCGAATGCTCCTTTTTGGTGTCTCTTTCGAGTGGGAGATATGAAATCGCGTACAAACTTGACGACGTCTTTGACAATCCTCTTGGAAGCTTGAACACCGACTCTTAGCCGGTCTAAGGGTGCCAACACAAGAGTAACAGACCAAGATCACTTCTCTCAAAGCCTCACAAGCTCTAGAAGTGTATGAATGCTCCTTGCTACTCTCCTACTAGCATAAAAGATCTCTAATCTTGAGTTGTGCTCTCTCATTGCTGTCTCTTTGTCTCTCCCAAATTTGCTCTATTAAATTAGACCTCAAGCACACTCCTCAACGTCCCTCTCCACGTTTATATAGGCTACCAACCCATAAGCAATCATTGGAACATGATGTCATAAAGTCTACTTTTATCAGTCCCTAGGTTGTCCGGTGTATCACCTATTCGGTGAATCCATAACTCTGCAGACCTGAGAAACAATCTCGCGGGAATCCATTCCTTGTGACACATGTTCAGTATATACCTCCACCGGACTGTCTGGTGACTCTCTTTTGGATTCTGAGAGACACCTTTTCTAGACTTCATCTTTGCAGACACCGGAATGTCTGGTCATTGACCTCACCGAACTGTCTGATGACTCTCCGCATCTAGGTCCAAAAAATATCTCTTCTGGACTTTGATCTCCTGGCACACCGGAACATCCGATCATTGACCTCACTAGACTGTCCAGTACTCTTCGCATCTGGCGCAGGAAACATCTCTTTTAGACTTTGATCTCCTAGTTCACTAGATGTACGGTGACTGCTTCTGAAGCTGAAACTTGAGTTCTCAACTTAAACTTCTCTTTGGCTTCATCCAACTTGCTTCCTCTGCCATTTTAATTGCTTTCAGAGGTTACTAAGAGCATTCATACATCTTAACACTTGTATGATTCGAGAGAAAAGGACTTGACCCCCCCTTTATATTATCGGTAGTCCTATAGACTCTAGCTAATCCTTAGCCTTCGTCCATCTTCACCCGATACTCCTCTTTTTGGGATCGTACTTGTCATCTATCAAGGAAGCTCACCATGTTGACGTACAAAATGCGGGGTTGAACCTACAACCACACGGGTCACCTATGATGTTCACTCAATCACCAAAATAAATTTATACCTTTTAAGGGACTTCAAATATCATGAAGCTAATAGTGGAGGCAGCTGAAATTGTCCACAGTGAACAAGCTGCAGCATGGGGCTCCATCGCGCTGTCAGCAGGGTGATGGTTGGGCGACAACACATTGAGGGGAGGAGCAAGGAGAAAGCGATGCGGGGGTGGGCTGACTGATGTAGAAAAATTTAGGACTTAATCTTAGGATCCTTAGCCTAAAAACATGAACACAAAAATCACATTAGGCGGAATTTGATACATTGACCATGTCCTGGAGATAGGGTCTCATCCATTGAGCTTGGAGTTGATGTTGATCTCTGTAGTCGTTCCTGGATAACACCTCCTCTTCTATTCCCTTCTCTTAATCTGTTCAGTGACGGCTCCTCTTGATGCACCAGTTTGGTGATGGCCTTCAAGCCGGTGCAGCACCCCTGAGGATCAGAATTAGGGTTTGTTGGGAGGTGGCCTGCCTGGAACTCGTAAATGAATCATGTGTCACCCTTCTGTTGGCCGCCCCTTACCCCTAGGTGCTGCCTGGTCTGGGGCTGTAACTGCTCGTGGGTTATGCCACCGATCAGGATTCCAGTGCACGCATGCAGTGGACTAGGTTTTGCATGGCTCTGCCTCTTATTTTCATGCATTATCTCTTAATTTTGTGGTTATCTCTAATTATGAATACTAATGCACCCTTATCTCTTGCTTTGCAGATCATTATCCCGACATTCTCCCCTTTGATTGTAAGGCTTCTAATGCTCCCCTTACAAAAACCTATACAACGAAATAGTGTGCTACAGCAGTGAATAAAAATTCCACTGTGCACAGTTGCTCACATCGTACAAGTACCACTTCAAAGAGACAAGAAACTTATCCGTTATGGGAGTGGTTACTATATGGCCCATTCTAGAATCACAGGCTTTCTAGTATTCCCATGCTGGCAACATAATCACGAAATATACTAGGTGGTAAGCCTTTTCGTCAATGGATCCAGCAACATTTACTTAATACTTATATGCTGTATATAAATGGTGTGATCCTAGATCTTTTATTTCACAACATGATACTTATTATCAATGTGTTAGGCAGTACCACTTAACCTATTGCTAATTGAAAAAAAAAATTTATAGTGATTTACTTATACTGTCTACCACTCTTAGTCCAAGTATAAAAGTTCTTAAGCCGTATGGCTTGCCCCACGGCCTCTTAAAATGCTACAATTCCAGCTTGCATAACAAATGCTGCTGTGGGTATCAATTTGAAGCTTTTCCACAATATCGCTCCTTCACAAGTGTGAAGATGCAAAATAATGTAGATTTTTTAGTATCAACACAACTTGCAAAATCTTTATTCAAGCAGCCAAGAACTAACGGCTCTCAAATTTTTTATATATAAGCATGTAATCCTTAGTGCCTTAAACATATGCCAAGGCTTTCTTAGCGGCCTTCCAGTTGTCCATTACTTGAGTACATTAAATCTGCCAACTATCCTGGTGGTAAAACCTAAGTCAGGACGCATGCACACTTGCGCATACATAACGCTTCTGATAGTTGAAGCACAAGGAATCATTCTTATATGATCAGTTTCATATTGATTCCAAAGACTTTGTAATAATCCAAACTTATCTTTGAAATAATTCAAACTTATCGCCCTTAACAATGGGGCAGCCGTAGCTGAACATTGGTGCATATCATACTTTACAAGTACTCTCTCGATGTATGCGTTTTGAGAGAGTCTCTATACACCTTTGGACCTATCTTAGTGAATTTTAATGCCCAAAACATAAGAGGCTTCACTAAGATCCTTCGTGTCATATTTTGATGATAAAATCTCTTTATATTTCGCAGCATAAGACTATCACTGCTAGCTAATAGTATGTCATCCTCATAAAGTAATAGGAAGATATAAGAGCTCCCCTTGATCTTAATATATATACAATTGTCCATAAAGTCCAAAATTCTTAACGACTTGATCAAATTTAGTGTGCCATTATTTGGATGCTTACTTAATCATAAATAGATTCAGTCTGCATCCCATTTGCTCCTTGCTTTCTACGACAAAACCTTTTAGCTGTGCCATATAAACAATCTCATGCAAGTCGCCAATAAAGAACGCAGTCTTAGTGTCCATTTGGTGTAACTCTAAATTATAACGAGCCACCAAAATTATAATGATTCTACATGAATCCTTATTTGAGACAAGAGAGAATATCTTATTATAATTAATTCCCTCTCTTTACGTGAAGCCTTTGCAATTAGTCTTGCTTTGAAACTTTCGATTTTCCTTTTGGAGTCACATTAGTTTTGTAGACCCACTTGCAGTCCACTGTTTTGGCTCCTTCAGGAATTTTTTTTTTACTAAATCCCATACATCATTAGCGCTCATAGACTTTAGCTCTTCTTACATGACCTCACACCACTTATGTGAGTGCTTACTAGTATAGCTTCCTTAAATATTCTAAGGTCATCCACCTTTCATTTGTCATGTCCATTTTCACTCATATAGACAATTTAATCATTAGAGGTGGCAGATTTTATCTCAGGTGTCAATCTCATAATGGTTGAGGTTCATTAATTTTCATGGGTTACTTTTGAGATTCCACCTGTAGCTCATTTTCAAGTGGTGCTTCACTCATTATCATATTCTCATTTTAATGCTCACTTATTATAGGCACGTCCTCATATGGAGTTATAGCTGGCATGTTCTTATGCACAACCATGTGGGGTGCAGTAAACTCAGGCGCCCTCTCGTGGTGTAACCACATTATGATAAGTAGGAGTAATAATTATGAGTAACCGGAGGTAAGTCATAAAGCCGTATTTACTCAAGTTCAATACTCCCCTTGAGCGACCATTATATTCTATAAATAACAGTGTACTTTATCTCAACTAATTTAGTGGTACACCTAGGACAATTAAAATGATACCCATACGAATTTTATGGATATCTAACAAAATGGTAGCTAATAGTTTTAGGAATTAATTTTCTAAGTTGTGGATTAAACTTACTTTTGGCTTGGCACCACATGTGTAAATAATTCGTATTCGATTTCTAACCAGTCCATAATAGATAAGGTGTCTCAGGGACTGATTTTCTTGTGAATTCGGTTAATGATATGTACAGTAATCTAATGCCTCCATCCACAGACTCTCTAGCTATGTAATATAACTTAGCATACACCATATTCATTAAAGTGCAGCTTTCTCAGCTACAATATTTTGCTGAGGTTTGCCAGGAGAAAAATACTAAGCAACTATGCCATTTCTTCTAATAACTTAGCAATAGGAAAAGGGGATTTGTCTATATGGTGCATGTCTCCTATACTATTCACAATCTTTATCGATTGG
>BCLH01000047.1:319612-335197 GCA_001602315.1 Zoysia pacifica | reverse complement strand
TCGTAGCATCCTCTATGGATCTGTGCTTGTTTAAATTTGTACTACCACAAACTAAAAAAATATAGAAATATAGCTAGAATGACTTTTAATTTAAAATGAAGAGCATACTTTTTAGCACCTGGTAAGCAATAACTAATCCACCTTATGACCATTGGGCCGATCATTCTACACATTAGCCTGTTAATTACATGAAGCGTTTTCATCCCCTGGAATTCTATTAAGGCCTCCTTTGGAATGAAGGGGAAAAAAATTCCATTTTCTATGTTTTTTCTAAGAAATTAAACTAATTCCTATAAAATTCATTCGCTCCAAAGGAGGCCTAAGAGTTGGCCCTCTATTTCTAGTTCGTTTATGTTGGTATGGCAACCTTGGAGAGCAAGGTAGATGTTCAGTTATCTAATAATAAAGTCCAAAGTAGTGACAAACGATGTGTGAAACCCCTCCGACCGGCAGCATAGAAATAACAAACTGAGATTACTAGTAGCCTGAACCGTTCAACTAGGATGATAATCAATCGTCACCCGCAGCTCATGTCTCTGTTTAGCATAGCTGAAACTTGTTAAAAAGGCAACTTATCTAAACATCCAATGAAAAGCTGCTAAAAAGCTACTTTGTAGTTCATTCTGATAAGCTGCTAAACTAATAAGTTGTGAAGTAAGTTTGTTGTTTGGTATATGTGACGATCGAGATTTTCTTTACTTTTTGATAAGTCCCGATCTTCCGTGACTTTGCCAATCCTAGGAGTTTGGCAAGCACGACATCACAAGCGATCAATCAAGAAACCATAACAGAAGTATTAAACAAGAAACAAGAATAAAAAATAACAGGTCAAAGTAAAATTATTAGAATAAAATTCTCCAAAAAGGTCTATCGACACGCAGGTCGGAAACATCTCAGAACAGATAGATCACTATCGAGAATCCAACAAGAGCGACAGCGGAAGCATCAACACGGCAGCGGTAACGAACCTTCTCAACACAGGCTAGCTTGAGCACAAGAGCGGACGTCACAGACTGTCAGGGACATAGTCGAAGTTGAAGCTGAGAGTATCCTCTAAAAACAACAAATTAAAAAGCTGTGAGTACGAATACTCAGCAAACCGCGTACTATCTAACAACAATGTATACATGCATATGGTTTTAAGGGTAAAGGCCTGGCTCAAGTGCTAAATACAAGTTTAAAACATTTTATCTTATTTTAAATATGCAAGAAAGCTTTATTTTAAAACTGTCAAATTTTATTATCTTGTCCCGCAGAGATCTCTCTTATCTCGGACGGGGGTTCATTTTAAATGCCAGTGTAACCTCCACACTCGGCCACAGCTCAAAGGTCGGAGTCAAAAATATTTTGAAAAAAGAGAGGAGGAAGAAAAATAAAACTACTCAACGAGGAGCACAACTCAAGAGGGTGTCCTTCTAAAAAGACATGGCAATGCGCATCGACTAAAACTCTGCAGAGGTTATACACTCGGACCCATGAGAAGCATCATCGAAAACTACCGTCGTAGCCTCGACGAACACACAAAACCAGTCCACAAGCTTTAACTGGCGTCATCCGTCCTCCAGGATAGGGATCCCAAAAGCTTACGCAAATAGATCCTGAAGCTGTGAAGAGCCTATCACTGATCAGGTAGAGTATCTCAATCTCATGTGGGGAGTCAGAGCTCTACATCACACTGACACAACACGGCCAACCCACGGATAAACAACCAGTCTCGGCAAGCTTCAAGATCAAGCCAACTGCCCATACAAAGTAACGTGGTGTGCATGGTTGTCAACTGAGCGTACAAGGCTCGAAGGACTCGGTCCTTCATTGCCAGGGCAGGCACCATCTCTAATCTCAACGCCAACAACAAATCTCACAGAAAGATCTCAGCTCAGATCTTCCTGTTGTACCCGCAACAGGTACACCCACAGGGACTTCTTAAAAGTCCTCCAGCTCCTCATACTTCAACCTGCTCCTGCTAAATAGCTATGTATAGTTATTTATAAAACTCACATATTTGAAGCACAGTTCAAAAGTATTTAACACAAATTCTATTTTTATAGTGATAGGTGTGAGATAAAAATAAATACAACTAAGCATGGGTAAGCATAAAAATAAAATAAATATTCTAAAGCAATTCTAGGGTTCATATTTGTGGAACAGTAAATAGACATGGCTTAGAAATGTTGCTAGCATATTTTAAAATAGTTGGCATGTAAATTAAGGTTGCAAAAAAACATATAGTTTAAAATATTAGGTACAAAGTGATCAAGGAACGCGGCTTGTCTGGTAACTTGGGATCAAAGTCGGGATCCGAATCGTCAAACTGAGCTGGCTCGCGGAACTCCTCTTCGGAAACACTAGCTAAACACAAAATGAACAAGAAATTAGACACTAATTACGCGACAATTAAAACCGTAAATTAAATCTAAATTGAAACTACTAGCCTAAACGTGCGCAAAACATTTCCGGAACAATCTACACGACATCGCGACGAGACAAATAATGGAATAATTTTAAAAATAATCAGAGATTAAACGGAGTTCCTTGAAAATTGTAGACGATCTACACCACAAGGTTTTAGATTAATTATAAAATAATTAATCGTAATTAAATTAGTAATTAATCTAACAATTAATTGGAGAGGAAAAAAGAATTGAAGAGAGGGGAATTAATCTCACCGAGATCTGGAAAAATCGGAGCCGAAATCCAGAGATCGAGTACTAGAGAAATTGGAGCGCGGTGAAAACGAAGCCGCGAACTGGATCTCGGAGATGCTACAAGAACTCGATGCAGAAACCAGCGGACAGAGACGAGACTTAGAAACTTGAGCGGTTGGCGCAGAGATGCACGCGGAGACGAGGCTGACGATTCGGTGACGGGGTCGGTGCTGCGCGTGGCTGGCGGAAACAGCGACGTGAGAGTTGACGGCCACCAGCGCGGGAGACGAGGCGGAAACGACGACGCGGGCAGGCACGTGTAAAACGGCGCTGGAGCAGGACGACGTGGCTGAGGCGGTGCGTGGACTCGGAGACAGCGCGGAAAACGGCGACGGCTCGCGGTGCGCTGCTAGATCCAGCGGATGGAGCGGCGGCGGGATCGAGGAGGCAACGCCGGAGAGAAGCGGTGCGTAGAGGCGGTTACAAGATTTTTCTAGAAAAAAGAGGAGGAAGAGAATAAGAACGGAAGAAGGTTTTTTTATAAGAAGGATTAGGAATTAATCCGAAAAATTAATTAAAAATTATTAGATAAACAAAGGTTGGAAAAAGAAACAATTTAGAGAAGATATTTAGGGATATAAAAATTAATTAGAAGATTCTGGAAAATAATTTTAGCCCCAACGTAAAATACGCGGACTAAATTATTTCGACACCAGAACAATTTAGATAAAAGAATTTCGAATTTAGACGGAACGAAATTTGAGGCAAATGATTTTTGAACAGAACAAAAATTGGGACAGATAATTTTAATAGGAACGGAATTTGGAAAATTCACAGCTTTATTAATTTGAAATATGACAGGATGTTACAGTAATTTCTACTTGCTTCTTTAAATAAGATGTAAATAAATTGTGTCAAACAGTCCTTTTATTCCTTCCTTTCATGCCCTCCTCTTATGTATTCTCTCACAGATATGGTGAATTTCTATTGGACCCAACTTAATGAAATATAACAACTAATAAAATTTCATCATATCTTGGGAGTGCGAATAGGAGAAGATTTGTCACACCTTGTTTTAAGGTCAAAACCAAGTGACTTTTTATGCGTGCCTAGAAATCAAGTTTAACATATAAAGCCACTTCATTAATGGTAAACAGAATAATGTTTCTAATTACACCGAATTTAACCTATTACAATAATGACTAAGAGTATTAGAATAATTATTATAAACCAATTGCAACCAAAAAAAAACTAAATGACGCGGCTTCCACAGGCAGTCGATAGAAGAGATGGTACACCTAGACTTCAGCTTCTGCGTCCTCAATGTCTTCCCAAGCTTCTCCTTCCACCGAGCAGTGTTTATAAAGGCAAGGTTAAATACGAGAGGTACTTAGCAAGTGTGGTAAAAGATGACATGTGGCAACATACAAGGAAAAAAGCAATATAGGGTTTCTTTGCATAAAAACTCGCAATAGAGATACACTTCCTATTAAGCACCTAATTATTAAATGATAAGCATCGAACGCTAATAATATAAGCCAATGTGCCAACAGCCTACTCGGCTGTAGCACCAACATAGGAACCAATCACAGCTTTCCACTATAATCCACTAACTACACCAACAATGCCCAATCCCACTAATCAAATGAGGGCCCATGCAATACTCATAACCATGAGCATGGCTGTCAAGAAAGTTTTAACCCTGAAGAGGTTGTACATATTCCCTTGAGAAGTGATTTTATCCCCTCTTGCTAAGTGACTAAGGAATCTCCATCCCGTCTATGCTGATCGAGCACTCACACACTTCCTTTGGTGTGAAGGCCGGGAGATCACTTCAAAATTTTTCTATAGCTTCCTTCAATTTGTACGTGCCTATTAAGATTTCATCGGTCAAGAACTAACTGTAACCTGAGAGACCCCCTCTTGTGCCAAATAGTTCCTAAGAGTACATCCTCCCTCCTTTCCCCACACATCTTGATTCAGACAAATCCAGGCGTAGCTCGTTTTTTTGCGCTCTACTAGCTGGCACGCAAAGAACTGATCTCCACCACTTACTACGCCAGGCCGCGCCTATTCTTCACTTGTGGTTGTATGGTGCACATGGGTGGTCGCTTCATGAATAGTTCCTTAGATTTGATAAGATCAACATACTAAGAGATAGTGACGGTAACCCCGCATATAGCCCTACAACAACCATATCACCTAAATCCTTAATCTTCATGTTGCTATTAAATAACCCATTAATCCTAATGAAGGAAGTATAATAATAAATTAGGTTAATATTCACCCATCCTGACAACAGCAGAGCTAAGCATTTAATCAACCCAACAAAAAAGTAAACTAGGGCGACAAGGCATAATAAACGAAGACTTGGTAAAACCTTAGGTGCACAATCAATTTGATACAAGCATGCAGTCTACAAGGTAGATCTTTTGTAAAATAGGCACAATATAGTCGAGCACACTTGCCTTCCTGCTGTGGAGTGTAGTACTCGACAGCTTCGAAGTCCTGCTGTTGGAAATCCTCGTACTACAGGTCCGAAACAAAGTCACCTAATGCATGAAAGCACAAAATAATCAACCATATGCAACAAACTGATTAAGATCAGTATGATGATGTCATGAATGCATGAGTTATGTTATTACGATCATTTTGACGTAAGAATCGCTTAAATCGGAGCTACGGTTAAAAATTATGGTGTTTACAAGGTTCTAGGAACTAATCTATAATTATAATTAAGTTTCCAGGGCCTTTTTGTAATTTCTAGAATTAATTTAGGACTAATTATTAATTTTAGAAAACTACCGGTGCTAAAATGTAAATTTGTCATGTGGCTAGGACTGATTTATAATTTAATAAAATTATCGGGACTTTTCTGTAAAATGTATTATTGGTTAAAATAATTATTATAATTATGATTTGGAATATTGATATTTTTTATTATTATTAAGATTAATATTATATTTAATATACTAATATGGAACTAATTAACTCTGATTTTATTTATTTATTTTAATTAAGGATCTACTGACATTAGCATGAGGTCATGCTGATGCAGTAAAGAATTTCAATTATTTTTATATGTGAAGCCTTGGATTAATCTGGTGTGTCAGTTTTGATTTAAAACGGATGCAATTTAAAAAGATTAAAAGGGGGTGGGGGTACTCAACGGGTGGGTGGTCGCGTCTGCCAGAGGCCAGGCGGCGGCGCCATGGCTAGCTCCTCGTCAGAGTTGGCTGGAATCGACGAGGAGGCGAAACTCAACGGGGACGGCTCAAATTGAAGAGGGGAAGGCAGGGATCCTTACCCAAGGTGCGCCGATGGTCAGGGGAGGCCGGAGAGGAGGTCACGGCAGCGACGCATGGTTGATCGGGGTGGCGGCGCTCGTTGAGGATCGGCTGAGCAGGGGCGGTGCAACACGGGGAAGCTCAGCACGGGGTCCTCGATGGCGCAGGCGAGCTCCAAAGGCGATGCGACAGTGGCAGCTATGGAGCTCAGGTTGGAGAGGAGAGAGAAGGCGATGGGCGGCGGCTTAAGTAGGGGAGGAGGAGGCGGCCGACTCGAGGGAGGTTGGGGACTCGAATTGGTTTGAATCCGAAGTATTTGGGGGTCGTTGAGCTGGTTGTTGCGGAAAGGGCGGCGTGTCAGATGGGGCGACCGGAGGTAAGAGATGACAGGTGGGGTCCACTCGTTGGTTGGGCTTGCTGAGCCGGATTGGGGCGCAGTGGGGGGAGAAAGGGGAGGAAAAAGTGAACTACATTAAAGATGGATTTTATTCTCTCTCTCTCTTTTTCTTCTTAATTTTTTTATCTTCTCTCCTACTTATTATTCATTCCGTCCCATAATAAATAACATTTTTAACTTTTTTAAATCAATGTGTGAACATTCCTCTTATTAAAAAATTTTAAAAAATATAAAAATAAGTAAGTCAAGCTTAATATATTTCTAACAATAAATTATTTTACAATAAAATAAATAATATTTTCATAAAATTTTAAATAAAACGAATAATAAAGGTTGATGTTCGTGAAATTAAAAAAATACTTGTTTTGGGACGAGGAGTAATTCCGTAAGGGGCGTCCGTAGATAGTTGTGTCACGCTCCTGATCTTCAGCAACAACGGCCGAGAAATCCGGAATCCGCGCCTCCCTCTGCGCCGCGCCGCCGCCGCCTCCGAGCTGGACACCAAGCCGCGTCGACGAGCCTCTCCGCCACCGCGACGCCGCTTCCTTCGACCCGGCGCGGACCACCTACCTCGCGCATGGATTGAGCGAGGAAGAGGCGGATGGGTGGTGGCCGTGGCAGAGCGGGGCAGAGGCGGCGGGGGTGGGTGCTTGGCGCAGCGCCAGAGCAGGCGGAGGCGGGGGGAGCCGCGCCATGGCCGACTGGGGGACGGAGCAGCCAGGGCGCGAGACACGCAACGAGATCGAGGAGGGGGCAGAACCAACTAGAACGACGGCGGCGCGAGCTTGCCAGATCCCGCGCACCCCGTCCGCCCCCCACTCCACCTTCCCTTCGTCGTCCACACAACACACCGGCCGCCTTCCCTTCCCCGATGACTTGGAAACAGCACTCTGCTCTGCCAGGACTCTCAGGTAGCTCCCGTCCCGGAGGCCCCCAACCTGGCCGTGCGGACCTGCAAGCGGCGGCGGGGTGAATCCGTAAACCCGATCCGGGCCGCCCCATGCGTAGCAGCTGCAGACCGCGTGGCGTCTCTCCGTCTCGGCTCGTCGCTGCTGCTTTCTCTAGCTCCCATTGAATTTCTCGTTCCTCGGATTATCCTGACTGTCTTTGGGTGCTGTTTTGCCTGAATTTCGCTTGGAAACTGAGACGCCGCATGGAGGTGCTGGAGCGACTGGTGGATCGAGCTGGTGGAGGAGATCGCTGCGTTCTGCAACCTGTAGCGGTGAATCCGGCTGCTCGCGCCCATGCTGGAGGAGGCCAAGGAGGCGCCCAGGCCTCTGCCGCTGGCCTCGGATGCCACGTTCCGGAGGCTCAGGGAGCTGCTCCGGCTTGGCAGCAAGATCTTCCAGTGGGATTTCTCCCTTACAGCTTGCAATCTTATTGTCTTGCATAGCCTCTGCTTCTTAAATTACTTCTGTTTATGACTTTTTCCCGTCAAATTATGAATTAGTCGGTGGTGGCATGGTAATTTGCCTTTGCTTAAATGAATTCGACGACTTTAGTGTCTTCATGCTGCGTAGGGGCATTTTCAGCTGCACACGGCATAGTAATTGATTGCTGATGATTTGCTGGGGTGTCACTGTGAAATGTGAATTAACATTAAGATTAATACTTTGTGAAGGTTATACTTGGAGTAGTTGACTGTCAAATCAATGTGGGTCTGGGCAGTTGACATTATACCTGTTGAAATTGAAAAGTCTGCCTAATTCCTTAAGTGTTGCTTTTTTAAGTCCACACATTGGTGAGACTCGGCCAAACCATTATATATTACATAAAATTCTATACTAAATAAATTCTTATTTTGGTTCAGCAAGTGTCATGGTTTTACAAAGTATGTTGATTCAAGTGTTTAAAGGCATAAACAACTCTAGATTTCTATGAGTTTGCTCCTGTCCCTGTATATGGATACACTAGGCACATAGAAATCTGGAATCTACTGGACTGCAATCTTTGATATATGTTACTCTCTTATTCTTGTGACAATATGTGCCTGTTATATGCAGGCATTGTGCTATTACAAAGCTTGGTACTTTTTGATACTGAAGTTGGAAGCAATGGGCTTCATCATCTATCTGGTTTGCCGTGACTTCTGACCTTAACAGTCCCTACTGCCACCTCCGCGCCGCCTCCTTTCCCCTGGCAGGTGGCCATAGAGCTGGAGGGGCCTATGACGCCGACCTCAACAACTAGCTTTAGAGCGCCAAGTGCCTACTCAGCGCCCTGTACCTCATCCGCAAGGCAAGCCGTTCCCTAAGTTCTTTGCTCCTGTTTCACTGGCTTGGATTTAACACATAGCGCTGTTCCTCCCTCTCTGTCTGGTGCTTAGATTTACTACTGTGCTAACTATGAGTATCCAGATTGCCGTAAGCAGGAGGCTAGCCATGAGGATCCTGTTAATTATGTATTGTGTGAATTACTTGCTGAGTTTTAAGTAACTATTTGGTGCAAATGTGCAATCAAAGTCAAACAGACCTAAAATGGCAGTTTCCTTAGTTCTTTATGTGTTGTGGTAATCAGTTTTTCATAAACCCTTTTATAATTCAGTCATGACGTTACCTTAAAAACAGTAATCAGTTTTTCATAAGTGTCAACTTTATAACAGCTCACTAGATCGTGTGGTCATGGTCTAGCCTCTAAAGAACTCAAAGACACATTTGTGTGTGGCATAAGGTCTTCAATGGCCTTCAGGCAGGCAAGCTCTAATTTTTGCTCACTTTTGGGAAGAACTGCAGAACATTTTAATCCCATCTGCTGCCCTGCTATTGATGCTTTCTTTCTCTGTTTTAGTTGTAATTTAGAAGGGAACGGATCTGATTTCATTTTTATTCCGAAACTTTTTTAGCTCTTTGTTCAATAGCTATGCTTGTTCATTTGTTGCTATATTTATTTCTCTGTTCACGTTACATCTTTTTGTTACCATAACAAATAGAATCAGTATGGGCGACGCCTCTCCAAGGATCAGTATGCCTCCAATCACCCTGCCAGCAGGATCGGCGAGACCCTCATCTTCAAGGTAATCACCTCTTACTCAAACAAAAACAGGTTGGTCGCATTTCAGTTTCTACCTCTTATAGAACCTTGCAATGATCTTGCGCTGCAAAAAGGTGGCAGACATCAGATCTCAGATCCTTACTGTCGTCAGCATTCTTTTATCATTGCTATGTCATTGGAAGCAGTCGGCAAGGTAGCCTGGTTCTGTAAATTGCCCTCATTACTATTCGGCAGAGTAGCATGGCAGATGCTGGATAAGGGTCGATTTCACTTGGTAGACTCCAGCAGTTGACTGCTTTGTGTGGGCAAAAATACTAGCCAAATTTTTTTGTAGTTTCAATTGGGGTTGGTATAGGACGAATTGGGGTCGCTGTTGATTTTATTGATTCCTTACTGCTGTTCTCTTCAATCTTACGGAACTGTTCCCAGTAGCCTGTGTAATTTTGTTGTCTTAGTTACAGGTGAATATGACTTTCGATTTGCCAGTTGGGAAGAGATTTGTGATTACAAAGTTCCGAACTAGGAATGATATACCATGCTGATGTAACTTACAGTTTGAATTTGGGAGTGATATGGGTTCAAATTAAAATTGGGAGTGATATAGCTTCCCTTTAAGTTCTAGATTGATGGGCTGGATTTCGAAACAGAAGCTAGCAGCTCCTATGACTCGAATGCACATCAAGGCTAGGCTTGCGACTGGAGTGAAGTCGCCGAGATGGACTGCTTCGTGCTAATTTTTCTTTCAATCTTTGGGGAACACCCGATTTAGATTAAAATTGTTTACTGTGTGACACATTAACCTTTGTGGTGTGCTAGGTAGATGGATGTTTCTATATTCAGGGTGCACATGCCGCTCTCAAGGCCTACTTCAAGACACCCGAGGGGAGGTACAAGCTGCAGTACGAGAAGACGCACTCGGCCGTGCCGCGCTACGGACATGATGGCCGGACCGTCTCATAGGTACGGCGCGGATGAGAATGGTGAGGAGCGGCCGATGTGGGGGATCGCGGCTGCCTTGGTTGACTTCAGGCCTGTTTTGGGGCGGGTCTAGCGATCAGTTGAGGTAATCGGGGGCGGGGTTGGCGATAAACTGGTGAGGTGAAGTACTTGACTTCGGTGTATGTGATAAGCTGGTCCCAAGGACTTGCGTTAGCGATACCTTCACTTATGATATGTACTTCAGCTTACCTGTGCTTCACTAGCCAAAGTGGGATTTTTCCTGTTCTAGGGTGATTTCCTGTTGATAAACCAACTTTATGTTAACTTTCTAATCAAGAAACATCAGTTTTTGTTGTGAATTTAGAGGGTTCCTATGCCTCCTGAGTATACTAATATTTGCAATTAGGCTGGGCACATTGCACGAGTTACTTTACAGTCTTGAAAGTGTATTCTTGGTGATGGATGGTTTTGATGGACAAAGCTGACGATGGCGTACCTCAAGGAGAAAGCTGCTGGCGAGGGCTCCGTGCCATCGACACCGAGCTCCAGCTTCGGGATGCGATCCGCGGTGACAAGGGTTCCTGGGCACTGGGAATAGTGGTAGCAGGGCGTCAAGCTTTGCTGGGGCAACAGCATAAACCGGGCTGCGTCTGGAAGCAACTGGGTAGGTTATTTGTTTTGTCCATATCCCAGTGGGTATTAATACAAGCTATCATTTTTTATATCTTAGAGGACTTATGTCTTGTCTTGCCCATAGTGAAGAAAGAATGTGTCACATTGTCTTCTATATCAGAGAGAAATTGCATCATATTGCTCCGAGCGTAGCACAGACATTTGGACTAGTTTTCTTTTATTCCTTTAACTATTTAAGTTTCAATGCATAAATTTTATTTGACGGAAATGAATATGCTATGCAAATGAATGGTACAAAATGCAACCTTAGCATTTTAATTTAGAAATAAATTTTATTCTATACTAAATTGTGAAATGCAATTAAAGAATTCAAAATTTTAATTATTATAAAGAATTGAATTTTTAGGTGTTACAAGGTTGCGTCCTCTATCTATACGCCAATTACAGCAGACGCATGTGTGCCACTTGATTTGAATTTGGAAGCTCCACTCCACTCCACTCCGCCAATGCCGAGCAGCCTTTGCCCATGACTTCCACGAATTGACTCCATCTGCCATGTCGCGTTCCCTGACTCTAGTATACGAGGTGGAATTTTATGCCGGATCGGAGCTGCATTCCGTGGCGCTCAGCCTTTGGATTCTAGCTGGGCAGTGTTTTGTGTAGACTTGACTCGATCGCCGGCGGATTTTTGTTGCCGCCCACGACTGCAATCTAGACTTTGTGGATGTCTGTTTGATTCGGGACAACATCTATGGATTTATTATTATTATTATTATTATTATTATTTAGCTCAAAAGCAACCTCAACACATCCAAAAGCAAGGTAAGACAAACTCAGCTAGGCAAGCAGCTTTTTGTACAAGCAGCATATAAAAAAATCAACCAAAACCAACATTTTTAGCATCTTCTATGAACCTGTGCTTGTCTAAATTCATACGAAGTTACAACCAATCCAAACACCTAGAAATAGAGCTGGAATAACATTTACTTTAAAATGAAGAGCATAGTACTTTTTAGCATCTGGCAAGCAAAAACTAATCCACCTTATGTAAGACTACTGTGCTAATAGTTCTAGTACACATTTGCCCGTTACATGAAGTGTTTTCATCCGATGCACGTAACTCTATTTAGAGTTGGCATTCAACAAGCTCTATTTCTAGGCCCTGTTTGAATCATAGACTCCAGATTTTAGATTGATTCTAAAATCTCTACCGTTTGATTCATGAGATTTTAGCTGAATTCTTGAATTCTATAATTTAAATTTTAAAAATTTAAAATCTTAATTGTTTGAATTACATGATTTTATCATTTTAGATATATTAATTTGTATTTTAATATAAAATTTTGAGTAAAATTTAAATTCATAAAATTTTATAAGATTTTATAATATTTTTAAAAACTCATCTGTTTGGAACACTAACAGATTTTTTTATCTGGATTCATAGAATCCAACTGGATTCAAATGGGACCCTAGTTGGTTTAGGTTGGCATGGTAACCTTGGAGATCAAGATATCTATATAGTTATTTACTCCATCTGTTTTGAAATTATTATCGCCATTGACTTCTAACATCAATTTTTACTATTCATCATATTAAAAAATGTGTTATAAATATTATATATTTGGTAGAATTTGCTTTATCATTACAGTTATTTGAAACAAGATTTATAATTTTACACATTTGAATTAATTTTTTTAATAAGATAAATGGTCAAAGATTATATTAAAGTAAACACAATGACAACATTTTAGGAATCAAACTGAGATGATAGGCATCATGGACGGAGCTACAGCAAATTCAATAAAGATACATTTACCTTCTGCCGTTGTGTAGATACGTTTAACCATTATGCCTATCTTCTATCTTTTTCATGGGTGTGCCACAAGTAGATCCGAACCTGACCCACTCCACTCCGCCAATGCCCAACAGCCTTTGTCGACGAGTTCCACAAATTGAACCTCATGCACAGATATACTACCATGTCGCGTTTCCTGGCTCTGTACGAGGTGGCGCTCAGCCCTTGGATTCTAGCTAGGCAGTATTCTGCCTAGACTTGACTCGATCGCCAGTGGATTTTCGTTGCCGCCCACGTCCTGCCACGCTGCAATCGAGACTTTGTGGGTGTTTGTTTGATTCGACATTACATTTATGGAATTATTATTATTATTTTCTCAAATACGCAAAAAATTACGTATCATTGTATTAAGAAAAAAAAAGTAACAATACAACACCCCACCCCACAAACCAGCACCAAGACAAACATATGCGCCTGTGAAACAGAAAAAACCAAACAACCCGCTAACACACATCTAGGAAACTCGGTAGCGCAAGAAGCCGCTGTAGATAAGATGACACTCCATTAAACACACAGTCAATTATACTGTTGATGTTGTCGCTGCTGCAAAATAACTCGAAAACTTTATTCCTCTCGACCCCAACCTCAACCTTCACCAAATCAATTTCATGTTAAAATTTGATTTTGCGGATTATTGCCTGGCTTTTAATAACATGGCCTTGGTTTGTTCTCACGTTAAAGGATCCACTGTTAATTCAACTCAATACAAAATTTTTTTTGCAAAGAGTAACAGTTTTGCAATGAAACCACAAATATGAAAAAGGTCAAACAGTTTCAACTTTCATCACTAATAATATCTTAATAAATTAATTATTTCATCACTATTTGTACTTATTCTGATAGTTATTTTACGATGAATGTAACATCATTATTTGCACTTATCTAACTCTATCATAACGTTTTCATCTATTGATGTTTTTTTTTGCAATTGAAAAGATTATTGATGGTTAAAGTTAACTGTTTAACTTTGAATAATTTTTTTGTGGATGAAGGAATTATTTCGTTATTAAAAAATAAAATGATTACTTTAATTACTATCTTCAGTTTTAAAATATCGACACCGTTGACTTCTTAACATCAACTTTGACTATTCGTCTTATTCAAAAAATATGTTTAAATGTGTAAAATTTTATTATTATTTGATTTATTATTAGTGAAATTTAAATTATGACTAATAATTTTACATATTGGAATAAATTTTTTGAATAAAATAAATAGTTAAAGTTGATATTAAAAATTAACGATGGTTAATAATTTAAAACCGAAGAGAGTAATAGGTGCAAATGTGCAATGTTGCCTTGCACTATCTATACAAGACTTCTACGGAGTACTCCATAGCTCCTCAAAGTCGCCGGCCCATTTTTTGTCCCATTCGACGGTCCATTTTCTTTTATTTTATTGTTTCATGAGACCGTGAGATGAGACCAAAGGTCCTTCCCCATTTTTTGTTTAAAGATTCCCAACTGACCCAGCACGCGCAGCAGACGCAGCTGGGATCTGATTTGGGAATGGCGCTCCCGTGGTGGCTGGCCACCACGGCGTGCTTGGCCCGGCCGGCCGGCTCCCTCGCGGACCTGCTCTCGTTCGTGTTCCTCTCCCCGTGCCCGCAGCGCGCGCTCCTCGGCGCCGTCGACCTCGCTTTCCTCGCCGCCTGCCTCGTCCTCGCCGCCCGCCGGCTCCGAAGCGGTGATGACTCAGAGGCAGCTGCCGCTTCGGAGCGCGAGGCGCTCCTGCACAAGCCGTCGCGGCCTGCTGTCGTCGCCCGCTACGCGGTCGCGGTCGGGGCGTCCGCGGTCCTTGCCGCGGCGTCGGCGGTGCTCTTCGCGCTCGCGCTCCTGCGCCTGCCGCGCACGCCTTGGCGCGCCGCGGAGTCCGCCTTCCTCGCCGCCCACGCCGTCGCGCACGGAGCGGCCGCGGTGACCGTCGCCTTCTCGGGGAGAGGAGCGGGAACTACCCTCGCCACGCACCTCCGCGTGTTCTGGTTCGTCTCCACCCTCGGCGCCGCGCTCTTGTCCGCCTCCACCGCGTTCCGTGGCGCGTACGGTTCGCTGCTCTTGCCCGACGACGCTCTCGCCTTCGCCGGTCTGCTTGTCTCGCTGCCTCTAGCGTATGTCGCGGTCGCTGGCTTCACAGGCCGTGACGCCGGCCCGGGAGAAGGTGAAACAGAGCACGGCCACGAAGAGGCGGACGCCACGCCGTACGCCACCGCCACGTTCCTCTCGCGCGCGACGTTCAGCTGGATCAATCCGCTCATCTCCAAGGGGTACGCAGCCGGCTCCCTCACCGCCGATGACGTTCCTCCGGTCTCCGTCGGCCACCGTGCCCAGGCGTCGTATGCTCTGTTCATGTCCAAATGGCCGGCGCAGGGGTCGCGGCACCCGGTGGGCATCGCGCTGTGGAATTCCTTCTGGCCGCAGCTCGTACTGACCGCTGCGCTCGGCCTCGTGCGCATGGCGGCCATGTACGTCGGCCCGTCGCTGATCAACCAGTTCGTCGACTTCATCCGCCGCGGCGGCACGGCGTGGGAGGGGCTCCGGTTAGTCCTCATCCTGGTCGTTGGCAAGGCGGTGCAGACGCTGACGTCGCACCACTACAACTTCCAAGGGCAGCTGCTGGGGATGCGCATCCGCGGCGCGCTTCAGACAGCGTTGTACAGAAAGTCGCTGCGCCTGTCCACCGGCGCGCGCCGCGCGCACGGCACCGGCGCCATCGTGAACTACATGCAGGTGGACACCAACATGGTTTCGTCGGCTATGCACGGCCTCCACGGCTTGTGGCTGATGCCGCTACAGATTGTGGTGGCGCTGCTCCTCCTATACACCTACCTCGGCCCTGCCG
>BCLH01000047.1:282221-319602 GCA_001602315.1 Zoysia pacifica | reverse complement strand
CAGACAGCGTTGTACAGAAAGTCGCTGCGCCTGTCCACCGGCGCGCGCCGCGCGCACGGCACCGGCGCCATCGTGAACTACATGCAGGTGGACACCAACATGGTTTCGTCGGCTATGCACGGCCTCCACGGCTTGTGGCTGATGCCGCTACAGATTGTGGTGGCGCTGCTCCTCCTATACACCTACCTCGGCCCTGCCGTGCTCATGACGTTGGCCGTGATCGCCGGAGTGACCGTGATCACGGCGTTCGCCAACAAGCTCAACCTCAACTACCAGCTCAAGTTCCTCGGCGTCCGCGACAGCCGCATAAAGGCCATTACCGAGATGCTCAACCACATGCGCGTCATCAAGCTGCAGGCGTGGGAGGAGACATTCGGCGACAAGGTACGCAAGCTCCGGCAGGACGAGCTGGGGTGGCTGCGCAAGTTCATGCTCTTCATGTGCGCGAACAACGTGGTGTTCTCCAGCGGCCCGCTCGCCATGACCGTGCTCGTTTTCGGGACGTACCTCGCCTCCGGAGGGGAGCTCGACGCCGGCAAGGTGTTCACGGCCACGGCCTTCTTCAGCATGCTCGACGGCCCCATGCGGAACTTCCCCCAGACGATAGTCTCGTCCATGCAAGCGTTCGTGTCGCTCGGCAGGCTGAACAAGTTTCTCACTGACGCCGAGATCGACAGCACGGCCGTGGAGCGCGTCGAGAGCATTGACAGGGGCGCGGCGGCAGTGAAAGTGGAAGGCGGAGTGTTCGCGTGGGACGTGCCGGCCAGCCTAATGAAAGAGCAGAATGGCCGACGAGAGGAGCCGGAAGTGGAGACGGTGCTGAAGGGGATAGACGTGGAGGTGAGGAAGGGCGAGCTCGCGGCGGTGGTCGGGATGGTGGGCTCTGGCAAGTCGTCGCTGCTGTCCTGCATCATGGGAGAGATGCACAAGATCACCGGCAAGGTATATGTAAACACTTCCTCACCCCTATCCAAGTTGATTTCGATTCTCACATAAACCGAGAAAATCGATTTGAAACATTAATTTGGCTTGATTTAGAATGCCAATGAAGAAATTGGAGTAATATATGTTAATATACCATACAATTTTAGGTTTTGCTTCGTTAAACTTTCGACTCATATTTGAAATTTTTTTAGTGAAACCACAACTACTTCAACGTGACTCATGTTTTCCGTCACATTTGTAAATAGCTACTGCACTCATTTTGGGATCTTAACATGACTGCTATATGTGTCATCTGGTGACACAAGGTTCTTACAGCGTGGTTAAGGTAGGATGTTGAATAAAAATGGACTCCTACCTAATACTCCCTCCGATTTTATATTATTGATGTATGCCAATTCAAATTTGAACTAGGTTTCAACAATTTAAAACCAATGGGAGTTACCTGTAGCGACATTTTTCACTGTCAGTATATTCAAGGCATTATTTTAAATATGAAACTTTATAATTCATGCTTTAAATATTTTTATCAAAACAGTAAAATATTTATTAGATTTTTATAAAATAAATAAATAAAAACATAACTCAAAATGTCAATTGTGTGAAGTAAAAAAAAAAAAAGGAATGGAAGGAGTATTGGACAAAGTAGCAAATTAGCAACCACAATTCGAAACCTTGGATTAATAATCGGACGGACGATGGGGATCTGTCTTCTCTTCCTTCGAGCCACTCTTCCCCCATCCAGCTTTCTCCGCTAAAAAAAAAAAAAACCGGCGAGTTCCCGGCGGCACACGTCCGGTATCTCGCCGGCAAGCACATACTTTTTGATCCGCACACAGCGGGGAATATGATTCGTTCTTCCGATGGGCATCGTTTTCATTTTAACCTGGCAGTCTTGTCCCCGGCGCGCTGATCTTTTCGCTGTATCCAAAGCCATCTCAAATCTGATCCGATGGTGTTGGGCGCTTAGGCTTGCGCGAGGTAATTAAGCGAGTAGTTTATCTGCATCACTATCGTAGTTTACATGCGCTGTTGCCACCTAGCGCCAAGGGATTTGCCTAGATTTCGCCCGTGGGATGTGTTGGTGGCCACCGAACAGTCTGATACTTTTGACCAGTATTCTAGATTCTTGTTAGACTTGGCCATGAACCTTCCAACCCAAGCAAATTTTTATCCTTCTGCAGTTTAATCTATTGCTAGATCAACGTCAGATGATTTATATATTTTCTTCTTGCGATTTAGTCAAGATGAGATGCTGCTAATATGAATTTATAATAGGTTGGGTTCTAAAGCCCAACCATCTATACGATAATATACTCCAGTAGTATCAGATGACCAGATCAACTACGACCACCACCCAGAAACGTAGCCAGAAATGGCTGTTTTGCACACCGAGTAGCTAGCTAGCTCTGACTGAGTTGGATCTGATTTAACCATTTTTATAAGTGATGTTTAATACAGCACAGTGATACAGTTTATATTAGCTCTTAGCTTCTTTCAGACAGTGGTTACTGTTGATCTTGAGTATTTTTAGTAAAGAAATTAAGAATGGGCATTAAAATATCCGCATGGCCTCCAAACTTGGCAATAAACACAGAACCAGAACCTTTTTGAGCCTCAAATATCAATTTTATTTCTACCACCAGATTCTAGACGTAGCAAGACCAGATACAGTACAATTCTTTATTATCCTTCATATTATCTGATACTGTAAGTGGCGCTGGTTAGATTCGTTGACATTATTCTTGTAATATGAAAGATTTGAAAAATCCAAGAAGTTGCAGAGTTTAAGTTTATACCCAATGTATTTATAGGAGACACTTTGTTTTAAGAGGAAGATGATTTTGAACCTTTTGAGTGAGCTTGCCAAGTGGACATATTTGAGCGATTGTTTTCCCCTTTTCTTTTGTTTGTCTTTTATTTCCTTGATTTGGGAAGATATGGACAGTGTGGCACATTGATTGTAATGTTTGCCCATCTCTTTCTGTACACTTAGTGATACTTTACAGATGTTGCCATGCTGTTATGAATGTATCGAAAGAAATGTGGCAAACTCTAAACATTTTAGGTCTCTTTCATTTCTTCATTAAGTTACATTTTGGCATCTGATTTGCAGCCACTTAATTTATAGACTCACCTATTATGTGCATGTCTTTTCAGATTAGTATTTTCCATCTGACCTTTATTCTCTTTGATATAGGTTAGCATATGCGGGAATACAGCATTTGTTGCCCAGACAGCTTGGATCCGAAATGGAACCATTCAAGAGAACATTTTATTTGGAAAGCCGATGCAAGCCGAGAGATATTCAGAAATCATACATGCTTGTTGCCTGGAAAAAGATTTGGAAATGATGGAGTTTGGTGACCAGACTGAAATAGGAGAGCGAGGGATCAATCTTAGTGGGGGTCAGAAACAAAGGATCCAGCTTGCAAGGGCAGTATATCAAGATTGTGATATATATCTTCTCGATGACATTTTTAGCGCAGTTGATGCTCATACTGGATCTGCTATTTTCACGGTGAATCTTATTTCTCTCTTTTTGTTTTGATGTTTAAAACTAATACGAAGAAAGTTTGCAAAATATACAAACTATATATCCTGACCTGTTATATATGAGCTTATCAATACATGCACATAAAAGTTGCACCTTTTATTAGAGGAATTTATGTGCAACTTTTGAGTATTTTTGAATACATTGAATAAAACTTTGCATTACTATCTGAGCAATGTTAGGGAAATAGATCTTGTATTCCCAGAAGGCCAATGGCCCATATATTAGAGTACATGTGGCGGTATAATATGCATAAAGCCCCTTATACAATGGGTAATTGTAGGAAAGAGATGTAACATACATCTATCAATAATAACAAGAGATAATCTATCTCTAACACCCCCTCAAACTCATGATGGATCAACAACATTGAGTTTGGAGAGGAAGTAACTATGTTGTGTTCTAGTCTATGCCGTCGTGAAGAAATCTCCAACATATAGCTCCGAAGGCACATAGTGAAGATCAACCACCTGATCCTGAACCCAAGCTTGGGCAAAAAACACATCCATATTAATGTGCTTGATGAGCTCATGCTTTACCGGATCCAGAAAAATGCTAATAGCACCTATACTGTCAGAGGGAAGAGGAGTCAGACTAGTCATAAAAACGCCAAAATCCTCAAGCAATGAGACAACCATGCAAGAAAACACAATATGCAGAGAGGGACCAACGATTAGAGCAATTGCTAGCCCAGGTAACATTAGAGTAAGTCTGAAGCTGTAAAGAGGTAAACCATGGAAAGAAAAGACAACGAGAGCTATTACCATGCAAGTAGTGCAAAACAGGTAGACAATCACTATAGTGGATGTGGTTAGAAGCGGAAACAAACTGACAAATATGTACTATATGAAAAATGTCAGGATGAGTGATACAAAGGTAAACAAGACTCCCAACAGGATGGTGATAGCATGTAGGCTCCTCAAGTGGGTGACCATCGATGTGTTGAAGCTAGAGGTTAAGTTCCATGGAAATATCAACAGTACGCTCGTCACTCGGAGAGGCTCGAGCAATAAAATCATGGGTGTATTTTTCTTGTTCAAAGGATATCTCAAGAAAGTACTGAAGTGGTCCAAGATCAGAAATTGGAAACTGCTCCTTAAAAAACGTTATAAACTAAGAATCATCTCTTGTGGCAATCATATCATCAATATATAGGAGAAGAAGAGTATGATTTCTAGAAGAGTGGATGAATAGCACATATCATGATCACTAGCGAAGAAGGTACCAATAGTGACCAAAGAAGAGAGGTGCTCAAATGAGGGACATGTAGTCTGCTTAAGGCCATACAGAGGACGACGAAGGAAAAAAACATGCCCTAAGAAACAAAATACCCTGGAGGTGGATACATATAAACAACCACATGATGCTCTCTGTTAATAAAGGCATTCTTGACATCCAGTTAAGAATGACTAGTTCCGCATGAAGGCAATGGCTAAAAGAGTGCAAATAGTGGTCATACGAGTGACTGGAGCAAAAGTCTAAACGAAATCTCGACTATAGTCCTGTTAAAAGCCACGAGCAACAAGATGTGTTTTGTGATGCTCAAGAAAACCATCAGAGTGAGTCTTAACCTTATAGACCCGCTTGCACATGTAATGTGTGGAAGCCGCCTGATTTGTGGACCAACGAAGAAGACGCCGTGCATAGTGGCCGGGCGTGGGAGCTAGGGGCTGATCTGGAAGGTGCCGATGAGGAGGGGCTCGAGCAGTAGCCAGAGCTAGATCACCGACGGGAAGTGACGAAGGAAGGAGTATCGCTGCGAGCAGATGGGGAGGGGAAAACCTGATCCAATGGGTGGGTGGGGGGAGGAAGATGAATCCGATCCAATCAAGTCGGGGGGGGGGGGGGCTGTCAGAGCTAATCTATCGGTGGTGGGTGGGATGTAGTGGAAGAGTTGAGACGGCTATAGTTCTGCTGGAGGTGGCAGGAAAAGTCCTAGATCAAAAGGGTTTTGATATCCCAGGAGGCAAGTAAAAAGAGCAGCACGGTGCACGTAGCTCTCACATGTGCAGGGTCTGACCACATTGGGTCTTTTGTATGCAGCCTTTCCCTTCATTTCTGCAAGAGGGTGTTAGAGAACAGGTGGTAGTACAATATTACCAAAGCCCCTTATATAATAGGGTAATTACTGGAAACAAATGTAACAGACATCTGTATGCAATAACATAAATCTATTCCTAACACGCAAATCAGTAGGAATACATCATTTATTAAGAATTATGATGGTATGAGACCTGTGCACAGCATGGTGGACTCATGACGTATCCAGTGATTATTCTTAGGTGTAACTTTTGTTACTACGAAATTCTCTTGGAAAGTAGATAATTATGGCTTATATTTTGCTCTGTTCTTAAATTCTGACATTTGGCTATGTTCTGAAGGAATGTCTGAAAGGCATACTCAGGACTAAGACTGTTTTTCTTGTGACTCATCAAGTGGACTTCTTGCAAAATGTGGACAACATATTTGTAAGTTTCATGTTCTATTATACTTCTCTGAATTATACTTTGAAGAAGTAATGTTCTTCCTTTTGGAAAGAAGATTAAACTTGCCACATACTCCCTCCATTTCCTTTTTATTGTCGTTCAGACATGATTACTTAGTTCAAATTCCTACTAATCTTGATGTCTGAAATGTCAATAAAAACAAAGCAGAGGGAGTATACTTTTTTTGTGATTGTAGCTATATATTAAGGGCCTGTTTGGATGTTGTGGTTTTCAAGAACTATAGTATTGAGAAACCATAGTTTTTAAAACTACACCCAGATAATACCATAGTATTTAGAAACCAAAGTTTTTTTTTACAGTTTTAAGAAAAACCATGACTTATTTGGCAACTGAATTTTTTTTTGGTAGTATTCCCCGTTTTAGAAAAAAAAAAATAGCTTGCTTTTGGGATGTTGGCATCCAAAGTAGCATTTGGACACTCATATGAATGTCCGGCACATCCCATGCGTATATGAACTATTTTAAATGGTTAGAATATTTTGTTCCCTCTCGCTAACCTGAACATTTATCTTCTTCCTTCATGTAAACTTTCCACCTTAGGTAATAGCAACATGACAATTTGTAATATTATATACTGATAAATCAGCGGCATTGTTATAAACTCTCAGTTAAGCACAAGGTCTTAGATATTGATGATTCATTGTTTAGAATATTCAAACGTGAGTTAGAATACGCATGAATGTAATTGTTTGCAAGAAATATATTATATTAATGCATTAAGGAAGGCCTCGGAGATCAATTGCACGCGTCAGGTAAGGCACCAGACACGAGCCAAAACTCAGTTTTGGAAAAAAGAGGTTCTGAGCAGATTTTTCTAAACTCCGAAAATACCATGGTATTTTGCATACTGCAGTTTACAAAACCATGAAACTGGTTGCACCCAAACACGTCAAAGTTTTCAATACTACAGTTTTCTAGGAAACCATGGTTTTATACAAAAACTTTAAAAATACTTTGCATCCAAACAGGCCCTAAGACTTAAATCTACTTGTGTCTTACACATAGAAATCTTTAAATGCGTAACTTTCTCATGTTTAGTTCATCATTTTTCGCAACACCTACCCTGCTTTAAGACTACAAGCTTGAACATCGAAACTGCAACAAGTATATTATCAGAAAAACGAAGCTGTGTTCATGAATGCCTTGGATTTGCCCCATGTTTCTCTTACAATGTAGTTGTGGGCATATCCTTTTCATGAATCAATCACGTTGGCCAAAAGCTGGAACCCGGAACCCTCGTTCCCTTCTACACAATTTGAATAGTCAGTAGGAATGTTTTCTTTTGGTTATTGAAGCCGTAATTTCTAATAAAAAAGAATAGGAAACATTAATTGTCACTTACTATGAACACAATACATGAGGGAGCCTGCTGTACCAGTACCTGGTATGGCAGGTAATGACTATATGGCGCGTTGTGTCATAGAGCAGGTGTATGGAGCTCATGCCATTTCCTGGAGCCAAAAAAGCATATATCATACACATATCTTTTTCATGCCAAAGCCACTGGTGATATTATTCATTTTTATATTATTTCCCTAACCTCCCTATTATATAGTTTAGCAAAAAAGAGAGTATATTTACAGATGCTCGCCATACCGATGTATCCTTGTTTTTAGGCTTCTGTCATATCGCCCTACCAATATCCCATATTGGAAACTTAGGTCATGTACATTTGCATTCAAGTCTATTTACTGCAGCTTGATATGGTATTACACCAATTGAAACCTGAACATTTGTTATAATAGCTAGTGGAAATTAAACAACTCTATCTTGTGTCTGAACATATAGGTAATGAAAGATGGGCTAGTCATTCAATCTGGAATCTATAATGAGTTGCTAGCATATTGCCCGGACTTCACAGCTCTTGTTGCTGCTCATCACAGTTCGATGGATATAACAGGGGAACAAGTCTGCCATGTCCAGAACAGTTCTCAGCCTACCAAATCCGATAATGAAAATGGAGAAGCAACTGCTGTTGCACCGAGCAAAGAAGCTGGTTCCGCCAAGCTAATCCAGGAAGAGGAAAAGGAGAGTGGCCGAGTGAGCTGGCGTGTGTACAAACTATATATAACAGAGGCCTGGGGTTGGTGGGGATTTCTGGTATTTTTAGCTGTGTCACTGCTGTCAGAAGGCTCCAGTATGGCAAGCAACTACTGGCTGTCTTATGAAACATCAGGAGGCACCATATTTGATACTTCAATATTTCTTAATGTTTATGTTTTGATAGTTGCTGCTACAATTTTATTTGATATGATCAGCACTCTTGTTGTTACATTCTCGGGGCTTAAATCGGCTCAGGCCTTTTTCAACAAGATGTTTGACAGCATACTACGAGCTCCAATGTCTTTTTTTGACACCACTCCTTCAGGAAGAATCCTAAGCCGGGTATAGGAGTATATTTTGTACACAACTAGCTATAGGTCTACTTTATTGTACTTTATTTATGTAACCATTTGTTCTTGAAGTGATGTTTATGTGTTACCCTTTTCAGGCATCATCTGACCAAACCAAAATTGATATTGTTCTTGTGTTTTATATTGGTTTTGCAACATCACTATTGATTTCAGTGGTTACAAACGTCGCTGTTACTTGCCAAGTTGCATGGCCGTCAGTCATAGCTGTACTTCCCCTACTTCTTTTGAACATTTGGTACCGGGTATGATCTAGCTACCACAACACATGAGATGGCTGAAATCCTTGTCCTTTATACTTCTCACAATGCTCCTTAATCATAATAAATTGTATTTTCAGAATCGTTATATTGCAACATCTCGAGAGATCACTCGTCTTCAAGGAGTAACAGGGGCGCCGGTTATTGATCACTTTACAGAAACATTTTCGGGTGCTCCAACTGTAAGGTGCTTTAGAAAGGAGGATGAATTCTACCAGACAAACTTGGACAGGATCAATTCAAATTTACGCATGTCTTTTCACAATTACGCGACTAGTGAATGGCTTGGTTTTCGCCTGGAGCTGATTGGCACACTTATTTTATCAATAACTGCCTTTCTCATGATCAGCCTGCCTAGCAATTTCATCAAGAAAGGTAATATAATAACCAGTAGTTTAGTACTCATGAAGTTTATATGAGGTCAAATAGAATCAGTACCCATGTACTATGTAGTTTGTACATTAAAGTAGGTAGAGTCCCAGTCTAAGAACAAGCAATATTAAGAGTTTTTCATCAAATCCTTGAGCACAAGTTCGCAACAAATAAGTTGCATATTCGCAAAATTTAATGTGCCACTTAATAAATCTGATGGCATGACTAACTGTCCTGAATCTTTAAGCAACACTTGTTTGTTAAAAGCATGTCAGGATTTTTAGAGTGTATTGTTGCTTCATTTTATTGTCGGTATAGTACTTAATGTTTCTTTTTAACTCTGTGACAACCGTATACATATCTTACTATTGCAGAGTTTGTCGGCATGTCCCTTTCCTATGGTCTTTCTCTCAATTCCTTGGTGTACTACACAATTCTCATAAGCTGCATGATAGAAAATGATATGGTAGCCGTGGAGAGGGTGAATCAATACAGCACTCTCCCTTCTGAGGCTGCATGGGAAGTGGCGGACTGTGTTCCCTCACCAAATTGGCCCAGCCATGGAAACATTGACATCAAAGGGCTAAAGGTCAATCTCAGTTTTATTACTTTCTAGTAAACTAAGTGATAAATAGAATCAACAATATCAGTGCTACTCTTTTCAGGTTAGGTATCGACAGAACACACCACTAATTTTGAAAGGTATTACAATAAGTATTAAGAATGGAGAAAAGATTGGAGTTGTAGGGAGGACTGGCAGTGGCAAGTCCACACTAGTCCAGGCTTTGTTCAGGATTGTGGAGCCTGCTGATGGCCAGATCATTATCGATGGTGTTGATATTTGCACATTAGGGCTTCATGATCTGAGATCTCGCTTTGGTGTGATCCCGCAAGAGCCTGTGCTTTTTGAAGGAAGTGTCAGGAGCAATATTGACCCAACTGGGCGGTTTTCTGAGGCTGAGATCTGGCAGGTACACATAAGACCCTCTGGATGCATAACCTTTTTCGTTCTTTATATTGAAGCTGCTATTTATATGCATTTCCCTGCAGGCCCTCGAGCGCTGCCAGCTAAAGGATGTAGTAGTTTCCAAACCAGAGAAACTTGATGCATCAGGTTTGATATTCTGCTATAAAAGTCTCTTGATCTTTGAACTTATCTAAGATAAGCCGATCATTTTCCTAAATATAAAGACCAAGGAACTTGCATAATGGCACGATGTCATTATGTCACTCCAGGGGCTATGCGGTTGCCACACTATTTTGCGTCAGAGCTATAAACTAACTGGCTTAGAAAACAGCCTGAATACCTTACAAGTATCGGAATTTTTGGTGTCATATGTGTTTTCGCTTGCAGTATAAGTGGGATGAACTCATGAACAATGTTTCCCTGCTCATTGCTTGCTTCTACAGTTGCTGACATGGGGGAGAACTGGAGTCTAGGACAGAAGCAGCTCCTCTGCTTTGGGCGTGTTATTCTGAAACGCAGCCGGATCCTCTTCATGGACGAGGCAACCGCTTCCGTTGATTCTCAAACAGACGCAGCTATCCAAAGGATCATTCGGGAGGAGTTCGCCGAATGTACTGTCATAAGCATTGCACATCGTATAGCGACTGTCATGGACAGTGATCGTGTTCTGGTGCTGGATGCAGGTAGGCCATTGCCCTGATTAATCAATGCTACATTTCCCACATTAAATGTCACAATACAAACACAACTGCAATCTCGCAGAAAACGGATTGCTACTGATTAACCTCCTTTCGACTGTTCCCCTTTCAGGGCTAGTGAAAGAGTTTGACGCACCCTCTACGTTGATGGCGAGGCCGTCACTTTTTGGCGCGATGGTTCAGGAGTACGCTAGTCGCTCTTCTAGCACACAGGCAACAGACGCATGAAGGAAGACTCCATAGACTTAGAACCACGAGTACATGCATACACAATGTATTAGCTGAACAAAAGAATTAGTATAAATTTATGAGAAAGGACTTTGTCAGGTTCCAGGACCTATTTTTATATTTTTGTAGAGATTCAGGGCTTGAAAGCCCAGTATCTTTTCATCAACAATGGACGAGTTTCAGTTACAGTACAGAGCTTATTACAGAAGCAGGACCCTGCTCGTATCAGATTCAGATTACCTCACATCTCTATTCAAGCCTACTTTGTCTCGAGTCACGGGCCAACTTAGTTTTTATCGTGTCACAAGCTTTGGGGCCCTGCACTTGGCTCAGCATCATCAACTCCACTTATTGTATTGCTCCCTCTTGGTTGATAGAGTTTCATATACTTGGAGGATAGTTAAAGGATTGAGCCAAACTTACACATAGCCCCGTTTATTGCAGCTGAAACTTGTTAAAAAAATAATTTATTTGAACATCAGGTGAAAAAAGCTGATGAAAATGAGGTATTTTTTAGTTCCTTTAGAGAAATTGCTGAAGTAATAAGATCTGAAATAATTTTGTTGTTTTGACACAATTTTGCTTATTTGTATGAAGATTTCATAGAATCACAAGTACAGACATGCACAATATATTAGCTGACCAAAAGAATTATAAATTTATGAAAAAAAAAACTTTTGTCAGGCTTCAGGACCTTTTTTTTTTTTGTAATTTTGTGGAGATTCAGTGCTTGAAAATTCCAGTATTCTTTTTATCAACAATGGACGAGTGTCAGTTACAGTACAGACCTTATTACAAATAAGCAGGACCCTGCTCGTAACACATTCCCTCACATCACGCCTAATTTGTCTCAAATCTCTGGCCAACTTTGTTTTTAGCGTGTCACAAGCCTGAAACCAGGTGGTACCATGCACTTGGCTCGGCATCATCATCTCCACTTATTGTATTGCTCTCTCTCTCTCTCTCTCTCTCTCTCTCTCTCTTGGTTGACAGTTTCATGTACTTGGATCATAATTAAACAATTGAGCCGACCTTACATATAAAACAGTTCATTTTGTAGAAATTGGAAAAAATTGAATTTATCTTTAAAATTGGATGGCCCAACTTGGCTAACGTGCGCACTTCTTGTATTAATAGAATAGAACACGCCACCTACGACATACAACCTTTTTTGACATGGTGTAGAAACTTTGGACGATCATGCTTTTCCACAGGTTTCCAACACTCGTCTTCCTCTCAACGCACACATCAACGCGGCAGTCAGTTCCTTACCAGCTAAGAGTCAATCGTCTAATCAAGTTGAAGGAAGAAGAGATACCCAAAGGAAAGTTTTGAAAGTACTATCCCAGTCCCAAAAACACTTCATTTTTAGGTTTTGTCAAACCTAACTTTGACCAATGATTCTACAACTTTGGTAGACTTTAAAAATATAAAAAATATATATTACAAAAAAATTCTCATAATGGAACTAGGTCTTAATTCGTTAATTGATCGAATTTATAGAAATTGTTAGTCAAATTTAGGTCTGACCAAACAAAAAAAAAGTTATTTTGGAATGGAGTTAATATTAAAAATGGGCGTTCGAGTCAAAAGGTCAAGTAGCAGGCAAAGGACGGAGATGGCGTGGTACCACTGGCGGACCGGACAGCAACGCGTAAACAAATGGATAGTGTCTTTTACTCCTTGTAAGTTCAGTAAGTCCTAGTCTAAATAGCTCCTAAATTAAAATTTAATTCATTTACTGTCAATATTTTCCAAACCAGCCTACTTTTCATCTTTTCTTTCAAACCAAAGTGGCTTTATTGACACAACTCGTTTTCTTTTTTACACAAGTCGACATGGGTGTGTCGTATGTGATGATGACACATCAAATCGACGAGTAGGGCAAGCGCTTAGCTAGAGATCGATTAGAACGACAATACCATCACGGAGGGAGACGTAGAGATGTTAGGGCCAAGTCTTGGCTGCAGGTGGTGAGGATGGCTAGTGTTCTAGATTTGAGAAAAAAAAAAGTCGAACAGTGAACTAGCCGTTTCTAAATTCTTGTGGCAATTAACTTCTAAATTATCTTTTCATCTTATTTAAAAAAATTAGTTTAAATGTGAAAAATTATAATCACGATTCATATAACTTTAATGATAAAGCAAATTAAATACAAAATATATGGTACTCCCTTCGCCTTAAAATAAGTGTCATTTTAGATTTTAAAACATCTACCTTTGATCATCCGTCTCATTCAACGTATTTATGAAAACATTATTTATTTTATTGTGAAATGAATTATTATTAAAAACACTTTAAGCATGACTTGTTTGTTTTTGTATTTTTATAAATTTTTTGAATAAAATGAATGGTCAAACATTGATTTGTAAAAGTAAAAAAAAATGTTACTTATTTTGAAACGGAGAAAGTATTTTTCAAATTTTTTTAATAAGATGAGTAGTTAAAGTTGATGTTAGAAGTCAACAGCAATAATAATTTAGGAACAGAGGGAGTATTCTGGTTGAGTAAACTAAGTTTTAGTTAGTAAGTTATCTGGAATAGGATTAAACTTGGAGGGAGTAAATTAGACCTTATGCTAAACAGGTATAGCAGTCATTGTTGGGTTAGACGTATCTGTGCATTAGTGTTTTTCCCTAATAATATTAGTTGTCTACTGAGTTGGGACGAACATGGCAATATGGCCAGGATAGATTTCGTCTACTCTTGTGCCTTTATGAATTGTTCATGAGCACCTTCTGAGTCCCATGCGCCCATTATCATGCTATGCCCATTGGGTTACTTTAAACCTTTGGAAGAGCGGTTGTGGGTGGGTAGAAGACCGGATGTGGTCCACGGAATTTTAGGATTTAGTGCCTAACAGGATCCTCAATTGTTTAACAGAGATATGTTCCTTACCTGCTAAGAGCATGCATTCCGATACAAAGGTAATGAGAACTTATTGCAGTTATCTGCTATAATGTACTCCCCCCGTTTGATGAAAACTCATCACTCACTCCATCTCAAAATAAGTGACTTTTTTAATTTTTTAAAATCAACATTTAATTATTCATTTTATTCAAAAAAATTACAAAAATATAAATATAAACAAGTCAAGTTTAAAGTACTTCTACTAATAAATTATTTCACAATAAAATAAATAATATTTTCATAAATTTTTTTTAATAAGATGAATCGTCAAAGTTAAGTGTTTGAAAATCTAAAAAGACACTTATTTTGAGACAGAGAGAGTACCTGCTAAGAGTATCTATTTTTAAATTGATATCGCTGTTGACTTCTAACATCAAGTTTGACTATTAAGTCTTAGTCAAAAAAGTTTGATGAATATTATATAGTTTATTATAATTTACTTTGTCATTAAAGTTATTTGAATCACAACTTATAATTTTTTAGATTTGAATTAATTTTTTGAATAAAATGAATAGTGATAATAATTTAGGAACAAAAGAGTAAAGTAAATGAATAGCGACAGTAATTTACTAAATTCCAACGCTTTTAATTCCCTTCCTCTCATATACTCCGTTCCTCACCGCAGCAGCTCTCTTATTGGTTTGATCAAGGTGTTCATTTTTTTCATTTGGGATGAAACAGACGAGGCCCAATATGGCCCACAGGGCAGTGATGTGTAGGGATGCAAGTGGATACCCATAAGGGTCAAATTTAGTTTAAATTTTATAAGTATTTATTATATGTGGGCTTGTGAAATTCTCGGTTGCCGAACGACGGACAGTCTTACTTTAGAAAAAAACATAATAAAAAGAAATCAACGGCAGCCATGGTTCACACATGATTCAACGCCGTGCCCCCTCTGGAAATAGGTTAAGCACCACATGCAGTTAGGTAGTGCTAATTAAACCTATAACAAATAGATTTTCTATAAAAAAATAATTAAATTTGAGATTGAATAGATCTGAACTATTAATTTATTAAATTTGACGACTTTCAAATGTCACTCGACTACAATCAATGTTGAGAAAATCGGCTTATCAGTTCCCACGAAGACATTCCCTGCACACGCGCAGCAGACAAGGGACCCCACTGTTCACACTGACTGTGGGCCATGGGCCTTCTCCGTTGGCAGGAAAGGAATTCAAACTTTTGTCCGGCGACCAAGTCAATGCTTCTGCTCTGCCGCCGCCTCCTCTGCTCCGCTCCTCCGACAAAACCCATCACCACGCTGCCGCCTCCGCCTCGTGGCGTCTCGAACGCGAATGTGAAGCAGTCCACCACCTACCCGCCACCATGCCGGCTCTCCCGTGGTGGCTCGTCACCACCGCTTGCTCCCTGCCGGCGGCGGCGTCCGCGAGCTCGCTCCCCGGCCGCCTCGCCTTCTTCGTTCTTTCCCCCTGCCCGCAGCGCGCGCTCCTCGCCGCCCTCGACGTCCTCTTCCTCCTCTCCGCGGTCGCTCTAGCCGTCCGCGCCCGCCTTTCCCGCCGCCACGCCGCAAGAGATGTCGACGGAAACGCGCGGCAGCCCCTCATCTCCAAACCCACCGATGCCGAAGCCGAAGCCGAACCCCCTCCTCGCCGCGGAAGCGGCTTCCGGCACGCGCTCGCGCTCGCGGTGTCCGGGGTGCAAGCGGCGGCGGCGCTCGTGCTGCTCGTCCTCGCGGCCCTTCGCGTCCGGGAAAGGGCGCCGGCGCCGTGGGACGCGGCAGAGTGTGCCTTCCACGCCACGCACGCCATCGCGCACGTCGCGGCTGCGTGGGTTGTTGTGGAGGAGAAGAAGGCGCTGCGGTTGGTCCACCCGGTGCACCTCAGGCTGTTCTGGCTCTGCACGGGGGCTCTCGCCGCGCTCGTCTCTGGGTGCGCCGCCGCGCGGTTCGCCGCCGGGGAGCCGGTACTGCCCGATGACCCGCTCGTGTTCGCGTGGCTTGTGCTGTCGCTCCCGCTGCTGTACTTCTCCGTCACCGGATCCACCGGACTCGGCGCGGCGGTCGCGATCGCCGCTTCCGATGACCAGTCCGCCGCCCGAACAGAGCAGACGTACGCCACGGCGTCGTGGCTGTCGCTCGCAACGTTCGCCTGGATTAATCCACTCGTCGCAAAAGGCTACAAGCAGGCGCTCTCCGCCGACCAGGTTCCTCCGGTGGCGCCGGCTGACACCGCCGATGCGGCTTATGCTCTGTTCGTCTCCAACTGGCCTACGTCGGCGCCATGTTCCAAGCCGGAGCGCCCGGTGGCCACCGCGTTACTCCGATCATTTTGGCCGCAGTTCCTGTTCACCGCGCTGCTCGGGCTGGCCCACCTCGCTGTCATGTACGTCGGCCCGTCGCTGGTGGACAGCTTCGTCGCGTTCGTCCGGCGCGGTGGGGAGGTCACAGAGGGGCTGCAGCTGGTCGCTGTCCTCCTCTTTGGCAAGGCGGCTGAGACGCTGGCGTCGCATCACTACGAGTTCCAGGGGCAGAAGCTGGGGATGCGCATACATGCCGCGTTGCTGGCGGCCGTGTACCGCAAGTCGCTGCGGCTGTCCACGGGTGCGCGGCGCGCGCACGGCGCTGGCGCGATCGTCAACTACATGGAGGTGGACGCCGAGGATGTGGCCAACGTCACACACGAGCTCCACAACCTGTGGCTGATGCCGCTGCAGATCGCCGTGGCGCTGGCCCTTCTCTACACCCACCTCGGCCCAGCAGTGCTCACAGCGGTTGCCGCCATTGCCGTGGTCACCGTGGTCGTGGCCATCGCGAACAAGCGCAACCTCGAGTACCAGTTCAAGTTCCTCGGCAAGCGCGACGAGCGCATGAAGGCTATCACCGAGCTGCTCAACTACATACGCGTCATCAAGCTTCAGGCGTGGGAGGAGACGTTCGGGGCCAAGATCCGCAAGCTCCGGGAAGAGGAGCTCGGGTGGCTCGCCAAGTCCATGTACTTCATGTGCGCCAACACCGTTGTGCTTTGGAGCGGCCCGCTCGCCATGACAGTGCTCGTGCTCGGCACCTGCGTGCTGACTGGAGTAACGCTCGACGCGGGCAAGGTCTTTACGGCCACCGCGTTTTTTCAGATGCTCGAGGGACCTATGCAAAGTTTCCCCGAGGCGATTGCTGCGGTGACGCAGGCGACCGTGTCTCTTGGCAGGCTTGACAGGTACCTGCTTGACGCGGAGCTTGATGACTCAGCTGTGGAGCGCGTGAACGACGCCGGTATTGGCACTGGGGATGTGGTTGTGGAGGTGCGCAACGGCGTCTTTGCGTGGGATAGGAGGGGCGAAAAGGAGACAGAAGAGTGTGAGGGCGATGATTATGACGATGGTGACAAAAGCGAGGAGGAGAAAGATGTGGAGTCGACACCAGTGCTAGAGACGGTGCTGAAGGGGATCAATGTGGAGGTGCGGAGAGGCGAGCTCACGGCCGTGGTCGGGACGGTAGGCGCCGGCAAGTCGTCACTGCTGTCTTGCATCATGGGGGAGATGGAGAAGATCTCCGGCACGGTGAGTGTAGAACACTATTTAGAGAACAATTCATACTACTGGATAAGGTTATTCAATACACATCAGTAATTCGCTTTGTCACTTTTTTGTGCAATGCAAGTCAATTCTATGTCCAACATTTATTAAGGTAATCTGCATTGTTTGACAATACCAATCACTTTGAGGTCTATCAGATCTTTGATCACCATGTGCTCGATGAAATGCTTATGCCATTATTGGTTGAAATGGCATTGCTCTCACTGTCCAAAACTTCCATATTTCGTTTAATCTAAGGTACAATCAATATAAATGTATTAAATTTTTCTGTTATGTGAATGTTAGTTGGAATCATGCCCCTGGAAACTCAATAAATTAAGAAAAGAAGTTGATTCTTGATGATAGGCTAGTAGCCGTGAGTTACTAACATTTGAAATATAAAATATCTCCCACAAAGTGTAGAGCAACACTTGAGAAGTCTAGACAACTATATGGTTCGAAGCATGTTTAAAATTTTCCAATAATTTCTGTGACCTATTCACTGTTTGTTTTAGGATAAAGTCCAATTTACTCTCCTCAAGTATAAGCAAAGTTCAAATAACCCTCTAAACTATATTTTGGTTTATTTTACCCCGCCAAAACATGATTTTTGGTCAATTTACCCCCTCATGGAATTTGTCTTTTTTAATTCTCCGTGCATAAGCAAAATCTTAACATGAAACTTTACGAGATGATAAAGCACATCATAACACATATTAGAAAAATATGTTTTGATTTTTTTACTTTTTTTTGCATATAGTTTTGTATCTCAAAGATTAATTTACTATTAAATATCGTTTTCTATAAAAATAATGATAAAAAAAATTATAATCATTTTTCTAACATGTGTTACGATGCAATTTATCATCTCGTAAAGTTTCGGTTTGTATATGGAGAAACAAAAAAGATAAATTATATGAGGGGGTAAATTGACCCAAAATCATGTTTTAGTGGGGTAAAATAAACCAAAACATACTTTAGGGGGTTATTTGGACTTTGGCTATACTTGAGGGGAGTAAATTGTACTTTATCCTTTGTTTTATATGTTCTTATAAGTTCATCTTGCATTCTGTGTAGGTTAAAGTATGTGGAAGCACTGCATATGTTGCACAGACTGCTTGGATTCAAAATGGAACAATTCAAGATAATATCTTATTTGGATTGCCTATGGATGCTGAAAGGTACAAAGAAGTCATACAGTCTTGCTGCCTGGAAAAAGATTTGGATATGATGCAATTTGGAGATCAGACTGAAATAGGGGAACGAGGAATTAATCTCAGCGGTGGACAGAAACAGCGTATTCAGCTTGCCAGAGCAGTTTATCAAAACTGCGACATCTATCTTCTTGATGATGTATTCAGTGCTGTTGATGCACATACTGGTTCAAATATCTTTAAGGTTAGTGCTTTACTTTAGATTTTTAATTTTTCAAGTGCACCAAACAGGATTAAGTGCTGGGTGCTGTTAGTGGATCAATAAATATTGTAGTGGGCTAAACTCCTTACTTCTAAAAATAGGTGATACAAACCTATGTTGAAATGGTATTTGTCCAATAAGCTGTTCCTCATACTTGTTTTGTGACAGAAATTCAGTTTGTCTTATTAGATTTATGACACAAATAGCGCATTACTTGTAGTTACCCATTAGATAGAAGCTAATATATTTATTAATGTATTTGTTAAAATTTATCTTCCTAATAAATTGGAAGTGACACTAAATGGATCAATTACTTCATGAGGTAATCGAGCTCCAGTGACATATTTTAGTCTCTATTATTATTTTATGATCTGAATTTTGTATCTTTCCTCCAAAGAATTTTAGTTGAGTGAGATGACTCTCTTTTTTCTTCTCTCCTAATTGATCATAAACCTAGAATATTTCATGTTAATTAGTCTTCTGAGGTTTGTAGCTTGGAGAAATGAATTAAAGAAATGACCGGAAGAGGTGGCAGCAAGATAATGTAACTGCTATTGTTTCACACATATAAATCAATGAATTTCTGATGGATAACAGATGGATGAAATGATACTTCATTTATCTTGCTGTATAACAATCGTTCTCATACTTCTTAAAGTTTTTGTTTGATTGCAATAACATGACTGCTTAACGTGACACCACACACAATATTACAGCAGCGGCCTTTCTTTTTCAGGAATGTCTAAGGGGGACGCTTATTGGGAAGACCATCATACTGGTCACACACCAAGTGGATTTCTTGCGTAACGTTGACAATATATTTGTAAGTTCCATGCTACACTATTTGCATAGTTTTTTTATTGAAGCAGTCCATTTGCATAACTTCTGCAGTAAGAAGCTACTCCCTCCATCCCCTTTTACTTATCCTCCTGGGTGTGGACACGGGAATTAAGGAAGATAAAAATGGTGAAATGTACTAAAAATGAGGAGAGAGATAGAGATAAGGATGTATTGGGAATAGTAAAAGATGTATTGGGAAGCGAGGGTGACAAGTAAATAGAGAGAAACTTGTGAACTCTAGGATGACAAGTAATTGAGGACGGAGGGAGTATTTCATATGCACTATCTAAGAAATGTACTTATAACTACTTAGCATGTTATTCTACTACTAGATTCTGACAAATGATTTGTTTTCTGGAAGTTAGCTTGAAAACTTCCAGCAACAATATGACACAACGAAAAAGGCCATATCATGCTTTTGATTTTTTATTATGGTCCTAACACCGTAGGGCCAAAGATTGGAATTGAAGAAAAAGAACTATCACACATGTAATATTTTGCTGGTTATTATCTGTTCTTTATATGAAACATTTGTATGTATGTAGAGACTTATGGATTGGTCATGGTTTGTATAAAATGGCACAGTGCTAGAGCTTTGATTTTCTCATTTATTATTTTACCCATGCTGAAATATTCAGGTGATGAGAGATGGAATGATTGTGCAGTCAGGAAAGTATAATGAGTTACTAGAAGCAGGCTCAGATTTTGCAGCTCTTGTTGCAGCTCATGATAGTTCAATGGAATTAGTGGAGCAAAGCCAGCAAGTAAATAAGACTCAAGATTCACAGACTTCTGCTGTAATTAGAATCCCTTCTCTTCGCTCCAGATCCATTGGAAAGGGTGAGAAGGTGGTCGTGGCACCTAATGTAGAAGCAGCCACTTCCAAGATTATACAAGAAGAGGAAAGAGAGAGGGGTCAAGTAAGCTGGCGAGTGTACAAGATGTACATGACACAGGCCTGGGGTTGGTGGGGTGTTGTGGGCATGATTGGCTTTGCATTGATATGGCAAGGTTCTGATATGGCTAGCAACTATTGGTTATCGTATGAAACATCGGGTAGCCATCCATTTAATCCATCCTTGTTCCTTGGAGTGTATGTAGCCATAGCTGCTTTTTCAATGATCGTTCAAGTAATCAAGACTCTCCTTGAGACGGTTTTGGGACTTCAAACAGCTCAAATATTTTTCAAGAATATGTTTGACAGTGTTCTCCATGCTCCAAAGTCATTTTTTGATACCACTCCTATAGGAAGGATTCTCAGTCGGGTAAATCTCTTCATTTAGTTTATTTCGTTGGCCCATCGTCCTAAACTTTCTTATGATGACTTCTTAATTGGCTTTATATTCACTAGGAAATATAACTTTCCCTTTGAACCTAAAAAATTAGGTGAAATTATTTCTTTTTCTTAAAAACAGGTGAAATTTCTAACCATGTTTATAGTTTGAATAATGTGACAGAAGCTGTTCACTAACTAATGTACGTTGACATCGAGCAGAGAAGAGTAAATTTCAGAAAATTACAACTAGTTTGTAAAATCGTTTGAAGCACAAGAAGTGGTATATTCCTAATACAGACTTAAGGATTTAATATGCAATGTATCTGAAAATTACATGTTTAAGAAGGGGTATAAAAAACCAAAAGTTTTTTTTGTGCAAATTTATCTCAAAACTAAAAATTTATTGTGTCAATATGTGGAACAAGATATGCCAGCTTTGTAATTGTCTGTAGTTTTGTGATACTTCGCCCATCAAGTTTGTAGTTTCACCATAAATTGCAAGATAAAACTGTAGTCTTACAATACAAATGAATAAATCTTTTGATCCTTAAACCTTCGATGCTCTGATAGTTTTGCAAACTTATCTGTAGCTCTGACAGTCCATGTTGTCTTTTCAGGCATCATCTGACCAAACAACCATTGATGACGTGCTCGCCTTTTTTGTTGGTCTGACAATCTCAATGTATGTTTCAGTATTGAGCACAATAATTGTTACTTGTCAGGTCGCCTGGCCATCAGTTATAGCTGTGATTCCACTTTTACTACTGAACGTTTGGTACAGGGTATGCTCTGATTGCTGAAATTAGTACAGCTTACATAGTGCACAATCGGGAAGATAATTCTTACACTATGTAAAAATGTTATCCTTATTTCTGCAGAATCAATATCTTGCAACTTCTCGGGAATTAACTAGGCTTGAGGGTGTAACAAAGGCACCGGTTATCGATCATTTCTCAGAGACTGTTCTAGGAGCTACAACCATAAGATCTTTCGGAAAGGAGCAAGAATTTTTCCAGGGGAATCTAGACAGAATTAATTCAAGTTTGCGCATGTACTTCCACAATTATGCGGCAAATGAATGGCTTGGGTTCCGACTGGAGCTTATTGGAACACTCGTATTGTCAATTACTGCTTTTCTCATGATCAGTTTGCCCAGTAACTTTATCAAGAAAGGTATCTTTGAGCACATATATTATTAACATTTCTCTTGGCCTAGAAAGATTAGCAGCTTCTCTCATGAGAAAGCAATAATTCAATAATACCGTAGTGCCTTTTGAATTAAATTGGTAGACTTAATTTCTTGTGCTTTGCCTGAATGCTATAGATATAAACATTATATTTCTTTTACATCTATTCCCTTTTGCTTGATTGATACCGTTACTGATAATTAGTCGCCTATGATCATGAGCTTTTCATAGGCCTGAGAAACTGATGCTTGATATCTTGTTGCAGAATTTGTTGGCATGTCTCTTTCATATGGCCTTTCCCTCAATTCTCTGGTGTACTTTGCAATATCTATTAGTTGCATGTTAGAAAATGATATGGTCGCTGTAGAGAGGGTAAATCAGTTCAGTACTCTTCCTTCGGAGGCAGCATGGAAAATAGAAGACTGTGTTCCTCCCCCGAATTGGCCTGCACATGGAGATATTGATATTAAGGATCTGAAGGTTCATACTAATTCTTTTCCAGTATTCCTTTTATACTACTAAGTACCTAATTAAATAGTCATGTACTTTATTTTTCTTTTCCATATGGTGCAAAAACATACATTTAAGATATATGTGAGTTAAGTGCTAGCCTGTTTCACACAATAAAGTGGATGATGCATTGAAACATCCTGCTCTCAATTTAGAGATTTACTTAAAGCTACTGAATACATCAACATCACATTTCAGGTTAGATACCGATCAAATACACCGCTAATACTCAAAGGCATTAATCTAAGCATCAGTGGTGGAGAAAAGATAGGAGTTGTAGGAAGGACAGGAAGTGGAAAATCAACATTGATCCAAGCATTGTTCAGGCTCGTTGAGCCTGCAGAGGGGAAAATGATCATTGATGGAATAGACATATGCACACTGGGTCTGCACGATCTGAGATCTCGCTTTGGCATAATTCCTCAGGAACCAGTCCTTTTTGAAGGAACAATTAGAATAAACATCGATCCATTTGGGGAGTATTCAGATGCTGAAATATGGCAGGTACATTGGTCAATAACATACGGCTTATTTTAACTTCCATCAGGAACGCACTATATCACCCGTGTTTTTTTATTTCTTATCATTTAAGGCTCTGGAACGCTGCCAGCTGAAAGATGTAGTAGCTTCAAAACCTGAAAAACTCGATGCTCCAGGTGCGCTACGTTTATAGTAGTTCTTTGCATTTTTATGGGGATAAGTGGCATCTTCCACTCACCTTTTTGATTCTGTTTTTCATAGTGGCTGACAGCGGAGAGAACTGGAGCGTAGGACAAAGGCAGCTTCTCTGCCTTGGTCGTGTCATATTGAAGCAGACCCGAATATTGTTTATGGATGAGGCAACTGCTTCGGTTGATTCTCAAACTGATGCCACGATCCAGAAGATCACGCGTCAAGAGTTTTCATCGTGTACAATAATTAGTATTGCACACAGAGTACCGACAGTCATGGACTGCGACAGAGTTTTGGTGATGGACGCAGGTAACATCTATTCTTCTGAAGAGTTATTTGCTCCACACAGAATCTGATAATTGGTAACATGAATGTGAGTATTTAGTTATCCATAATACGTTCTAAAATATCATGCTACATTTTCAGGTCTGGTAAAAGAATTTGACGCGCCATCGAGGTTAATCGAACAACCATCACTGTTTGGTGCTATGGTCCAGGAGTACGCGGCTCGCTCATTGAACTTGTAACTCCACGTCTGGTGCTCAGTAAGCAAGGAATAAAATACGAGTAGTTTTAATAGCTTGAGTGTTCATATGTAGGAAGTTGTGAATAAGATAAATCTAGTTCTATAATGTATATATACTGTATAGATGCAGATACTTGTCTACATGTACGAGAACTCATCCTATGGATATATTTACGAAGTTTTTGCAGTCACCTCAGTATCAATGGAGATGTTGCGCATCACTGAAAGAATAATTCAGTGTAAATGCAACAACTGAGTGACTGATGAGTCGATAACTCGGACCTGAATGGACTGGTTTCAGCCCAAACTTAATCACCTGAGCTACACTTAGGGCTTGTTTATGTTTTTTTTTTGCAATTGATTATAGCATTTTATATTATAATCTCTATCAAACACTTAAAATCTATCAGTGATTATGTTCATAATCACCCAATAATCATTTAATGCTATTTGAAACATGATAAATAATTTTACACATTTTTAACAAATTTTTTAAATAAGATAAATAGTCAAAAGATGATGTTAAAAATTAATAATGTAAATATTTTAAAATCAAATGGAGTAAAAAGGGGTAAGATCCAACAACTAAGGCACACACAACCGATGCCACATTAAGAAAACATATTTACATTCACGGATCTGACAAGGACGATCTAAGAACTCACTACACTGCAACATACGGTGACCTTTCATCTCCAGCTGCTGTGACAGTCAGGAAGGAGAGATTTTGCGCTCCTAAAATCTCAAACGGTGGTCATCATTGGTGGCATTGAGAGATTTTTGTCATTTCTTGAGCCGTTGCGTCAAATACACAGGAATTTCCATGAGTCCACGGTAGGCATGCCCCTAGTCACTATACCGTTTTCACCCTTTGCCAACACTCTACAGTCCGCAAAGGGCGCCTTAACCGACACGTAATCTATCGGAAAAGGTATTACTGATAGTTTGTAAACAGTCGTAGAAGAAGCCATTGGCAAAGATTTTGCCGACAGTTTTTTGTTTTTTCGACAGATTTTCTATTGCAGTTGGTTGAAGATTTACCGACAGTTATCTTTCTTTTGAAGCTTTAATATTTCATGCCTCATTTATCACATCAGTCATAAATGTGGTAGAATCATCCCAAAATTTGCGGGTGGCTAGCCTTGAGGATCTATCTAAATAGTACAACATGAGCGATAAAATATATTACAGGAAACTGATTTAAAGAATTATATTAAAGTTCAAGTTGTTCTTAGGATAGATATTTAAAAACAGAGTTTTAAACAAAGCAAAAGCGATACCGAAGTGAAATCGGTGATACACACGACGGTTCCTTAGTATGAAACATATCTTACCCTAAGATATGCTTTATTTCTTGCGACATGAGGTAAGTGAAAAAGGAATCTAGTCAATAGACTAGTCAGCAGGAGATTCACCTTTCTATACCACATTGCCCTAGCAATCACACCAGTTACCTGCAGGAAAGTCTGCTGTAAAAAGAAAAACAACAAACCCTGAGTACTAATTACTCTGAAAGACTTACCCATAAAAAAATCTAACTACAGCTGACTCCTAAGCATGAAAAAGCTGACTCATAGGTGGTTTTTTTTTCCAAAAAACATAGCGCTAAGAGTGAATCATTAGTTTCATCTTTTAGCGGTGAGTTAAGTTTCAAAAAAGATAAATTTAATTTGCACTATAATCTACTCTGATCATAGTTGCAATACAAATATAGTAATCGTTCATCCCGTGTTCTTACTACAATGTGACACAGTGAGACAAGCGGTACTCGTTACTGTGAAGAGGCAGCGATTATAATTGATTTACATCCTGTAGGAGAAACCCGAATTACACGACACGTACGTGCTTTTCGAAAGTTGCACGTGACAACTTTTCATGTAACCTATAGGGCCAATTCGATAAGCGCACCTCTCCCGAAAAATATGGTTCTATGCGATAACCCTCTGTGTCTATCATGATCAGACCTAAATCTCTCTCAACTTCAAACAAAGAGAAGTAGAGTTCGTCCAACCACTACGGTATTGTGTTACATCGATTTACTAGTGTCTATATTACTTAGTATGTAATCGGTACTGTTTAAATTTGCACAATAAAACTATACTTCTTAACCGACACAGATCGAAGTACCGCAACCGTTGCAGCGTTACGCACACCGAAACCTTAGCTCTCAAGTCCCAACAAACAGACTACGTGGCATTTTATAGCCCCAGCGCTAGGAGGCCCGTTAGCCAGCTCCGCACGTTCCGCAACAAACGCCTACAGCTTGACTAATAATTACACACGCACACGAACTAAAACATGCGATACAAACAAACCTACACGTGCAGTGCCAGAACATGACAGCATCAAGCTTCTGCACCCGCGCACCTCCTGCAGACCTGCCCCCACGGACTTACTCGCGACAAACACGTCCCGATCCAGAACACGTCGGTTGTATTCCCAACAACAAAACATCCACGAGCTCCAGGGAGCTCCATCCATGGCGCGCGGCCGGTCGCCGGAGCGCGGCGGCGCCTCATCGGGACGGCGTTCCCGGCGGCTAAACTGCCAACCGAGACTACCTTTGCGATGAGGACACGGAGTGGAACTCGCCCCCGCTGGTGCTAGGCTCGGAACCTCACCGGAGAAGTGCCGGCGGCGTCCGACGCGGTTCGGCGGAGCGTACAGCCGGCTCGGTTGACGAAACTCCGAGCCGTTTGCTCCTACTGCTTCACCACGACCTGCGGAAGGGCGGCACAGGTGTTGTCGCAGCCTGAACTGGTCGGAGATGGGTGTCACCGGCGAGCTCCTCCGGCCATGTGTGACGACGAGTAAAAGGCTTCATATCAATCCCTGCCCAAATCGGTGGTATTTCACCTGATTAGAGAATGCTAGAGCTGCACAGGTGAGTGATATGGCTAGGGCCGAGAGAAATTTGGGAGGGGCTCACCAGAGCTGGCTCGATTTCGTGGAATCCGGCGGCAGTTCGAAGACCCGGGTCTTGAGCAAATTCCCAAAATTCAGGTGGTTATCCCGTAAGGGAGATGTGGGGGAAAGTTGGGGATTAGGAAGAGGAGAAGGTGGGGGCTCGGCTGGGTGCTGTGGGGTGGCGTGGAACGCTGCGGTGAGTGAGCTCGCCGAGCTCGACCGAGGGCCGTCAATGGCGCCCTGCCGGGAGAGATAACTGTTTCTCAAGCAGGATCTTTGTTTCTCAAATTCCAAACACTTCTATATTCAAAAGTTTCAACTTTCACTATTCAATTCAAATTCAAATTCAAATTTGAATTAATGACTTTGATTTCCTTTCATCTTTGGAACTTTAGATATTAACTTTCGAATAAAAATTTTTATTCCTAGATTTCAAGAAATGCGAGGTGTTACAATTAAACTTCATTTCAGCCAGACAAGAAGCGAAGTCCTTCAGTCCAGCCTGACTTAAGATGGGAGTACCAATACTACCTTTGTCAAGCTGAATTTAGAGATTAAAAAAATTCCAAACTTTTTGGCTCCATACTGCTGATATTTTTTGAAAGAAACTGTACCACTTAGTGAAGAGAGGTAATTTCACTTTGCTTCAAGCAAATCTCCCATTCATGAACATTAAATGATAAAAGAGGCACCGTAGTGCATTGACCATGTTGCATATCTATAAGGAATAAGTTCAATTTGCTTCCTTCAATTATGGAAGGAAGAAAGAAAAAAAATTGGAAAGATGAAAAAATTTCTGCTCCGCGTGGGCTTCGATGGGCCAGCTCCGCTGTTCGTGGGCTAAATGCAGCGTTCGGTCAGGGTTCCATACCTACACTGGCGGAGTACCGCCGCCCCGACTCTCTGATTTTACGTCGATCTCTCTGCTCGTGCCGAGCGCCGCCGACCTCGTCGTCAAATCCTTCTGACTCAGGGTTTGATTTCCCGTTTGAGCTGGAAAACAGTAGGTGGCCGGTTTGACCAACCGGAAAAATTGATAAAAAATCTAGAAAATTTAAAAATCAAAATTTTGAAAGAAAATCGATCGGTTTTTCCGGTTTACTGTTTTCAAATTTGAAATTAAATCGGTTTAAACAGTTTTTATCGGTTTTTTCGGTAAACCGCCCGGTTTGACCGGTTTAACCGATTTTTGGATTTTCAATTTTTTTTTGAATTTTTAATTTTTTTTAATTTATTAAACCAAAAACCGATCAACCGCTCAAACCAAACCGGTCGGTTTGGCTGATTTTCCCGAAAACCAGCCCGTTTTCTTCGGTTTTGTGAACCTTGTTTCGACTCTGTCTCGCCACGGCCGTGCCCGCTGCAGGGGGGAGGAGCCGATGGCCCCTACCGAGATGTCAGGGGAGAAAAACATCGACAGGTCGAGTTCTAGAAAGATTGGAAACATGCTGCAACCATATTATCCGGAAGGTTCGTGTCTTCCTTCTATTTACGAATCTTTTGCTCAGTTAACTTAGATCAGTACAGAGTTATTTACCCAGACACAATTGGCCATATTTAGTAATCGTTTTTTTATTTAACTTCACAAAACCAGAGCTATTTGGTCCACCGTATCAAGAAATCACAACTTCTAGAATTTCCGTGCATGAGTTCTTTGGTGGTATTTTCTCGAAGCCATGATCTTTCGATGCTAGAGAACTAATTTTCGATGTTAGAGAATTTCCGTGCATTTAGTTAGTTTTTTCGAGTTACAATCTCTCCGTTTGTGTGGTTGCTTTTCAAAAGTGTTTATTCTTTATTTTTTAAAGTCCAATTGTTAATCAGAATTAGTTAAATGGCAAATATATATTCTCCTAATTAATTAGGTTTTGCAACCCAGCGCACAGGTCCTTACTCTTTGAATCTACATGTCTTCGAAGTAAATCCACATCATGTCACTTCAGTTTTGCTCAGCTGTTTTGTGTCGATGCTTTTTAAGTATTAAAATCCAACGGCTGGAAATAGGTAGGTTTTTTTCTTTACCCTGTAACTCCGTTTGTGTGTTGCTTTCAAAAGTGTTAATTATTTTTTTAAAGTCCAATTATTAATCAGAAGTTAAATGGTATTAGGAATGGCAAATATATATTCTCCTAATTAATTATAGGTTTTACAACCCTGCGCACCACCGGCCCTTACTCTTTGAATCTAGCTACATGTCCCTGAAGTAAACCCACGTCATGCCACTTCAATTGTGTTCTGTCGTTTTATTTTGTGCCGATGCTTTTTAAGTACTCTCTCTGTCTCATAATAAATGATATTTTTTTACTTTTTAAAATCAATATTTGACTGTTTATTTTATTCAAAAAATTTATAAAAATACAAAAATAAACAAAACAAAGTACTTCTAATAATGAAATATTTCATAATAAAATAAAAAATATTTTTATAAATTTTTTAAATAAGTAGTTATTTAAAAATTTAAAAAGACACAGAACGGGAGGAGTATTATAATCCAAATTAGGAAATAGGTAAGTTTTTTCTTTACCCTGTAACTCCGACGTTTATGTGATGAATAAACTTAAAAGGTCTATCGTTTTTTGCTGACAAAAGCAGATTTGCAGAGTAATATGATTCAGTTTAATTTGGCGGCTTACATGAGGTCTCCTGGTCAAACCAACTGTTACATCTGTGGAGCGCTATGCCATATGGAACGCTTCTGCCCTTTCAACTACATGTACGGGCGATGCGACGATAGCACTTGCAGAGGAGACTGCCGTCCCGGATATCAGTGTCACCTCTCTCCGATTCATCGCAAGCTTCTGCGGCGTTTCGTGCGCTTCAGCAACCTGCCACGAGGCTTCAGGGGATGAGAGCTCACGGAGCTCTTCAGCACCTTCGGACCGCTGCTGGTGTCGGATGTTCCAACGCTTAGGGCTCATTTGGATTGAAGGATTTTTTTTTCTGTTTTCTATGTTTTTTCTGTGAAATTGAACTGGTTTCTATGAAATTTCTGTATGATTCTCGTAAAATTTTTATGTTCCAAAGGAGTCCTTAACAATGTGATCTGCCACTGCAGAACTCAGATCCGAATGCTGTTTAGCGTTGTGGTGTTTAAGAAGCTTGCGAATGTTGAGAAGGTGATCGACGAGCTCAATGGCTACGATGCCCGTGGCAGTAAACTTCGAGTTGATTGGGTTTACCCTTATGTGTAGCTCGAGATCAGAAATTTTGGATTCTAACATTTTTTTCAAGCATTTCCCTCTAGTATTATGGAGTGAGACTTTTTGTCAAAAATATGTTACTACGTCACTTGATGGTCCATGATTTGTTTAAGAAAACATTATCCTTGTATGGATATGTTTGTGTCCAGTTTTTGCTTTTCATAACGTTGTCAAATGATGTCATATTCTTTGTTGGATTTATGAATGATTTTTGTGGTTTTCACCGTAGTTGGATTAGTATGATTTGGATGGAGAATGATCATAAGATTTTGTTGGTTTTTAATCACTGCACCACAGTTCACTATTAGAACTTATGTATGAGTAGTTGAATGATGGATGCATGCATGAGCACAATGAAAAGGAAAAGATATAAAAAATAAAATAAAAATAAAAATAAAATCTAGCAGTAAAAATCAATTATCATAGTGGTAAATCAATTGTTTTTGTAATAAAAAGAAATTGTTTTAAAAATATCTTGATGGATGTATGCATGAGAGCTGTAAAATGGAAAAAATAAAATCAAATGAAAATATTAAAAGGAAAATATGAATTTTTTTAAAAAGTATAAAATGATAGAAAAATTTAAAAATCAAAATAAAAATTTAAAATAAAATAAAAGGAGAAATAATAAAAAAGAAAACAAAAATAAAAAACTTGGACCGGGTGTATAAGAAATAAAATGAAAAAATAAAAAATAAAAAACCTAGTAGGCCAGGAAAGGCTCTGTAACCTATTCTCGCTTAATCGTTTGCGCTATGGGCCAGAAAGGGCACATGTGGTGGGCTGGGCTAGGGGGGAGGGGTTCGGGGGACGGCATCAAGCCAACCATTATGATAACAGTTGTCTAGAGCTGGTGGTAAGGAGGATGGCATCAAGCTAACCTATTCTATAAATGAACATTATGTCAGTCCAAAATTCCCTGGGACGTCACTAGAAAGACAAATCCAGATGATCCAAGAGCAGAGAATAGTTACATGAGCCAAGCCTTTATAAACATCCAGCAACTTGAGGTTATCCTTCCACCAAAAGGAGCCTTTCTTTCTCATACCAGGCAGCTGACCATTAGTGTAATAGCTTTCCCAAATCAAATACACCCAGGGAATGTTCATCCGTGAAAAAAAAAACTTATGAAGATTCTTCATGAGAAAGGCATCATTCTGAATGCGAATGTTAAGAACACCTAGACCACCTTCTCTTTTAGGCCTAGTAACCATCCTCCAAGCAGCTTGGGCAGTTTTTTTGCCATTAACATCCGAACCTCTCCAAAGACAGTGCTTACGATACTTATCACATTGCTCAATTACAGTAGCATGGAGTTAGAGAGTACACATAAAATTTAGGCAGAGCAGAAAAAACAGAGTTGGCCATCTGAAGTTTACCTCCTTGACTCAGAAAAATAGAACAACTCACCATCCTTTTTTCTATACGCTGTACAAGTGGCAAACAATTTTCAACACTAGTTTTTTAAGACCTAGTGGCAAGCCCAGATAGGTGAAAGGTAAACTTCCAATGCTGCAGCTGAAAGTATTTGCAAGATGAGTCAGCTTCTCAGGAGGAACATTAATAGGCACCATGACCGATTTATTGTAGTTCACCTTAAGGCCAGTAGACTCAGCACAATTATTGAGAAGAGCTTTAACAACAAAAAGTTGCTTAGGACAAGCTTCCATGATAGCAAAGTATCATCAGCATACTGCACAATAGGAAAATCCGAAGAACTGGATATTGGAAGAGGCAAATGCAACAGGCCCATATCTTTAACTTTATTGACAATTGATTAAAGCAGATCAGCAGCCAACACAAAAAGAAGAGGAGAGAGAGGATCACCCTGTCTCACACTTCTACAATGAAACACTTTGCCAGGAACCCCATTAAGCAACACTGAAGAAGTACCACACTGTAGCACACTGGTAATCCAAGAAATCCATTTGGGCCCAAAACCTTTACTACGAAGCACCTGCAAAATGACATGGTGCCCAACTTTATCAAAAGCTTTTTTGAAATCCAGCTTCAGAATGATGACACATGTGGAGATACTCAAAACTCCATGCCAAGCAATCATGAATAGTGCGGGATTTAATGAACCCATACTGATTCTGATGAATAAGAGAAAGAATGACCTCCTGCAACCTGTCTGCCAACAGCTTAGTTATGAGTTTAATACAAGTATTCAACAGAGAAATTGGCCTATAATCAGATACAGTGACAGGATTATCTTTTCTAGGCACCAGAGTGATGTAGGAGCCATTAATACTCTGAATGCAAGAAGTGTCATCATAGAAAGGCTGATTGAGGTTATAAAAATCTTCAGCAATAACATTCCAACATCGCTTAACAAAGTCAGTGTTGAAGCCATTAGGGCCTGGAGACTTGTCCAGAGGTAGATTAGAGACTACCTTATCAATTTCCTCTTTCAGAAAGGGCTCCTCTAAATGAGTCTGAACCTATCTATTTTGTGTTGAACATAGTTTTTTTAGCACTGTGATGAACATAGTTATGCATGACTTCTGTTGATACTATGATGAGAATGCGATGATATCTATATTTTCTCGCAAAAAAAAATGTGGATGTGAGATTGGCATTATTTCATTATTTGCCACAGTTGGCATTAGGACTAGTGGAAAGTATTTTTTTTTTATTTTCATATTTCATATCAGCGACGAGCTTTTTATTGCACGTTGCTAAAGATCTCATATCAGCGGCTACTAATGAGACACATCAGCGACGAGTTTTTAAACGCGCGTCTCTAATGGCTACACATCAACGACGGCTTTTGAAAGCGCGTCTCTAATAAATACACATCAGCGATGGCTTTTTAAACGCACATCTCTAATGACTAACACATCAGCGACGGATTTTTAACGCCCGTCTCTAATGACTCCACATCAGCGACGTAAGTTTAGTGACGGCTAGAAGGTCCGTCTCTAATAAGTAAAAACACCCGTCTCTGATGATCTTTTTTTGGTAGTGCTCTAGGCCTAATGGACGGAATAGTTGGTAGCTTGATCCCATCTGAAACCCTACACATGTTCCCCATGTTGGTACTGTAGCTCTTTCTCCTTCAGTTGTTCAGCCTCCGCCTCCTTCATTTGTTCCTTACCCTTCATGGCTGCTGCCTGCCATTGCCAGGAGTTCCTTCCTTTCCCTACAGCAATCACGTTTAGGAAAATAGTTCTGATTCCCTTGGAAATCTTCCTGCTTGTTCAAAATTCATTTAGGTAGGCTTACGATGGGGACAGAAGCCCCAGCAGCTCGTGATTCTTCCAGGTACCCAAAGTTTTTGGATGGAGCTACCCCTTCAGTTTTGGCCCAGATCGCTTCAGTGAGAAGTGGAAAAATCGTAGCTCATAAACTCTGTTGTCACTGTTAGACGGTGCAGTAGCCAGTAGCAGATCGCATTAGTATGGGGATTTTACATCCTGAATTTGAAAATCTGTTAATAATGAAAGTTACCCTTATGTGTAGTTCAAGATCAGAAATTTTGGACTCTAACATTTTTTTCAGGCATTTCCCTCTAGTATTATGTGAGTGAGACTTTTTGCCAAAAATATGTTACTACATCACTTGAGGGTCCATGATTTGTTTAAGAAAACATCATCCTTGTATGGATATGTTTGTGTCCCGTTTTTGCTTTTCATAACGTTGTCAAATGATGTCATATTCTGTGTTGGATTTGTGAATGATTTTTTTGGTTTTCACCGTAGTTGGATTAGCATGATTTGGATGGAGAATGGTCATAAGATTTTGTTGGTTTTTAATCACTGCACCACAGTTCACTATGAGAACTTATATATGAGTAGTTGAATGATAGATGCATGCATGAGCGCAATGAAAAGAAAAAGATTAAAAAATAAAATAAAAATAAAAATAAAATCTAGCAGTAAAAATCAATTATCATAGTGGTAAATCAATTGTTCTTGTAATAAAAAGAAATTGTTTTAAAAATATCTTGATGGATGTATGCATGAGAGCTGTAAAATGGAAAATAAAATCAAATGTAAATATTAAAAGGAAAATATGAATTTTTTAAAAATGATAGAAAAATTTAAAAATCAAAATGAAAATTAAAAATAAAAATAAAAGTAGAAATAATAAAAAAGAAAAAAAAATAAAAAATTTGGACCGAGTGTATAAGAAATAAAATGAAAAAAATAATAAAAAACCTAGTATGCCAGGAAAGGCCCAGCAACCTATTCTCGCTTAATCGTTTGCGCTATGGACCAGAAAGGGCACATGTGGTGGGCTTGGGGGGGAGGGGTTTCGGAGGACAACATCAAGCCAACCATCCTATACATACCAGTGCAAACACCGATCAAGTTACGCTGTAGCGAAACTAAATCCATTCTTCCTCACCGTTGTCGGAGAGAAAAAGGAGGAACCAAATCTCGAATAACAAAAAACTTAGTATGGAGAAAACTCAATACTAATCTAATAACTTGATCTACTCAATTTACAAGGGAAAGCAGGGCCCCACTCCTCCAGTCACCAGTGAACCACCGGAGGAGGGCAGGGCGGTTGGCGTACGAGCAGGTGAGCGCGAAGTGCCAGAATGTTGTGGAGGAAGTTCATCAGACGTTGAAAGTCACCAATGTATGACTCGAAAATTACGACATTGAAGAAGTTCAGCAGGGAGTAGCTATTTTCTTTCTTTCTTTGTTATTTTAGATCCACCCAAGCTCGATTATGCTCCCAAAGGCATGAAGCATGAAGTTTCGACATTAGCTTGTTGTCTACTCCATCTGTTCTAAAATAAGTGATATTTTTTACTTTTAGAAATTAACATTTCACCATTGATCTTATTTAAAAAATTTCAAAAATATAAAAACAAACAAGTCATGCATAAAGTATTTAAAATAATAAACTATTTTACAATAAAATAAATAATATTTTCATAAATATTTTGAATCAGACAGATGGTCAAAGATAGATGATTGAAAATCTAAAATGACATTTATTTTAAAACGGAGTGAGTACCTTGTTAGTTTGTTGCATCGCATGCCGTGCAGAATAGGCTTGTAGGTGTCTGGTTGTAGCTCATGATTACAACGTCATGAGCAGGTTCCTTTTAAGTAAAAAAACGACGTTTCTCAGTTTTGATGCTATCCATACGCGTTAAAATTGTACTAAGACGGGTAGCTCGATGGTGGTAGGTGCTGGACTGCTGGTCGTGGGGGTGACTTTGTCCAGCACGAGAAAGCTCAGAATTGAATGCGCAAAATGAATGCTATGAAAGAGTGAAAAACAACGTCTCTCAATTGCATTCCAAACCGCAACCAACAATCTGTGTTTCATTTGGAATTCCAATTCGATAGTTGTCATTGAGGCCGAAGATACTATATAACATATTTAGGCCTCTTTTGGAGCACATGATTTTCGCAGAAATCTCGCAGGAATTTCAAAGGAATCAATTTAATTTCACAAAAAAAAGCAGGAATAAAAAAAAATTTCTTTGTTCCAAAGGGGGCTTTAATCTAATCTCCGAGCAGCCCAGTCTCAACAAATGTTGGCGATGGGCATCTTCGTGTTTCTCCCAGGAAAGGCATCATCTTCTTCCCAGAAGATTGATCCTTTTATGGTCCTATACTCTAGTATGAAACAAGTAATGGGGAGTTGATTATTCGTGGCCAAATGAATGTGAGAAAAGGAAGGCTTAAGGCTATTAAAATTCTTAAGCTAAGGATTATTTTCTAAAGTCATTCCAGATGTTAAAGTATAAAGAGAATCCTTACGAGTATTATGAGACGACTCGATAAGAATGGTACTGATATCATTATATATTTATGAATGAATCCCTGAATGTCTATAGTGCATCACTTCGTGATGGACTTAATTAGGGGCAACAATTTATGTTGCAAATTCAATACGGGGATTACGTTAAAAGAGAATGGAGATCCAGTTACTATTTAAGGTCTTGTTAATAATAAATGATGTAGCTTCTCTTCTAATGTGTATGTCGGTACCAAATGTGAAAGAAGTATAATGAGACTCTTCAAAATTATAGCACCGTCAAAAAGGCCATATTTCGAGGGAGAGAGATGAGTGTCTCATTTTATGATGAAAATCAAGTTTCAAATATAAATGATGATTATGACAATTATGTCACAGTTAAGAGGCATTAAGTATTTAAAGTTAATGTTCAAAATAAGTATGATCGAAAGATAAAGATCAAAAAGTATTGATTGTGGTGGTAAACACTACGGATGGTCTACTCCTTGTGGTTAATGGTATATTATTGAGTTAATCTCTGTATGGTAAAGTGGCTAAAAGACTTATGAATCTGGTACAAAGTATATAAAGCCACTCCACTCTTTCGATCAATTATAGATGATGGAAGCTATAAAATCAGCACAATGCATCCTTAATAGGGTCTCTACTAATTCAGTTTCAAAGATGTATAATGAGTTGTGGAACAAGTGAAATTACACCCTGCATTATTTTCATATGGGATGTGCTGCTATAGCAATGATTTTTCATCAAAATAGGGGATAACTCATCTCAGTATTATCAGTTGAATCTGATAATATTAAAGTATATAGACTCAATTATCCAATTTAATGTATTAAGCTTATTGAGATGATACATTGTGAATGATAAAAATGAGGCAATCAAGAGGAGTATGAAAAATGTGGATTATGTGGCCTGTGGCCGGAGCAAGCGTTCGCGCACGCGGGCGCGAGAGGGAGTGGCGGCGCCAGCGAGGCCTGTACACCGGAGATCGCGCATGGCTGTGGCCAGTGCGCGGCTCTGTTGAGTGGCCCTCGTCCGGCGTCCTTAATCCGCCGGGGTCGCACACGTCGGATCCTGGGGGATCGAGGCGGCAGCGACCCACGGCACCTTCACGTGGAGCAGCGCGACGGTAGCGCTAGCGCACGTCTGGCGACTTCGCTCGGGGCGGCACCACGGCCATGGTGACCGGGGCAGACTGGAGTCCGTATCCGAGGCCACGCGTCATGAACCGTGCAAGGGCTGGTTCGGCAGGGGAGCATGGAGCTGACACGGGACCGCCATCTGAGAAAGCAATGGCGACCGCGGCCAGCTGCCCCACGTAAGCCTGCTGCCTTAAGTCATTGGGGTTAGGGTTCTTAACAATTTGGGGATTCTTCCCTATAGCTAGGTTAGGGTTTCAGGAAATGAGGATTTTTCTTAGGTCTTGCTTTAGTTACTTCAAAATCCCCAACAAAATCTTTTGATGTCTTACCAAAACCCAAGCTCTAAATGCTCACGGATTAGGGCTTAACTCTTGAGACATTTTGACATAGCAGTGAGCAAAGTGACATGAAACAGGGCATGGTCTTTAGCTCTTGGGCATCAGTAGAGGCTTTAACGTTTAGACATGAACTTTGTTCAAGAACTTAGACATCATCACTGAAAACATGAATTGCTAAGCAATTTAAAAGACAGTATTCACTTTTGATCTTTATGGGGTTCAATCCTAAGGTATGAGGCTCTGGTGCCATTGTTAGA
>BCLH01000047.1:218970-281525 GCA_001602315.1 Zoysia pacifica | reverse complement strand
TAACAATCTTATGTTGATTGGATCACTAAAGCCTCTAATAAAGTTCTATGATGCAAGGCATTGAAGTTTACGTGCCCATAAATGAGAAATCTGATAACTAAGTGAACAATTATTCAGATAAAGTTTTGCGAGGTGTGTTAATGTTAAAGAAATCCACATAATGTTATCTCACACTCACAAAGAGAGCTATATTGTGAAAAAGCTCGAAATCTTACTGTAGCGTCAATAATGCAGAATAAATCTTATGGCATGTTTTGAGACAACAAGCAGGTTGTATGGCTAATAGAATTTATTTCGGAGTTACAAGTGGTTAATGTCAATTTTAAACCACTTAAGACAACACTGCAATGATTAGTTTGCAGTATTCTATGCGAGTAACAACAAGTTAAGTGTTGCTGCCAAACACATTGACATTGCGTACCATGTTGTGAAAGATAGAATCAAGGATCATACAACTAATGTAAAGTTAGCGGATCCGCTTGTAAAAGGCTTACCAACTAATGTGTTTAAAGATCATAATGCCGGCATACATTGGTAGAAAAACCTTTGATCCTGGACCCATGGGTATATGAAGCACCCTCTCCCAAAATATAAAAGGGTTCACTTTGAGATGGAACGGGAACCATAGTCAATTAGTTCTGTAGTACTTAATTGACTACTGCAATTTATTGATCTGGTGTACCGTCTATCGAAGAAGTGAATTTATATGGCATGACTAAAGTTTAAGGTATAAAGTTTTGGAGCTCCTAAATTAAAGAATTTTATGTAATATAAGGTGGTATACTATAGTATCTGGGTTCAACAGTATGGTTAATTCATCATTGTAATCCTTTTATCTTGTATGCCATTTCATTTAAAGATGGGCTTGTTAAGGTTTACCTAATGATCAAAGAGGAGAATGTTAGATGTGAATATGATCATAGTTAAACCAGTTTACTAAAACAGTTTACTGTGAAAGGAGATCAACACCTAACTAGGTGGTTGAGCCACTAATTTTGACTAACAATTAAAAGCTTTGATTGAAAGCTTTGAGAATACACTAGGGTGCAACCCCCCAGGGTGTGATGGCTATAAAAGAAGGAGACGCTAGCCTAGATGGTGTGGTGATAAGAGATATACCTCTGCCCTAAGAATTGCCCAATCAACAAGCCATCAAAGTTCTAAGAAGCGTTCATCCATGCCCTAAGTGGCATAGCACAAACATCAAAAGCAGATCACAAGATAAAGGAAGAAAGAAGTGATGAGAGCTCAAAACCTAAGATATGCTCTCAATCTTGCTCTAAAGGTGGTTTATCTCTTAGGCTAATAATGCTGAAGATTTAACATGCTTACCATCAGATGATGTGTTTTGTGCTTTCGGGGTCAGGGAAACTCAATACTATTCCTACATGTACATTGAAACATAAAATTCACTTTATATAGATCCATCATAAAAAGCGTATACTTCATGTATAATACTACTAGATGTAATTATAGCTCTACTTCGATAGATGGTTATATTGTACTAGGTTCATACTGCCAGTAGAAGATGAAAAAGATGGTATATATTAAATAAAGATACAAAAGTTCGGTCTACTTAAAAAAAATATTACTATGTACTATTGGTACTTTTATTTACACACTACAAGTACGTCGGCGAAGCGTGTCCATGACAAAATCACGGTATTAGTTATTTATTCGAACACAAACAAAACTAAAGTTGTTTTTACTGCATTACGATTCGATTCGTCGTTTCGCGCTCGCGGATGGTTCGACGCAGCAAGCGCAATAGGAATGTATGGTGACATGCTTTTGGAATTTTGTGATAGTTGACTTCATGTAGTCTCCGCAAGTCCTAGCGAGGAAGATACGACGAGGGATTTCAATGTTATGGATGGTCACCCATACCACTAATGATACGGGAGATTCAGTTGCTGTATATTTAATCAGATATGGAAAATTCCGCTAATGCTCTCACTCACACACGAGAGGATACACACTAGTACCAGATGAGACCTTTATTCTACTGCCAAATACGTACCGCCTTGATAATTTACGAAAACACAAAAATAAATAAGTAAAGCTTAAAGTATTTTTAATAATAAATTATTTTACAATAAAATAAATACAATTTTTATAAAATTTTTAAATAAAATAAATAATCAAAAATTGATTTAAAAAATAAAAAACGTCATTTATATTAGGACCGAGAGAGTATGTGAGAGTAACCAATGTAGTAACCGTCTCGGACACAACGTCTAATTAAGTCTACATAATAGTATGTTAAAGTTGCATCTTAGGCTTGTCCTAATTTATCATTATCTGATAATGGTGCGAATCATTGTCTAATTGTTTTATGCTTTTAATACCTTTTTTTTTAAGGCCTTTGATGCTTTTGATATTTGAACGGTCCATTTCCTCCTCCTTTCCCTCGTAACCTGATGTATCAGTACTTTCTTCGTCTTAAAATAATTTTTTTTTTAAAATTATTTAACCATTTATCTTACTTAAAAATAAATAATGTTTAAACTATATTTTAATAATAAAATAAATCATAATTTTATAAATTTTTTGAAGAAGATGAATAGTTAAATATTAATGTCTAAAAATCTAGAAAATATTTACTCCTCTTTTAGAATCGATGGAGCAGATGACACAACCTCGATCGCAGACATAAACTAAGCCAAAAGCATCACACACTTTTAGAAAGGCGAGGACTAGTAAAAAATATTGGACGGAAAGCACTAGCACCATGATCGATGCGTGAGTAATGTAAACATGGAACGAATCAAACCGAAGCTTTCTCATATGTGCTTGGTTTCGCTGGTCCAGCGTTGTCTCTAGTAGAAAAATGCTTGATTGGTAAAGCAGAGGCTACATACATTCCTACTAAGCCTTCGTGTTTTTTTTTTCTCTGGCAAAATAATAACTTTTGCACATGAGTTTTTGTAGCTGGGAGTCTGAGATGGTGAGGCCGACCTAGGAAGACTATGCAATTTTTTATTCCTTAATATTGTTTTCCGAATCAACTCTTCAGGAAAGATTGTGAAAAACTGAGATAAAGATCTCCAAACAGTTTATGCCTGACAGGTAGCTTGAAAAACTCAAAAATTGGCTCAGCCTAGGCATTGGCCCGACCTGTTGCTAATAGGACCAGTGCCACGCTTGGGTTGCTGCTCAACCCATCGACGCGACCTAAAGCGGATTTTCTGCCGACGATCTCAGGTGAGGACACGGTTGAATCCATTGGATCAGCTAATTCAACGGCTGACAGGTGTCATTGTTTTTTTTTTAAGAAGAGGTCTCTGTGTCAGTGGCTCAATAAATGACAGCCTCAGATAAAATCCTTTTCACTCTTATTTATTCTCGACACGACCTAACTAAACAAGACTCGTTGTAACTTAGTAGTAACACACATGCTACTAGTATGACATAGGGCTAGAGCAGGATTGGGCGGAGGCTCGCTGGCCACAAGCATGTACGAAGGAGGAGAGGTGACGACTATAACCAGGGATGAGCAGCTGGCATTGCCAGCGGCTTAGATCTAAGGCGAGAAGGGGTCAGCTAGGGGAGCGGTGAACTTGTTTCGGAGGACCAGAGCCAGAGAGGAGTTCAGCCTTGACAGCGTAGATCTAGTGTGCAACGGTGAAGATGAGAGGAGCAGAGGAGAGCAAGTGCAACGCGAGAGGGAGGGGAGGGGAGGGGAGGGGAGGGGAATGAAGCCGATAACAAGCTGTGCAATGCATGGTACTACCCAGCCTTGTTTAATTGGGGGATAAGCACGACAAGAGCATTATGTTGTGCCGGACCCGATTAGCGATGGACCGTGGGTTGCTTTACACGCGGCTAGTTTTACATCTACAGGCATGTTCGAATCAGTTATGTTTAGCTGCCCCTACGTATCACAGCGGTTCGGCTGCAACCTTTGTCTAAACGCTGTCTTCTCTCCCCACGCGTGATGTCGTGGTAGTTTTTCTTCAATCGGCACGCTTTTTGAGGCTGATTGATTGAATGTTAAAAGCAGCACCTCGCTCTCTGCATGCAATGCTTTGTGTTAGGTTACCTGCACAAGCAACAAGCTAGGTGTAGCTCATGCAAAAAGCTTCTCCAAACTGCACACGGAGAAACGACCGTTTCTCTCGGGCGGGTCCTGCGGCTGTTGGCTGGCTTAGATGGAGACCATGGGTTGTTCTTCGCAAAGTCCGTCACAAACTAAACCAAGTGGTATTTACCGTAGGTGATACTCAGCAAGCATTTTGTCGAGTATTTTATGTGCTTTGCCGAGTACCTACGACATTCGGGCAAACTCTCAGTTTCTGGTGCCTGCCTGACTCGCGGGTGACTGGCCGGCCCGAGTCTAGTGCATGGATACGTGAATCACTCATGTTCTACCTAAACAGTCGCAGCTATTATTTACTACTGTACTGTACAGCACAACTGATAAACACCCTAACTAAAAAGTCTAGATCTTTTTCTATAATACAGAGAGATAATACAGCGTCTCACGCTATATTAGCTAATGTACAGGTCTATACAGTAAACAGTAAAAGCTGTTTATTTGAGAAGTGATTGTTCACCTATAATTTACTGTTTATTGAGCCATACTATAGCACTCGATCTGAATTGTTCATTTTGAATTCAATGGTTGAGATTTGATCTAATTTTATAAACAGTGCCATCTCTGCATTTTGACTGCCACGGAAGAGGACTTCGATCCCCCAATCAACTGATCCGAACGCGCCCTATGTATACAGCCACGCCTGAAGTGTTTTCCTCACCTTTCGCTGCGATTTGCACCTTGCAGTTTTATTTTGCCGCTCATACACCAGAGGTGAGAGAGGGAAAGCGCAAAAAGTCATAACCTCAGAGGAGAGTGCGCTCAGAGTGGTTTGAGGTCTTCTTAAGCAAGCGGAGTTCGTGATCCAGTTCCAGCGGCATCCGCAGCCGCTTCCAAGTTCCATCCAAAGAGTGAAGCGCTTCTCTTACCCAAAAAAAGCTTCGTTCCTTTCGTTTTCATCCCCTGCTTTGGGTTTCTCCCGACCAGGAAACTGGGAGCTACAAGCTATAGTAGCTCCTTCCGTTTCGACCCAGCTCGGAAGGCCGGGTGCTCCCGGCATGGCCGCATTTCATCCTGGCACGGCGGTGGAGGACAAGTTCCAGCAAAGGTCCAGCGGCTGCACGGTGCCGTCCCCGCGCCTCGTCGCCGCGAACCACCGCGAGGAGGCGGCCAGGGGCGGCGCGGCGCGGCCCAAGCAGTTCCCGCCGGGGAAGCCCCGGAAGCGGGCGCCCTTCAGCTGTCGGGCGGCCGTCTTTTCCTCGGTGGCTTTGAACATCGCGCTCCTCATCCACCACCACCACCACGTCGTCGTCGGCAACCAGTTCGGCTCAGCTCCGGCGCGCCACCGCCAACAGGAGCACCAGGCCTGCCTGACGCATCCTGAAGCTGGCAGCGGCGACAAGAGCAGGGCGGGGCAGCAGGGGGGCGTGTCGACACGGGCGCCGTCCACTGGCAAACCGGCGGTGACTCCGGACTCGGTGATCAACCTCGACCAGTGAGTACTCTAATCCTGCTCCGCTGCTCGGTGGCGCGCGCCATGCTACGGCAGCTTGTTAATTTACTAGCATACACCCTCTACGGTTCTACCAAAACTGCAAATTTGTGGCCGGGGGAGAGGTGTTCTTCCCTACGAGGCATGTCCTTGTGCAATGTTTGGAAGGCCAAGGAGGAATGAACGCCGATCTAGGGCCGGTTCATCTGATCCTCCCGAGGCTGCAGATTTACGCGCGATTCATGCACCTCCTCATTTGATTTTTTTTTCTCCCTATTTATTTTGCTTTTGCTGCTGAATGTCGATGCGAATTACTGTACTGCTTCTCAGTAATTAAGCCGTGACGATGTGTGATTATACAATGGCTTTCACATTCGCGCTGTCGGCTGCAGCGGGGACCCGACCATGTTCGAGGCGTTCTGGCGGGCGACGGGCGACGCGGCGGAGATCGTCATCCCGGGGTGGCAGACGATGAGCTACTTCTCCGACGTGAGCAACGTCTGCTGGTTCCTGGAGCCGGGCTTCGCCCACGAGGTCCGCCGCCTGCACCGCCTGGTCGGCAACGCCGCGGTCGACGGGTACCACGTCGTCGTCGGCACCGGCTCCACGCAGCTCTTCATGGCGGCGCTCTACGCGCTGTCTCCGCCCGCGGGCGCCGCCGACGCGCCCGTGAGCGTCGTGTCCACCGCGCCGTATTACTCGGTAAGATCAGATCACCTGCAGCTAACCAAACTCTGCCACTCCTAGACTAGTTCAAAAAGGGTAAAAAGAAAACAACAACAAACGAGGAGGAGGAACAGCAAGACAGTGCGACTGCATCGCTGTCACCTCTGTCGCTGTGGATTGTTTCGGCGGTCTAAAAATAACTCGCCTTCTTGATGAATTGTCGCGTGACAAGGATGGCAAGACGGGTCGTTATCTTATCAGCCGTCACTTAATGATGAGGAGATAGAGCAGAAATTAAGCCTCGTGGGGACGACAGCAATGGCGCACTGATCCGTCTCTACCACTCTCCCTCCTTCCCTCCATTCGGTCATGTGCTGGTTGGTGTGGTGATCAAGCATTATGGTGTGCGTGGCCTGGCCTAACCAACCTCTGATCTGATGGAGTTTCGGGGAGTAGTAGTCCATCGATCCACTCATTTCTGGGTTCTGCTGGTAGCCGACATGTCCCTTTAAACAATGATGATGCTCGTCAGCTCCCATTCCTTCTGCCAGAATCAAATCTGAATCTTAGTTCTTGTTAGGAATATTATCATGTTAGGCGGCACACCGGCCATCAGATGTGATTTTCTACCTTCTGTTCATGTGACATGCTTGATCAATGTCTAACCTGGGAGAAACAGGAAAGTACATGCACTCTATTTTTCTGGGTTATGCATCGTGTTTCTGCCCCGTATCTAGTGCTAAATCATGTGTTCAGTCATGGGCGGCGTCGGCGCACAACCGATTGTTTAGCCTGTTCTGAATCATGTAGGAGTATTCATGTTTCCACTCATCATGGGCATCGGCACTGCACCAATTTCTCAACCTATTACATACTCCCATTCTGTGAAGCGCTGACCTGAACAATGCACTGACTCGATCTGGCCTGGATGCAGTCGTACCCAGCCGTGACGGATTTCCTCCAGTCGCGGCTGTTCCGCTGGGCCGGGGACGCCAACTCCTTCACCGGCGACGCGTACATCGAGCTGGTGTGCTCGCCGAACAACCCCGACGGCTCCATCCGGGAAGCCGTCCTGAAGCGCTCAGAGACGGGCAGAGCCGTCCACGACTTGGCGTACTACTGGCCTCAGTACACGCCGATCACCAGACGGGCTGACCACGACATCATGCTCTTCACGGTGTCCAAGAGCACGGGGCACGCCGGCACGAGGATCGGGTGAGTTTCGCTCAGTTTGGTGCTAGCAGCTGTGAGGAACTAACTTAGGAACGTGATGGCTGATGCTGGGACGGAACGTCGGAACCTATCTGTTCTGCTCTGCAGGTGGGCGTTGGTGAAGGACCACGGCGTCGCGCAGAAGATGATCAAGTTCATCGAGCTGAACACGATCGGGGTCTCCAAGGACTCGCAGCTGCGCGCCGCCAAGGTCCTCAAGGCCGTCTCCGACGGCTACGAGCTCCCCGCGGAGGCGGGGAGACCGCAGCATCGTCTGTTCGACTTCGGGCGGCGCGAGATGGCGGAGCGCTGGAGCATGCTCCGTGACGCTGTCGCCGCGTCGGGCGTCTTTAGCCTGCCGGAGGAGACGTCGGACCACTGCAACTTCACCAACGAAACGGCAGCGACGAATCCAGGCACGCACCGTGTTCTCACAGACTCTGAACCGTCGAATAACTTTGCTAGATGAGATAGAAACCTGAACATTGCTCATGGTTACCATGGCCTGCTTAATTTGCTTGCAGCGTTCGCGTGGCTGCGCTGCGACAGGGGGGACGTGGACGACTGTGCGGGCTTCCTCCGCGGGCACAAGATCCTGACGCGGAGCGGGAGCCAGTTCGGGGCGGACCCGAGGTTCGTCCGGGTCAGCATGCTAGACAGGGACGACGCCTACGATATCTTCGTTAAGCGCCTCGCTTCTCTCAATTGAAGAGAGTGTGAGGGACAGTGGATGTTATATCTGGGCAACTGGGCCGTGTCAAATGGGCCTATCTCGGTCCAGTCACTTTGGTATGGCCCAGACACTGCCCGGCTCGGTCTGCATTGTGCTTGAGCCAGCACGTGCCTGTTCGTCGGGTCTTGCCTAGGCCGGAGGTCAAGCACGCGGCTCAACACGGCGCGGCTCGGTTTTAGTTTTGTATAAATACATTTTAGTTCTAAATGGTAAACAAACAAACGAGTTAGGTGGACTAGTTAGTTCTTCACTTCCCAATGCTCAGGTGCCAGGTTCGAATCCCCGTGGGCACATATTTTTGCCTGTTTTTTGCTAGTTGGGCTGCCAGCACGATAGGCCGGTCGTGCCGGCACGGCCCATATCGGCCCGAGTAAGATAAACGGGCCGTGCCGGGCCGAGCGGCTCGTTTGCCTAGCTATAGTGGATGTGCTCCGGCCGTCCGATGTCGGCATGCCCGTGAGCGCATGAGTAGAGATCAGGCCAAGAATTATACAAGTACAATTTCAAACAAACAAGACTTTTATCAAGCAAACGACGAGATTTAAGAAAACAACTTTCACGATGAAAGTTTAGTAGCAGATTCAGAACTTTAGATATATTCTTTAGTTACATCCAGTTTTACTCTCACGATCAAGTATGGCTCTAATACCACCTGTAACGACCGGGTTTTTCATACCTTTCGATAAGTCTCGATCTTCTATGACGTTGTCAATCTCAAGAGATTAGCAAGCACGACATCACAAACAATCAATCAAAAAACCATAACAGAAGCATTAAACAAGAAACGAAAATAGAAAATAGCAAGTCAAAGTAAATTTATTAGAATATAATCCTTTAAAGGGGTCCATCGACACGTAGGTTAAAATTATCTCAGAGCAGAATGATCACTATCTAAAAAACTCTAGAAAAGCAGCAACGGAAGCATCAACATGACGGCGGCAGCGAACCTCCTCCACACAGGCATGTTTAAGCGTAGGAGCTAACTTCACGGTCTGTCGAAGACATAATCAGAGTCGAAATTGTGGGTATACTCTAAAAACAACAAATTTAAGTATGAATACTCAACAAACCGCGTACTACTTATCAACAATGTATGCATGCAAATGGTTTCAAGGTAAAGGCTGGCTCAAGTGCTAAATGCAAGTTTAAAATATTTTATTTTACTTTAAAGATGCAAGAAATTTTTATTTTAAAACTGTCAAATTTTATTATCTTGCTCCGTAGAGATCTTCGTTATCTCGGACGAGGATTCATTTTAAATGCCGGTGTCACCTTCACACCTGGCCACAGCTCAAAGGTCGGAGTCCAAAACATTTTGAAATAGAAGAGGAGAGAAGAAAAACAAAACTACTCAGCAAAAAGCACAACTCAGAGGTGTCCTTTCAAAAAAGACGTGACAATGTGCATTGACTGTAACTCTGCAGAGTGTATGCACCTGAACTCACGAGAAGTGTCATCGGTAACTACCGTCGTAGTCTCGACGAACACATAAGATCCGTCCACAAGCTTTAACTAGCGTTATCTATTCTCTAAGATAAGATCTCAAGTGCCTACGTAATCAGGTCCTGTAATTGTGAAGAGCTTACCACTGCTCGGGTGGGGTATCTCGATCTCATGTGAGAGTCATAGCTCTACATCACATTAACACATCATCGTCAACCCACAGGTAAACAGCTAGTCTCGACAAGCTTTAAGATCAAGCCACTGCCCATACAAGGTAACGTGTTGTGCATAGTTATCAACTGAACGTACAAAGCTCGAAGTACTTGGTCTTTAATTGTCGAGGCATACACTTTCTCCAACTTCAACGCCAATGACCAACAAGTCTCATGAAAAGATCTCAACCCGGATCTTCCTGTTGTAGCTGGCATAGGTACGCTCATAAGGACTTCACAAAAAGTTTCCCAGCTCTCCATACTGTATCTTACCCCCGCTAAATAGTTATGTATAGTTATTTGTAAAACTCACACATTTGAATCACAGTTCAAAATCATTTAACACAAATTCTATTTTTATAGTGATAGGTGTGAAGTAAAATAAATGCGACTAAATATAGCTAAGCATAAATAAAATAGTTATTCTAAAGCAATCTTAAACTCATATTTGTAGAACAATAAATAGACACAACTTTAGAATGTTGCTAAGATATTTTAAAACAGTTGACATGCAATTTAAAGTTGCAAACGAAACATGCAGTTTAAAATACTAGTACAAAAGTGATAAAGGAACACGGCTTGCCTGGTAGCTAGGGATCAAAGTCGAGATCCGAGTCATCGAACTAGACAGCCTCACGGTACTTCTCCTCGGGATCACCAATTAAACACAACACGAACAGAGGTGAGACTAGGTACGCGATAATTTAAATTCGATTAATTAAATCTAAATTTAAAATACTGTTGAACATGCTCAAAAGGTTCTTCAAAAAATTCTATACGATGTTTTCAACGAGACAAATTTAACAAAATAATTTTAGAAATCTTTTGAAACCAAATGTTTCCCTAAAAATCTCAGAAGATTTAGACTACGAGAAAACTATCTGAACCAGAACCAAAACCAATAGGATCATCAACTCCTCTGACAAAAGGACCTAGCAGAGGATGCCTCAAACTCCACGCTACCACTCTGCACGAAACTACAACAAGCTCCTCTCGAAAGACCATCACGGTAGCTGCTCCCTGGAGGCGCTTCGATCTCCCTAAGAACCAATACACACGGAGAACCAAAACCGCACAAACAACACTCTAACCACAGACACAGACCCAACACGATCTACAGCAAGTGCATAAGGAAGAGCATTCAATCACTTGGCTCCACTGTCGATCGGTTGAAAACGACGGGACGTAGATCGATCGAAAGCAGTCGACAGTTGCTGGACGGAGACGCGCAGACCGGGGACAGGATCAGCGCGCGCGGACAGGAACAGGCGACACGGCTTGCGATCGGGGACGGCGCGGCGACGGAGCCAGCGCTGGGCGGGACGGAATCGACGCGCGGGATGGATCGGTTGACCGGGGCGGAGACGGATGACGCGCGGTGGACGGAGTCGCGGTGACGGGCCGCTTCCTCGTTCGAAACTTGGGTAGGAGGAAAGAAAAATAAGAGGAAGAGAGAGAGAGGTTGGTGGGAAAAGATAAAATAGAGAGGTATTTATAAGAGAGATTAATTAGAGAGGTTTGAAAATTAATTAAAGACTTTAAAAATTAATTAAGGAGTTAATTAAAGGCTGTGAGAATTAATTTCACTTCAACAAAAGCCCACACACCAAAATTATTCCGACGCCAGGTAATAAAAAAGAGAAATTCGAAGTCGAACTGAAGGAAATTAGAATAATCTTCTCCTCGATTAATTTAAAAATTCTGAGATGTTATGTAGAACCTGGAGCATCAGTAGGAAAAAGAGGAAGAAGCAAGCAGAGTAGAGAACCTGCAGCATCAGCATGCTTGACAGGGACGACGCCTACGACATCTTCGTTAAGCGCCTCGCCTCTCTCAAGTGAAGAGGGTGTGACCGTGTGAGGGTCCGAGGGATAGTGGATGCGCTCAGGCGCGCCATGCCCGTGAGCGCACGAGAACCAGCAGTATGCCAGTACCAGTAGGAAGAAGAGGAAGAAGAAAAGCAAAGTTTTGTCTTGCTTTTTCTGTCGTGTGTTTATGTTGATCCTGCAAACTGGAGACGTCGCATCGATCATCTCAAATTATTTTTAAAAGGTTTTTGTTCTTTTTCTTTCTCTACTACTAGTCCCACACGCTAGATCGACGCGGCACAACAATGGGGCAATAATATACTAAGTAGAACTAGCTTAAAACGGGCAAATTTTTTTAAATAACTTGCTGGAATCTCGCAAGAAATGCTCAGTAGAGCTTTGAATTGTATGAAAAAATTATAGATATGGATTATGTGCAAAAATAGTTTTTATGATTTTTTTTGGGTTTATTTCAGCTTATCTAATAAACTGTTTGGCAAAATAACATCTCAATAGCAATGCGTTAAGTAGGATCACTTCATGCTTGGGAGGGAATAGGGATCATAAATTCATAAGATGATAAAAGCTATACTCCACCTTCTACAGTACAAAAACAAAAACAACTTATGCATGATTTTGGCAATGGGTTATTTCAAATTTGAAGTGTTTGATAAAGATTATACCATAATCTACTAAAACTCAAAGTTAAAACCTCTTTTGGAATGGAGGGAAAATTCACATTTTCTACTTTTTTTATTTTCATATAAAATATCTGTGTGATCCATAATGAGATTCTTATTTTCCAAAGAAGAACTAATAAAGTTCTATAATTACTATCAAAATGGACCTAAATGTTTAATGGTCTACTACTAGCTCCGTGTTGAAATGAAAATTGTGTAACAGTGCAGTCACGATAATGTTGACAACTTGACAAGCACGGCATCTTCAATTAGGCCCACGATAATTGAGTCACAAAAATGTTAGCGCATCATCATTTTTGATCCAGATCTTGGATAATTGGAAGGAAATGATCCGCTTTTAGCCGTTGGGATCGACTTGATCCCGCCCATTTAATGCCGGACGCATTCCTCTGCTGCAAAACCTAGCCCCTCCAGCCCGTTCTTCTATTCGGTCGGTTCCGTCTCCGGCCACCGCAAAGCCATGGCCTCTTCATCCGCCGGCGGCGCGGGCGGGACCTTCTCCCGGCTCGTCGACCGCACCCGCGTCCCGGACCCCGCTCTGCAGCGCCACGCCGTCGCGGCCTTCTTCCGCTACCTTCTCTCCCTGCCCGCACCCCTCCCCGCGGCCGCCCATGACGCGGTCTCGTCGCTCCTCGCCTCGCCCCACCCGACCGTGGCTGCCCACTGCGCGGCCTCCCTCGCCCGCCTCGCCGCCTCGCGCCCCGACCTCCTCCCGCCGGACCTCGCCTTCCCCCTCCTCCTCGCGCCCCTCGCGGCCTCCCCTTCGCCCCGGCTCGCCTCCTGCCTCGTCAAGGCCGTCGCCGCGCTGGCGTCGTGCGTCCTCCGATCCGGCTCCAGTTTCCCGCCACATAACCACCCCTTCGTGCAGGCTCTCTCGTCTGGGGCCGACGGGGCGCGGGGGGAGCTGACGCGGCAGGCGGCCAGGATGGTTGCCACGGGAGTGGACGGAGTGATAGGATTTCTGAGACCGTTTGTGATGTTGGCCATTGTGAGGAAAGGGGACGCCCCGTTTGCGAGGGATTTGATCGGTGCATTAGCAGCAGCTACCACTGCTACCACCAAGCCGTGGGTCATCATCCCAGCGCTGAAGTTGCTCGAAGAGAGTTTGCTGCATTTTGGGCGTGGGGATGGCGAGGTAACCGCATGCTCTCATGAATGTTACCTGAGCGATGCTCTTTTTTTGGGTATGCATTCAAGGGTCATGCAACCGGGATTCTCACTATAGCCTAATTGTATTGTTATTTAGGCATTGAGCTACCCTGAATTCTGTTGAGGGCAGTTCTTTTGTCACCTTTTAATGAAAGTGACCTGTTCTGTTTCCAATGACGATAACACTATTTTTTGTAGTCCGTATTATTACATAGAGCAGATTATTGTAGAGAGCAGATGGTACTCAAAAGGGAAACGGAAGGGAACTCAGTACACGTTTTGTGATTCTCAATGGATCTAGCTTCATTTGTGATGACTTATGCTTGTTTTTCCTCAGGAAGGGCAGCTCTGGCTTACTTCTGCAGAGTGCGTGGTGGATGCTTATGTGCTGTTATTGAAGAAGTTAGCTCGTGCACAAATGGTACTATTTGCTGCCTTTTTGCTTACCCTATGCATTGAAAATGTAGGAGGAATCAATTTCTGTGAATCAGCAAATGAAATGTTTATATGTATACTAGGTCTAGTTTCGTGTTATCTCTGAAAGTTTGTTTCTGTATCTTCTAATTCCTAGAGCTGTTGAAATGGATTGAGGTTATGGAATCCATGTCACCTGATGAAAAGTTGGACAGTGTAGTTCCCTTTAGAATCTGTCCCATCTGGGAAGGGTTTGTTATACTTGATTCATACTGCATACATATGTGCCCATCAGTATACATCTCCACTTTGACATATATGTGCAGATTTAATGCAAAAGTATGAAACAAAAATGTTTCATAGTAATTAAGTTTTCTAGGGCTTTTACTCTGCATGAAGTTTTTAGGCCCCTTTTGGTAGAGATTCTCGGTAAGTGTTTCTCTGCAAAAAGTGATTATCTGACGAGAAGCGATTCTGTGTCTGAAAGTGATTCTCTTTGATTCTCAATGATTAACTCTCAGAATTAGGAAAGAGAAGCACTTTTAGAATCAGGAGAAACTACTTTTTTTCAGTTCCCAACTCCTTAATTCGTTTCAGAGAATCACTTCACAGAATTAATCAAAAATCACTTCTCTTAAAAAAAACAGTGTTTGGCACAGCTTTTCTAATTCTGTCTGAGAATCAGCTCGGTGGAGCTCTTCCAAAGGGGCCCTAAAGTCTTTTTACATCATTTCTTAACGTTGTAGAATGTTCTGTGATTAGTTTGAGCAGATATGACTTCAGGAGTACCCAATACACGAGTTGTTGGTCTACTCAATGGACTCATGTAAGGTGTTAACTGTGATTATCATTTTTCTTGTAGCTCACAATATCCTTTCCATGAAAACATAAAAAGTGTCTTGACATGTGAACTTCCATCTTTTACTAATAATTGACTTCATATTTGGCTTCATTCATGTTTATTACCCATTGATGAGGTGGGGAATTAATCAGTATAGGCTGCTCAGTTCCTCATGTTAAGCCAAATGCTTAAATAATTGCTGTGCATGGCTACTAGATTTACATAGATTACAACTTTCTTCTTTTAACAGCTAACGCATGATGCTCAAGCAAGTAGTGCAGAGTTGATGGAAACACTTCTATCACAATGTTCATTACATCAAAAGCTTATTGGGAGCACTTCTGCAGTTCTCGGGCTATCAAGACATCTATTTTCAGTGCAAAAGGACCTTGGATTGTGCTATATACCTGCGATTTCTGTTGTCCTTAGTTCTCTTTCTTACTCTCTGAGTGGCCTAGAGTTTGAACATGAACAGCTGGCGGCCTTGAAACTTCTTGCCTTTTTGATTGAGTGGAAATATAAAAATGGTACCGCCCCCAAAAAAAAATATTCAGTTTTTTGGCGCCACTAATGATTATATAAGTAGGACCCTGTTAATATAGCATTACAAATTGTGTGGTGCTGACATGTAAAATATGATTATACTCTCTACTTTTTGTATGTTAACATTTTAGGTATCAATGTTATTCTAACCACTATGTTGCATAACCATATGGTAGGTTTTGCATTTAATATATTGATATCATCTTCATGTGACCTGAGGAAACTTAATTTTTTTGGGGCCAGCTATATATTTTAAGTTGGAGTACAAAATCAAACATAACAATCAAATTTGTTATCTCATGTTTTTATGTGTTTCCTGTGTTCCCAGAAATAAAATCTACAGAACTCAGAAATAACTTGGTTGGTTGGCACAAGCATGATAGTTTTGATTGAATTTCACAAACCATTAACTAATTGGTTGTTATAACACCTTTGTTGTTCATTTCACAGAACTACAACAATTTCAGCCCTAAGTATCAAGAATATACAATTTTGTGACATGGTCCTACATGTCAATCACACAAGTGCTACGTGGCTGGGCCCACCTGGCATCGGTCATCCACAAATGTTCCAAAAAGTTTTAGTTTCTTTACCAAGCGTCAAATTAATTCTAGTTTTGTGAAATAGGCTTAATAACTTGTAGTTTTGTGTTACATTGTAGCTTTCTGTAATTTACTCTCAATTTAAAGATGTTTGATGACAAACACAGCGTTGACATTTATTTATGAAGACACTGGTTCAGAGTGTTTTTAGTACAGATCAAGTGATACTATAGTTGTCTTAGCCCATTCCATTTTTAGGGGAAAGGATACAGTCAAGCTAACCTCAGTTCTGTTACTACTGACATGGGATACAATATATGTTAGTAAAATATTTAATGTGTATTGTTGCAGGGCTTGAAAGAAAAGAATCGACAAACAATGTCAGCGGGGAACTTCTCTGTATTCTGCCAGTGATAAACCTTACTATTTCTCCATCTAAATCTGTTAAAACAGCAGCATCTCATGTTCTGTCAAGATTCAGTTGGCTTCTTTTAGACTTGCCTAATCCTTATTTATCAGAACAACAAGATATATCTATGGTTTACCACATAAGCAAACCTTCGTTTATTCTTCCTAAACTTCTGTGTCATCTATGGTCTCAGGTGATCTTTTGATTCATTATTTTTTCTATCCTATCACAATTTTGTTTCACATGTTCTCCAATTTTAGAGATAGACAATGATCTTGTGGCTGTTTTCTGTTGCATATGATATGATGTGAACTGAGACTAGCCTAGATTACCCATCCTCGTCAACATGAATTTGAGTGCTATTTCTTATTTACAATGCCTCCTAGTTCTCCACAGTTGGTCAAGTCTGAAGCATGATAGTATACTGCTTTAGCTTTTTGACAATGAGTTTGTGACTACTTTAACTTCACAAATAGTTCTGGCATCACCGTGTCTACAATGCTCTCACAGTTCAAATTGTGATCTACTTCAATATTCTATATTGTTATTAGGCATCAGAAGTACTAGAGTTATATGTTATCATCCTAATTGTTTCCACAGTTATGTTGTTTTCATAACTATCGAACACCAACCTATTTATCAAACATTGTATCACCAAATTGGCAAACATAGACCAGTAACCCTTGATTTATTACTTTCTTCAAAAGACACCACAAAATGAAATTGACAACCAACCTTTGACCTTATATTTGATCTGTTTATTGTGATTAAATCTATGGTTTGGCATGACTGGTCAAATTCCTTTTTTTTTTTTGTGTGGTACAAACCTGTTTGGTTAACCTTTTTTCCAAAACCTAGGAGAGCTGCGTATCATTATATTAAGAAGAAAAGGGGAAAGAACCTGTACAACTAACATACACCCACACAACACTATTTTTGTACCTGTAGCTAGTTAGTCTCCTTCCCCCTATTTTTGTGTGCCAGCCTTCCCCTTATCTGGGGACTTAACTATCAATGACTCATTTTCTTGCCAAATTCTACCACAAAAATGTTTGGCAAAAATATGAACATGGTGCAAAGTTTTTATAGACATTTGGACATGAGCGTACCAAACACAAATTAGCCTGGAAGAAAAATGGAACCAAGTGCCCGCTTTGGCGTGTTTACGTGCTAAGTGGGCCACCACCGCTCCTTTTCGGGGTCTAGGCGTTGATTCCGCGTGTCCAAAGCTTTGGCACAGCGTGGGAGGTTGGAGCAAAGCAGGAGCGTGGGTGTTAGGGCCGCCGCTGCCGCTTGGTCTGCCGTTGTCGCCTGATTCGCCGTCATGTGCTGCAGATCTGGTCCGCAGCCGTCGCCTGGTCTGCCGCGGCGCACTGCGCCCCTAGTCCGCTGGCATCGCCTAGTCAGCTGCCGCGCGCCACGTCCCTGCTTTGACCGAGTTTTGTTGGATGCATGGCGGCTGTGCCCTGTGGATGCTTGGCTGTGATTTAGTTGCTAGAGCAACCCTTTGCTGTATTGGGCTGATTGGGCCATGAGACTTGAGAAAGAAATGGACTAAGTGGGCCATCAATTGGCAGCCGTCTTATATTCTCTTCTTCTTTTCCTTTTGATTTCTATTTCAGAATTTCATTATTATGTAATTTTACAAAACGCTTAAGCACGCCTAAGCTCTAGGCGGAGGGTGAACGCTCGCTTAGCGCTTAACGCCTAATTTTTCCTGGCACATTAGTATGAAAAGTCAAATTTCTTTTCCACATCCATATTGCTTTATCTCTCTCTCTCTTCTGCACTATTCTGGGTCTTGTTCACTATATTCTGGGCACATGTCAGTCTCTGGGAGATGAAGTTTACTCATATTTTAGGACTCTGTCCTGCTGAAAGTTTGTTCATGCGAGTGTAGGTTCAGCTATTGTTTGCTCCCTGCCCACTCCACTTCCATCCCCAGTAGAGATTCTGATATATACTCATATAACTAAATCCAATATGCGCCTTCCATCCACAGCCATCTTCATCAGGCTTCATTTACATGAAGTACACAGCTAGCAAGGTTTCATCTGATTCTTCTCAGCACTGTCTGGAGACAGGTTATTGGACACATCAAATAAATGACTATCTGACATCACTTCGCATAAAAAAGACTGCATTGGATGATTTATCTTCAAAAAACACATTGTCAGGTTGGTGATTAACTGGTTTGTTTTTTTTAATGATGCTTAGCCATTCTCCCTTTCATCTTTTTGGGTCCTCTAACTTGCCTATCTATTACTTGCAGTAGCAACATCATCTCTGGTTAGCTCTGTTGTATCTGTTCTGATAATGCACCCAAAACTTGCTGCTTCTGCTGCTCAGTCTTTGGCCGCTCTTGGTTCATCAAACCCAAGATTGGGTATGCCATTGTTTGTAGTTATCCTGTTCTATATTAAGATTCTTTATAGCAATGACAATTGCTCAACGGAGATATTGGTGAGTAATGCAAGTTCATGCCTCTTCCCATTTTTGTACTCATAAATGAGGAATTGAAGTACGCTAATATGGGATTCTAAAATGCATAATCCTAATAGTCTAATAGACTAGCTTAAAATATGTTTTAAGTATCCAAATTGAGGCCTTGCAAATTAAAATATATAAAAGAGGTTTTGTACAGTTTTAGTTTGTTTAGGTTTTGTTTATTAATATATCGCCTTACATCAGGGGTCTCCCTTGCTGTTTTCTGTCAAAATTAGAATCCATGGGGGCAAAGACAATAGATTCTTGATATCAATTTGCAAAAGGTTCTTGACTACTTATTCATATGAATGAGACACATGTAAATTCAAATTACTTGTACATAGTTAAATAAGCCAAAGACACTTAAATAGAAGATGGGGTGATGTTACAATTTCTTAAAGTAATTAGATTTTAAGGTACATGTGACTGGCAATGATGCATATACTTGTGTGACCAGTGTTGAAGATGTATTGGTTTGGATTATACTAGAATTATTTTTTGTCTTAAGGCATCTCAAATTGCAAACATAACCAACATTTTTCTGTATAAAATTTGCAGCTTACTTTGCTTGAGTCATTGCCATCACTTGCTGTACATGGTTTTGTGCTTCCACTTGCTTTGCAATGGATCTCACCGATGCTTATAAGGGACACTAACCCTAAGTCAGATGCACCAACCATAGAGTGAGCCCATCTTGAATTTCTAACTTTTTTATGTTCTCTTGGTCTTCTCATTCTGACATATGAACTACTGAAGAAAAAAGAGTGTAATGCACCTAGGGTCGCTATACTATTTGGGTGTAGTCATCCAGGCCCCTAAACTCTTAAAAGTGACCATCTAGGTCTCGAATTTAATTAAAAGGTGTATGTCCATGTCCATACTGCTTCATTAGTGGGAAAAATCTGATGTGGTTGTGCCAGCATGGACAGAGAGTCGCCACGTCATCATGCACGACATCTACCATTGTAATAGGCGACGACATCACCTGTAAATTTGCTTATCAGGTCTGTTGTACATCCTGACCATTGCCACCAGCCTTGAGGCCGCCAACGAAGTCACTACCGGCAGAGACCTCCGCGAATGTGAGGAATAATGCAATGGATGATGTTGCAATTCTTTATCCATGCCCATATCAGATTTTTCCAGCTAACGAAGCGGTATGGACCTAGACATACACCTCTTAATGAGATCTAGGAACTAGCTGGTCACTTTAAGAGTTTAGGGACTTAGATGACCACACTTAAATAGTTTAGGGGCCCCTGATGCATTTCACTCAAGAAAAAAATAGAACAACATTCTGGAATTATCAGCCAACAACCTCAACAAATGAAATAGACAATATTCAGAAATTTATGAATGAGAATCACCATATCCTTAAATGAAAAGATTGAGATTTTTAGTACTAGTTAACTTGGTTCTGATGAGTATTTAACGAAAATATCACCAGAAGTGTGACTATTCCATATTTATGAATCACACTTCAGTGCCACTCTGAAAATTATTGACCCCTAATACCCCTATACCTTTGTTAGGATCGTTGATCCGGCGGCGAGAACGAGTTGGCGCCGTGGTGCTCACGGCGTCACAAAGGGCAAGAGGCGCAGGGGGAAGCCCCAAAGGGCAGGATTGTGTCTGTTGTTTTGCTTAATTTCTTCAATCCCTGATTACACTTATTTATAGCCTCCATTGCTAACTATAGATCCTATATTAAAGGATGCTATCCTATCCACTCGAGATACTAGATTAAATGACCTCCACAAACTATCAACTCAGATCCTATTCTTATGGTGACCTAACAAACTATGGCAGCTAGAGGCTGCTTATCTTCTAATAGCCGACGGTGCACATAACATCTCTCCCCACCTTGATAATCAGCTCGTCCTCGAGCTGAAAACTCGGGTAACGAAAAGCTTCGTCATTCTGGAGCTGCAGGTAGTGGTCGGGGCTGATGACCATTTTTCTCGAGCTGCTTGAGGGCGCTCACGGTCCATATCACAAGGCGCTAGAGGTGGCCACCAGGGGCGAGAACGTTGACAACATCAATTGTAGGGAGGTTGCGGAAGGCATTGCTGATGAGCATGCCGCGTGCCCAGACGAGGGAAGGGGCGGCCGTGGTCACGAGCGCCGAGGCCTCCGTCGAGGTTGGTGGCCCGCGTGGCGGGAGACGGCGTAGGGCTGACGCTTGTTGCCCGATAGCAGCTTGTGGGCACATCTGGTCCAGTCGGGGCGGGTTGGCGCCTGACGGTCGACCGAGTTCGTGGCCACGCCACCCTCCAGGGCCTTGATGGAGATGAGGGCGTGGCTTGCTGCGACCATGGTGACCTCGACGGCTTCTGCTGCTAGGGTGTTGGGTTGGCTCGGCGTGCTTGGTGGCGCCAGCCCCGCCGTGTCGTAGTCCCACATCTCATAGGGAGGCACCGGTGGAAGGGTGACAGCGGGCGACGGTGGCGGCGTCCCCTGATTTTCCAAGATGGAGAGGCGAACAGAGAGGTCGGCCACGATGCGAGCTAGGTTTTCGATCATCTTGGCCATGTCGTCCTTGATGGGGTTCGGCGGCCACGTGGGGTTTGGCGCCTATGAGGGGGTCGGCGCCCATGAGGGGTCCGGCGCCCATGTGGAGAACGGCGGCAGGGCGGTGGTGGGAGGAGGGCCTGGCATCTTTGAATACCAGATGCTAGAATCGTTGATCCGACGGCGAGAACGAGTTGGCGCCGTGGTGCTCATGGCGCCCCAAAGGGCAGGAGGAAGGGGAAGCGCCACAACAGAATTGTGTCTGTTGTTTTGCTTAAGTTCTTCCATCCCTAATTACACTTATTTATAGCCTCCACAGCTAACTATAGATCCTATATTAAAGTATCTTATCCTATCCACTCGAGATACTAGATTAAAGGACCTCCACAAACTATCAACTTTAGATCCTATTCTTATGGTGATCTAACAAACTATGACAGCTAGAGGCTGCTTATCTCCTAATAGCTGGCGGTGCACATAACAACCTTCTTCTGACCCATCTATGTCATTACTGAAAAATGGAGCCAAGTGTGGGCAAACACATACAAAATAATTGATCAATGCACAAATTTGTTCATCTAATGAAATACAAAGTTCTTCACGCCTGCCTGCATTTAAGAAATTCAAAGTTGCAACTCAAATGATATTTTGATGTAAATTGTAATATGGAAAGAATAAATAAATGGATTGAGATCAACTTTTTTATTTATTTAATTAGGCCCTGCTATCAGCTTATAATACACCCTCAGGTCATGAGTACCCTTTTTGGGTTCCATAAATGTATAATACATAATTGCATGCTTCAATGTCTTCATATTACATAATTTTCCTGCAGGGCTCTGTATGCTATTGCTGTTCGATTACTCTGCAAGATATGGATTGTCACTGATTGGGCATTTCCAAACTTACAAGTAAGAATGCTATATCAAGTTATCAACTGAATCTTAAACTTATTTAACTATGATGATGAGCAGTCAAACATTGTTTGTGGTCGGTATGAGTACTGTGGTAATGTTGCCAAAAATGTTAATATAGCTATTGATTTTTTAGAGCCCCTACTTTTTGTTACAATCTTGATAATATTTAGCATTTTTACATGATAATACTTGATAGGCAGATAATTATGCCACCTCTTATTAGAGTTTAAGTATCTGTCCTATTAAGCCATACTAAAAAGGTGAATTTGAAAGTCTTGATGCTGAGCAGTGTTATAATCATCCATTCCACAATATAAAATAAAACCCAGTGGCCACCGTACATGCGAACAAGATCAAGGAGGCACCTATCCTGTTTAATGACATCAGACCTTGCATATTTGTTTCAAACGATACAATATGACTTCTTTCTCTGTCAGCATTAGAGTAGGGCAGTTGATGGAAGCATTGCCTTTAATGCCCTCTTGATTTCCAATGTGTAGCAATGCAAAACTGTGAAACAGAGGTAGTATGTAATGGAGGCTCTTTGCCTAACACCAGTTACGCTTAAGGGGATAGTAGAGTCCATTGCTCAGTATTACTCTCCATTGTCGTGGATCAAATTTAAGTAATTATTTTATGCCAGTAGACTTCTAAGATCCTGTATTTAGCTAATAACTCTCATCACTATCACTATGTTTTGAACTCAAATTTCTCATGTCATTCTGATGAGAGGCCATGGAAACAATCAGTATGATGGTTGACAATCTGTGATTGTTATTGATTGTACATTAGAAGATTGCTGCTAACTTTTGGCTTCTAATATAGGCAATTCTGGATCCTGAAAATCTGTCCACTTTCATCTCCAACAGAGAAATTTCCACAAGTATTGCTGCATCAATACGTGATGTTTGCAAGCATAACCCAGATAGAGGGGTTGATATAATATTATCTGTCTCGGTGAGTATTTTTTTAGAATTTTTTCTTCTAACATATTGCAGTATCATTTACTTGGTTGGCTTTCTAACTTTTGCCATTTACATTGTAGTTTTGCATTGAAAGTCGTGATTCTGTGGTTCAAGCTCTTGGTTTGGAAAGTCTCTCGTACCTCTGTGAAGCAGATGTCATTGGTATGTTTTAACTTTCTAGCCAATGCCTCAATTATTTGTAGTAAGTTGTCGCTTACATGAAATGGATTTTTTTTATAGAACTCATATTTGCTGAACCCCAACACCTGAATTGATTCCTCATTTTTCCAGATTTCTATACAGCATGGAAAGTTATATCAAAGGAGCTGCTTGATTATTCTGCTGACCCTAATATCGCACACAAGTAAGACTACTGATAATGTTTCACTAAATACAAATGTGCAAGTATTGTTCATTTGCTTTGTGTTCTCTCTATTTTTCTTTTCAAGTTTATGTGCTCTGTTGAGATGGGGAGCAATGGATGCTGAGGCATATTATGGAACATCTAAAGACCTGATAGGAATATTGTGGAATGTTGGGACATCTGCGAAAAGCAATTTTGAACCTCTATGGATTAAAGCAAGAGGAACTGCTTTTCACTCGTTGTCCTACTACAAGGTTACGCTAAGATTTTCGTACATGTTACGTGCTAATCTACTATCTTTCGACTAAATTACAATTTCAACTATCCATCAAATAAATTTTTTCTTAACAGAGAGTACATTACAGGTCTCACTTATTCAGGATGCTATTCCTGATTTCTGGAAACAAAATTGCGAGTTCTTTACTAATGAATGCAATGTGGAAATTCTCAAGGCCATGGAGAATTTTCAGGATGAGATCATTAAATTTGAACACATGTTAGTGTATTTTTTTTTCTTTTGAGACTTTCTTCTGGATTCATATGCTTAATGAGTGTTATCCCTATTCGCAGAAACCGTCGTAGAGTAACTACTGATAAAAGAGTTGTTCTGCATAAATTTGAGAAGCTACTGGATGTTTTTCCTCATGCTGTTTTTAAAGGTATACTAGCTGTCAAGTTGGATTCAAATTAGTTAATTATGTATTTAAAGACCTAAAGTGTTGAACACCTGATACTCTGCCAATCCAAATGTCTCTAAGCAAAGATTTTCCTTGTTCTATCCTATAGTTTACAAAAAATGCATAATTTCTTTTCTGTTTTTCATACAATCTGATGCCCTTTGACTATTGCTTATGTTTCATTTGGCTATTGTTTCCAAATTGTAGGAAAGTTAGCGTGTCATCAGTTGCCTGGTGCAGCTCTTTTAACTCTGAGTTTCACTCCAAAAGACATACTTAATGAAGGGAAATATAAGGTACTAAATTCGTAATTATGGGTTTTTTAGATGTGCTACCTCTTTGTACTATTCACCACTAGAAAATTCTTCTTATGCTATATTAATATATCATTCTAGTATCATGTATGCTATACTCATTTACAGGATCTACCCAGAGTTCATGCTGCTTATGAGCAAGCATTCACTGAGATCGCAGAATCTCTGTATATATCAAGAAACTTAGAGGTAGCCCTTCTTGTATTGCATTCATGGAAGTCATTTGTTTCCAATTGGATGCAAGCTGTTGTAGCTTTGCTTGACGTTAAAGATTCATCGAAGTTGAACAAAGCTTCAAAGGCTGCTAATGATATATTTAAGGTATAATTTATATCTTTAGCATTCTCCCTTTTTTCTCTTGTCTTGCACAACACAGGAGAACTAACATCATTATATTATGGAAGAATGAAACATCATGAGTACTAGCACCCTGAATATACTAGCCACACTAGGATTTACTTCGTATATTTAGGGCATGTTTGGTTCACTACCAAATTTTACCACACATACTTGCCAAACTTTGCCAAAAGTGTGGTGAGCAATTTGCTCACCACACTTTTGGCAAACTATGGCAAGAATATGAGACAATGACAAGTGGGATACAAATGTGGCAAGCCACAATTTGAGCAAAGAAACAAACACTTGCCAAAGAAATTGTGGCATGCCAAATCTTTGGCGTGGCAATGTTTGGCAATGAACCAAACATGCCCTTAGTATCTTGATTTTACTAAGATATGCATCTTGATACCGCCCCTGTTATCTTTGTCCCCTGCATTAGCTTAACTCATCCTTGCTAATGCATAAATATTTTATTCTTTTTTCTAATTGTGGTTGCAGATTTTGTGTGATCACGATCATGATAGTCCCCGAGTTGCTATTAACATTGCTCTTGTTATTGGAGCACTGTGCTCGGTAAGATATCTTTGTTCGGAAAATTTCTGATGTTTGCACTGATGTATTCTTTAGTTGCTCCAGTGTTTAATGGATTTTCTAATTTATATTCATTGTCACGACCTTGTCTTTTTTGCCAGGTTGTTCCTCCAGCTGCCCATTTGGTAATATCTTCTGCAGCAGAATTTCTTGTAAAATGGTTGTTCCAATACGAGCATGAGCACCGGCAGTGGTCAGCTGCGCTCTCGCTTGGACTCATATTCAATTGTTTTCATCCCACGGACAAAAAGAGCAAATTTAAGGTTATTAATGGGCTTCTTGAGGTATGCGATCTTGCTTTCCTCTCATAACTTATATATTAAAGTACTTGAGTGTGTTTCTTGTTTGTACAAAGTCGTGTTAAATTAAATATAAGGGATTTCTTGCTTTTTGTTTGTTAGTGCCTTTCTTGCATATATAAACACACTGGCTTCTAGGCCTATGCGAGCCCATATCATAATATTCCATGGGTGTATCATATTTTTATGTTATTGTCGTACTAATTTGATCTTCTGCTGTTCTCTTTGTAAAGCTAGATACCTTTTTGACGTAATTACAGTAGGAGAGGCCCATACTCCTTAAATTTTATTTTAAGTAAATAGATATGTATAAACTAGAAAGCATACTTTGTACATGCCAAAAACGGAGAAGAAATATAAGGCTGCTGAGAACAATCAGAAATGAGAAGGGATGGAGTTGAGCCAGCTTGCTACGCAATCTGAAAGTGAGGAATTGAATCTAAGTTGATGGCTTTCTCTGCGAAGGCTTTTCTCCATTTCTGTGTTCATGGGTTGATATTCTGGAAAATCAGACCATTTGAATCATTAGGGTCTTATCATGCCTTAATGCATTCCTCATCCAGTTAATGCATGTTCAATATATGAATATAATCATATGGCCACTACCTATAGCTGTTGGTACCTTATTTTTAAATGCAATTTCTGCATATTGGGTGAATGCTTAGAAGTGAACTGCAACTTGATTATGAAATTATCCTCCCCCTTATATTTTGTATGGTAAACTTCTTTGGTATGTTATACAAACTAATCATAATTGCCTTGTTGTTTTTTGAAATACATTTAGGATAATTTTCAAGTTCCATATTGTGTTGTGAAACTAGCCAGTGACAACGAAAAAAAGAACAGAGTAGTTTCTTATTTTGTCGTATGCCTTTCCACATTTAGGTTATCTCAAAAACTGAAAGCTTTCTTGTGAAAGGAGCTTGTGGACTGGCATTAGGCTACTCTTGCCATGGTCTTTTAACTGGATCACATAATGCTGATGAATCAGAAGTAGAGGCTACTAAGATACTCAATGAGCGTGCGTCAGTTGAAGACATACTTCACACTTTGATTACTTCATTAATTCAGCTGTGCCCATCCTCATCTTACTCTCTCAAAAAACTTAGCATATGTGTGATAGACTCCACAAGATATAGTGGAGAAAATGTTAATAGCTTTGACGATGATCCTTGGGCTATTGCTGGACTTGTTCTTGGCCTTGGAAACTCTGTTTTTGCTCTGTACAGACTTGGAGCTTATGAAGCTGTTACTGACGTGAAGAACATATTAATATCCTGGATACCAGATGCTGATTCAATCTCTTCACTATTCGATGAAATAAATTTAGCATCACTGTGTATGGGCTCGTGTCTTGTCCTTCCTTCTGTCATTGCTTTCTGCCAAAGAGTGGAGCTGTTGAATGATGATTTGGATGTGCTGTTCAATCGTTACTCTTCTTTAGCATCAAAGCTACTGTACCTCAATAAAGCTGGAACTGTCTACCAGAATTTATTAATGGCAATTTGTATTGGAGCTGGGTCATTCCTGTCATGTATATTGGATGATGGTGTACATGCCATGGACTTCTGTGGTGTTAAACGTCTTCTAGATATTTTCAAACATATCTATACCCATCCATTTCCGCCTCTTGTTCATTTGGGAACCATGTTTGGTGTAGTCAATGCTTTTGGTGCAGTTGCAGGGGATCTTACTGGGATGTGTTCAAAACCTATGATGCCACAAATAAAACATGAGGTCTCTCCCACATGGATCCTAGCATTTAATTTTCTGAAGTCAGTAAATCACTAGAATAACTAGTTTGTTATATGAACAGGATTCATCTTTGGTGAGAGGTCCCATACTGACAAGCCATGCCGGTGAGACTTTTTCAACATCAATGATTCAAGAAATATTCCTTCTTGCTAAGGATGCTGAGGATAAGCACATGCAAGATTATGCTGCATGGTCCATTTCATTTCTAAGGAGCAGGTGGTTGTCCAATAATCAGAATATTCGTGATGACCATGATTCCCACAGAAGTTCTGGTGATCTCAATCAATCATCATCTTTTTCTGAACAAAATTTAGTTTGGAACTTAAGTCTCTGGTTGAGTGATCTTAAGTTTGAAAAGGTTTGATCTGAATCTTTCTTGGAAATTGTTTTTCTTTGAAGAGTAATAGGGTTCGGTGGTGAATATATAACAGAAGAAATGCACATGGTAGCTTATATATTTTGTATGCAGTGAACAGTTTTCCTTTTTCTAAAAAACACTTCCAGAATAAAGATTGTGTGCTAAAATCGTACTTCCTCTGTTCCTAAATTGTTGTTGCCATTGGACTCATCTTATTCAAAAATGTTTGATGAGCATCATATATTTTGTTATAATTTACTTTATCTTGTAAATTATTTGATTACAGCTTATAATTTTTAGCATTGGAATTAATTTTTTGAATAAAACGAATGGCCAAAGTTGATGTTAGAAGTCAACGGCGACAACAATTTAGGAGCAGAATGGGAGTATGTTTTAGAAACGAGATGGTGATTGTCAATGTGTGATTACTTTCTGGCTATGGCATAATAGGTTTGAAATATCACAAACATCATGTCAATCCATTTATTTTCACAGCAATCTTTTTATTTATGAGGAAATAGCAAATGCAGAGAACTAATATATACTCCCTCGTTTTTTTAATTGTTGTTGTTAGGACAACAGAATTATTTTCATAACAAGTTTTAAAACGGAGGGAGTATGCTGTTAATAATAACTGCATTGGGTAGTTACATTGTTTTTTTTTTGTACATTGTTTTCAATCAAGGAAACTATAATTTATGAATCCAGGATTTTGCAAGTTAATTTCATATTTTTGGTAAAATATTTTTGTTTGAGTAGGAGTACTTATCGTTTCATTAATTTGTATAATTTGATGTTTGCTATTTTACTCTCTACAGACTAATGATATGGTGCCAGCAAGTACAATTGGAATGGTTTTAAAATGCCTTTCCAAAGCTCCTCGATTACCAACTACAGACTGGGGGATTATAGTGCGGCGGTGTATAAAAGTTGTGGCACATGGTCCTCATAAGTCATCGAAGCAGCAAGATAATAAGTTACTATTGGAAGCATGCTTATATTTTTCTCTAGTTCATGCTAAAACCATCAGCCCACTTCTGCAGTTCTTGGATGATTTGACCGACTTACTCAGATTTCAGAGATTAGATATTGATGTGCAGTCTATTTTGCTCCAACATTTGTCACATCTAATGAAACTCTTCTCTGATTCTAGATTGGAGAAATTGTTTGTGGATTTAACTGAATACTTGTACTCCACCTCTTCGTTCTTGAATTATTCATCCGAACAGCAAAGCATGATAAGAATGTCGTTCTGGAAAGGTATTTGCAAGTGCCTGTTAGAGGCTTCTGAAGAATCTGGTGGGTTTCCATTTATTAAGAAATGCATCAAATGTTTGTTGCCTCTCCTGACTATCAGCAATGATGGTCAACCTGAATTCGTGGATGAGTGGTCTGCTGCTATCAAGTGTATTGCAAATGCTCAGAAAAGTTGGCTGGACGATATGCTGCAGGTTCAGAATAACACAAGTTTTTTTTTAATGAATGATCTATTTAGTACTTCCGCTTTTTTTTTTGTGATGTTATGCCAAAAAGATTCATTCAGTTTTGTCCTTATCATCTTGTCCTAATGTCATCAATGAAAAAAGTAGGGAGTAATAGGTTTTACAATATTAACAGGTTTGCTGCTTCACAGTGTTGTGTTTACTTTTCTATATAGGTTCGCAGTGCATCTGTTATCACTGATGGAGAGCATGTTGATGTGGCCAAAAAGATCATTATCAGGGCACGATTGTGTGCTACTGGTTATGTTTCAGCACATGAGCTAGGGAACATAAAGAGTACCATATTGTTTTCAAAGGCTGATGGTAATTGCATTCTTTTGCTGTGATCTAGGAGCGATTATGATCTTCTATTCAGTTCTCTTAGGCCTCTTTTGGAATGCGGAAATTTTTCCTGTTTCCTGCATTTTTCTTGAAATTGAACTGATTCCTGCAAAAGTCCTGTGAGATTTCTGTGAAATTTCTGCGTTCCAAAGGAGGCCTTAATGTTTTGCTCCGATCCTAGGATATCCATGGCGATTGTATATGTTGTTTTTAAAAGCTATTGAATATGTTGTTTCAGGTGCTTGGTGGAGTGTCCTTGTTGAGGTTGTGGCAGCTATATATTCTGCTGAAAACAATATCAAAAGGCAGTGGCTTCTGGATGCGTTAGATGTTGCCTGTGTTGCAGATCATCCCTCAACGGTAATTATCCTAGTGTCTTGTTGGGATCGATGATTGGAAAATTGTAGGAAACTTAATTGTGCTTAGTACACATTGCTTGATTGCAAACATGACCATGCTTAATGCTTACAAATTCCATCCGCTAATATTTCAGGCATTGTGTTTTGTTGGCCTGCTATGTGGCAGCTGCAGCATCTATATGCCGCTTCTCATTGTTAATTCAACAAATGTGCTGAGTGACTTGCCTGTCACCCTGCCCTCCTTTCTGTCCAGCATCATTTGGGATGATTTCAGGAGCTCTGTTGCAGAGAAGCTATGGCAGTTGACCACTCGCATCTACACTTGGGCAGAACAATTCACCCATGGAAACGTCGTCACTGAACATCATCATATTCATGGAAGTGATGCTGATATGGCCAGTTTCCTGGCCAATGTTATGCGATCCACATGCATTGCAGTTGAAGATTACTTGAGTGTTGACAAGCAGCTCAAGCTTGCAAACCTTGAGGCACTTAGATAGTGTTTACATTGTTCTGCATGTGACAATATATCAGTCCAATTTCATATATCAAATTTCAACAACTAATGTCCCCACTGACTTAGTTTCCTGTACATTAATTTTCTTAGCTATCTCACATTAGGTACTACATGTTAGTATTCATATATTTTAATTCTAGTTTTTTAATTATCATTGCATGAATTTCAAGAGCACTCACATGTTGTCGCTAACCAATCCAAGAGAGTTTCTTAGTGCCCAGCAATTAGAGAGCAGAAGTTGTTGAGAAATAAATGTGGGGAATTTCTCTCAGCGTGACTTTACTTGGGTCAAATAAGAGGTGGGTCTACCTTTACTAGTACTATATTACTACTTTTCATTAATACCCTTTTTTCATTCATTTCATTTTATACTTCATTGAGGTAGTTATAATATACCATTTGTCTTTTTTTAGGAGGCCCTGTTTTTACATGTTTCTGAGCTATGTTCAGGTTGTCTTGGAATTTGATGGACATAATACTGTATACGTCTATACATGTTGTGAAGATCTTCTGTCGCTATTGAGTGCGTTGCAATTGCTTATTGCTGATACTCCAGTTATAGTTCAGTTCAATATACCCACGTCTGAGGTTGATATTGGTTGAGTTTGACACATCTTGAGTTGATTCTAAAAATGTTCTTAACTGGTGACTACATCTTTCAGGTGCATGCTGTGTCCACTTTCTCGCAAAAATGCCTTGAAAAAACTATGACCAATATATGGTTTCACAAAAAAAAACAACCACTAATAGTTATTCTTTCGTTCCCTTGAGTATAGTTACTGATATGCTTTAATCCCCTTCTCCCTTGTTTTGCATTCAAAATTTCTTTCATTGATTTATTTTATTGAGAACCTTTTGTAAGAACTTCTCAATATTTGAATATTTCTAAAAATAGAAAAGAGAATAAGTACAGAAAAGGCTAATAGATGTTTCCTTTATATATCTATTACTTAGGGATGCAAGTGGGTACACGTGAGGGTCAATTTTTGTGGGTATGTGTGGGTTATTCGCGAAATTTAAACTAGATGTGGGCTTGTGGGCATGTCCACTTGCATCCCTAGTATTATCTTTTCTCATGATGTCTTGTTAATTTACAGGTTGCATGGCAAAGGTAACTCTGTTCTACACCTTACTAAAATATTTGTTTCAAAAACGTTGTTTTATGGTCAAATTTCTTTAAAAAAAAAATTCAAAAACACAGGAGAGCTGTGTTTCATTGTATTAAGAAGAATAACAACGGGATAAGAACCCGGTACAACTGAGTCCAAATTAGTACATCCAAAACACACACAAAGCCACCTAATAACTAAGACCAACAACTAGTCAGGCGGGGCAGGAGCCGTCAAGAATGACAACCCTCTTGCTCCCGCTAGCACCCAAAGATGGCGCTCTTCGGTGAAAAAGGCCAACAATTTTGTTAAACTAGGGGTATCTCCATCAAACATGCATCAGTTACGATGATTCCATAGGACCCATGCTCCAAGTTGTTTGATTCCTTGAGTTGCTTGAGTAGTTTGTTCCCACTTAGAATCAAAACTAGAGACCTTCGGATGCGGTGTTAGGCTCTGACAACAAATTTGTCGTAAGATGTGAAGCCAGAAATCCCTTGCAAAGGCACAAGAGATTAATAGGTGGTTGATGGTTTCCTCTTCTTGGTCACAAAAAGGACATCTGGGTAGATTAGGCAGCCCTCGCTTGGTGAGCCGATCTGCTGTCCAACAACGGTTATGGGCTACTAGCCAAAGGAAGAAACCGCATTTTAGAGGTGCCCAAGATTTCCAAATCCGTTTTCATGGCTTGAACTGTATCGAACCCAAGAAAAACCCCTCATAAGCTGGTTTGCTGAATATTGGCCAGTGAAAGAGAGCCGCCAACAATATGAGTCCTCCACATCTGATTGCAAGTGAAAACCATGAAGAATCTCCCAAATTTGAAGATATTCTACTAGCATTTCAACTGTGAACACTCCTGATCAGTAAGAGCTTCCTGGACTGTTTGGCGTTTCACTCGTCGTTTTGGCACTGTATTTGAAAAGTGGACCAAGGACGATTTGGTTCCTTTTTCCTGCAGCCACAACCATCTCATCCTAAGAGCCCACCCTAGAGTCTGAAGGTTTGAAATTCCCAAGCCTCCGAGCTCCAGTGGCCTACACACCTTGTCCCATGGTACAAGGCAATGCCCTCCCTTAGCTTCTTTGCGACCTCTCCAAAGATAAGAGCGTCTTATTTTGTCAATGTCTTTGAGAGCCCAGGCTAAAATATCAAGTGCTATAGCTTGATAAACTAACATCGATGTTAACTCAAATTGTACCTGCAGTCATCAATTCAGACTTCCATCTCGAGAGTTGGTCAGCAATCCGATCAATAATAGGTTGAATTTGTACTCTTCTTGAGAGATAAAGGGAGACCCGAATATTTGCATGGAAACTCTGACATTGAACAAGGCAGAAGCTGCCGCACTAAACCAAGTTTTGATTCTCCACTCCGAATTGGCAGAACAATGCTTTTATGCAGGTTTGTCTTCAAGCCAGAAGCTTCCCCAAAGAGCTGAAGAAGACCCATTGTAACCTCAATATCTCGTGCTTCCGGTCTAAGAAAAAGAACTACATCGTCTGCATACAAAGAAGCTCGCTGCTGCAGTGCTTGTGAGGATAGGGGTTGCAACAACCGCTCATAACCAGGAACATCCATAACCAGGATGAAAAGCATTGGCGATAATGGGTATCGCTGTCTTAAACCTCTTCGATGCTCTCCTCAGGAATTCCATTTAGGACTATCCGGATTGAAGAGGTTGATAGCAGCCTTGAGATGATATCCCTCCAAATTTGTCTGAAACCTAGGTGCTGTAGAACTTCCAAAAGAAAAGACCACGAAACCGAGTTAAAAGCCTTGAGATGTTAAGCTTTAGGAGGAGCCTAGGGTGCTGTTCTTGGTGTAGAAATCTGGCCATCTGTTGTACTAGCATAAAATTATCTTGAATAAACTTGCCCTTTATGGAAGCACTCTGTAGAGGAGACACCATCTGCTATAGTTTGCTTGCAAGACGGTTGGCCAACAACTTGGTGATCAGTTTAGCAAAACTGTGCACAACATTGATGGGCCGAAAGTCTTTAGGATGTTCAGCAGTGTCCAACTTAGGGAGCAGTGTGATATAAGCTGAATTGAGAGCTCCAAAACCCAAGAATTTTCTACCCCACACCGCGGATAAAGCTGCCATAATATCACATTTCATAATTGGCCAACATAATATCAAATTTCTTATCATCCATAAAAAAAACTTCAAGTTCCTTATTACCCATACAAAATTTTTAATTTTCTTATCAACCATCAGGGTTAACTTTCTTTTCTTATTTACCACTTCAATCCATTTTGGGCTTGATGGTGTTGCATGGAAGGGGAAAAGATGTGTTTGCTCCTATAGTTTTTTTTTAATTTGAATTGAAAATAAAAGTTCAAAATTTTCCAAATAAACATAGGTGAATATAATTTGATTTAAATACGTTTTACAAGACATTAGTTTTAAAAAAATATGGAATTTTATCAAAAGGTTTAAAGGCATAAATAAATTCTTTAAATGGTTAATTGCCTTCCCATATTTTTAAAATTAAATGTACTTTGAATTTGATTTTTGATCTAAAACAAAAGTTGTTCCTTGTGAAAAGTTTTGTATGTCCACAAAGTTTCATAATTTTCTGAGCTCGGAAACCATTTGAAAACAAGTTCAAATTCAAATTCAGATACAAATACAAATACAAAAAATGATAAGAGGGCAAATAAGTCTTTTTCTCTTTCTAGGTAGCACTGTCAAGCCCTAAAATGGATGAGTGGTGAATAAGGAAAGAAAGTAAATATTGATGTTTGATAAGGAAATTGAATATTTTTATTTGGGTAATAAGGAAATTGAAGTTTCTTGGATGGCTGAAATGGAATTTGCCTTTGTTTTATCATGCACTATATATACAACTGCTACTGAGATAAAATGATGAAGCAGAAAATTCGTGTCCGCGGAAAATGGGAAACCATGAATAGAGTATGTCAAACCATAGATAGGGAGCTGAGATGTTACTTTTGGACATACGGGTAGCTTCCGTCTAGCCCGCATCCCTTGTACGGACGCATGAAATATATGGAAAGCCAAATGAATCATTATCTGGCGCCATATATAGCTATTGATAGTGTCCCTTCCACTGACCGAAAGGACTTCATATTAGAAGCGTCAAACATTAACCTTCTAGATTCTTATATCGTGAGAAATCTCCATTAATTTATTGCGACAAGATATGCTGGCAACTGTAGCCGCTCAGCTACCTACTGATGTTTCCATGAAAACTGGACGTTCCGTAAAACTGCTTTTCTGCACTTATTGAGTATGGTGTGCTATATGTATACTTCCTCCGTTTTGTCGTCATTCATTTTTTCTGCACTTATTGAGTATGGTGTGCTATATGTATACTTTCTCTGTTTTGTCGTCATTCATTTTTAAATTCAACTTTGATCTTTCGTCTTATTCAATTTTTTTTAATATTGATATAATTTGATTTATCATCTTAAAATTTTAGATATTCGAGTAAATTTTTAAATAAAACAAATGGGTCAAAGTTGAATTTAAAAATCAACGACGACATTATTAATTAAAAGACGGAGGGAGTATGTCACAAGATAATAATTAACAAAGTATTACTACCACTGTTTCAAAATATAAGCATTTCTAGTTTTAGATAAAGTCAAACTTTTTTAACTTTTACTAATAATATCTAGCAATTTACATAATTTTTAATATAAAAATATACTCCTATTTTTTATGAAAGGCTTATTTCATGATGAATTAAAAAATATAAATTTTATATGATAAAATATTATTGATTATACATTATTAGTGGTCAAAGTGATAAAAATTTAATTTTGACTATACCTAGAAATTTGTATTTTAAAACTGAGGACGTATTACATGACCAATCATACCCTCAGTCCCCTAAGCGTAACCAATCATATGACCGCAGGTCCGCTAGCTAGCTACACTGTAGTTTCAATAGTTTGTCTTGTGACTTTGGAAGCATTTCTACGCTCTGTTAACTGTGATGATGACTTCGAGAGCATACTGAGGTGCGCCTTCTTGGCCTCGTTTGGTTTGGTTACTGGAAGATAAATTTTGATGGCAATTAATTAGGTCAGATTGCTATTCTATACTCTTTATTTTTTAAAAAATTACTGCTATTGAATTTCAGCATAATCTTTTACCATTCTTATTATTTTAAAAAATTAGTTTAAATGTGTGAAATAGTCATTGATTTAATGGCAATAATAACTAAAAAACGGACCGCCAGTATGTAAGGATGGAGAATACTGAGGGCTTGCACGGCAGTAGGCTTGGACACATCACGATGCGTTGATATTTCGTTGCACAAATTACACACAAGCCCTCAAACTTGGTCCATCCGTCCATGTTATATTGGTTACATAAACTGACTCTTGGCTACTGAATTCTGATGGGTCGCTTAAACTCAATGACGTAACGGTCCCCTCACATATACCAGTATAAATAATGTATTTCAGAAATTTGCCACTGGACGCATAAATTATTCACAGATGATCTCATATGTTATTCACACAGATGATAAATTTATTAAAAAAGCAATGTTTCAAGTCTTAAATATGCAATTTCTCGCTATACACCCTCCCTTTTGTTTGTTTGATAATCCTGCCTGACCTGTTTATCATGATGGCGTCAGATGTTTCTGTCAGCCAGCTCCAATCAACCATCACCACTGTTCTCCTTCCACAATGAACGTGGAGCTCCGCCGGCAAAGGTTAGTGATGCTATATTTGGTAGAGTACTATTATTTGCATGATGCACCATACTAACAAAACAAAAAACAACCTGCAAAATGTCTTGTGATCGAGAAAGAGGGTCTTGAAAGCACGCATGGCGTGCTGCTGCTGCTGTTAGAGCCCAATGCACCGCCTGGCCAGAGCCAGCCAGGCAGGATTCTCTATTGAAAGGTACGATTCCATGCACGCCCGGGCACAACCTCTCCACCCCTCACTGCACGCCCCTTGTGACCGGAATTCAAAGGGACTATTCCATCCTACAGTGCAAGCGTAACCTTGCATCTGTATCACAAGGAGGACCCAGACCCACCATCCGCCCAGCTCAGCTCAATATATTTGCCACACAGCCGTTCCCAGATCCACCATCCGCCCAGCTCAGCTCATTTGGATCAAGAGATTTTTCATACGAAACATATAGACATATGACTTTAATTTTACAGGAAAAACATACTACTAGAATTTATGAAAAGTTTTTGCAATCTTATAAGGTCTGTTTGAAACAGAGAAATTTTCCCTTTTCCTATGTTTTTTTCTATAAAGTTGAACTAATTTCTATAAAATTCCTGTAAAATTTTTATATTCCAAATGGAATCTAAAATATCAGAAATATGGCTTACAGAGTAATTGATAAATATTACTACCTCCATTCTAAATTATTTTTCACTTTGGGATCCTAAAGTTTTTTAAAATTATAAGTCATTCTCATTGTTATACAATTTTCTCTTCTCAATACATCACTATCATATCTGTTTTTTACTGATTCAACTTTTTTTAATTTTTATGTACAAACATAAACGACTTATAGACATATAAAAAATTTAAAAAATAGGACTGAAGGGTAACACATGAATGAAAAGGATCATTTTTTGAAGTAAAAATTCTGAAGTACTCCGCCCAAAATGGAACTGACAAGCCACCCACCCCAAACATGCCTCCTCTATGGGCTATATGGTTTATGGCGACTGGCAAGACAGACTAGTACTAGCTGCCGTTTCCACTGAATGATTTGTGATTTTGTTGGCAATGACTGGTGAATGTGAATTTTAGCACTTGTATGCAAGTTGCGAAGGGTTGCAGCTCAGAAGGACAGGCATGCTAGCTGCTAGGTCGTGAACCTGGGAAAGGCTGCTGCCATGCATGCATCGACACGAAAGAGCAGGGAAAAATTTTAAGTCTCCTTTGAAAGGGGAAATTTTTTTTAATTTCTATAAAATTTATATATAATTTTTATAAAATTTCTGCGTTAAAAGTAGCCTTATGGGGTGGAGAGTCGCACATGCATTAAAAGAAAAGGACGCTTCCAGAGAGAGAGAGGTGACGTGGGGATGGGAATTCTGCTGCTAGGTTAAATCCCGTAATCTAGGCCTTTTTAGTTTCATGCATGTGTCATGCGACATCATTGTACTAAATAAGTTGACAGACTAATTGCGGCGTAGCTAATGGTGGGACCTGCATGCATGCCTCATCTTAAAGCCTAACTTACCTTGTTTTTTTTCATTTTTTTGGCCTAGCCTAGTTTTCCCCCGTTATTAGGTACTTCTTCTGTTCTAAATTATTTGTCATCTTAAAATCTTTTTAATATATTTTTCTCTATTTTTAATATATTTTTATCTCTTTTTTTTTCATTTTCAGTGCATCTCACTTTTTTATTCGCTCTTCCTTAATTTTTTGCAAAATCTAAAATGACAAGTAAATCGGTAGTGAGTACGTAGTACAGTAAAAGAGAGTAATGTATGAAACTCTACTTGTCTGTTGTTGCCTTCTTGGAGACTGTGAGGTCTCTTTCGTGATGAACTTTTACATGTTTGCTCCGTGGACTGCTCGAATTGACTTAACTTTTCCTTCAGGAATCCTTTAGGAAAGTTAAATTGACCTCAGCTAGCTAGTGCTGGTTCAGGCCCTATAGTCACAGTGGTAACTGTGTTGGTAGCTGTGCAAGTTCAAACACTAATAGTAGGATTAACCGTTGGTATACACCTTTTTCTTGTTTTGTTTCCGAAGGGCCATATGGGGTGTGGACACTGTACCGTCACTTGTTCTCCGGTGTTTGCTTGGAGGATAAGTTTGGATAGGGCCATCCTATTCATATTTGTAAGATTGATAGGATGATTCTGTTTTTTGTTTGGTTGGAGGATAAGATTAATGGAGCAAGCCACGCGGAGCGATACATTATAGTGACTGTATATAATCTGACCTGGATAGCTCCATCAACCATGACTGCAAACCAAACTGCGTTGAAAGTCATCTGGGACTCCATCCGAGCACGTTCATCAAACCAAACACGTCCTAATCTGTATGATTGTTAGGCGGCCTGGATTGTGGTGCTTTACGTAACGTTTTAGTTATGAATACTTTGCTGGAAGTAGTAGTAATTACGTTCTGTAAAGATGTTATGCAGATCATGATGATACTAATTTTTATATGTAAACTTCAGCTACGTACCTATAAATATGACAAAGATGACAACACCTAAGCCAAAGTGATCATACCGTAACAGTGGCCATCATAGAGGCCACATGTACTTACCTATTTTTATAGGACGTGTTCCTTCAACCTCCAAAGTATCAAATCAACAATAATTTACAATTTTAAAAAGGTTTAAAAAATTTAATTTTTTGTAAAATTTGAAAAACTGAAAACCGGTCAAATCGACTGAAAACCAATGAAACCTTATTTGGATTCAAATTTCAAAAAATTGAAACCAGAAAGATCGGTAATTGGGAAAAACAAGCGATAAACAACCTAGCTAATTTGTTTCCATTTGTTGCGGTTGTTTAGTTTATTGTAGCGGTTTTCTAGGTTTTGGCCAAACCGGAGCCATTCAGCTCCAGCGGCTAAGTTGGAATCTCAAACCTTTATATTGTATGACAATGACCCATATGTTCAATTATATGTATGAATTGCTCTATTTTTGACAAATATTTATAATTTTTATTTATATTGTTTGAATCAAAATAAAATATAGATTTGTTGTAGAAGAGGATTCACTGGGCTGGGACACGTTCTCAGCCATGGCTACACCGAAGGTAATCTTCTCTCTTTAGAAAGATTAACTTTTTCGTTTCTTACCCTCAGTGGATCTTCTATTTGCTTATAAAGACAGTAATGCTATAGTCTAGAAGCAAACTCTAAACCGACTAAAACAAATTCTAAATAACTTAATCTTTAAACTAACAAACTTTAAACAACAAACTCTTATCCACTCCTATGCTCCTTCTTGCTGGGCCTCTTGCTTTTGGACTTACAGCCTGTAACATTTCTCTCTTCCCCAACAAACAGCTTGTCTATGAGCTGTAGTAATTTAGGTTGACGCAGGTGCAGGTTGTAGCTTCTGTGTGAGATGAGGTCAGCACAGTTGCTCACATTGCCGGTGTTACTGCTGCCCGATGCGGTCTAGCACCTGGTAGCCATCATGATGCAATTGCATGACCTGTAGACAGGAAAGATGATGCCCTCGAGGATAAAGATGCCAGCAGTGCTACTGGTGACGGTTACGACGTCAATTATGGTGTCGATGGTGCGGCTGCTGCCTCGATACGCGTCTCGGACTCTGTTGGTGTGCGTTGTTTGGACCTTGTCGAAGGTGTCGTACTTGCGAAAGTCGGTGTCTGGGAACTCAAGGCTCGTACCCCCCCCCCAATATTTTTGCTTTCTTCTTTGCTGTAGACGGAGGATGAAGATGTGGTGCTAATGGCGGTGACATCTTGATACGATGGCGTGGCTTGGAATGCTCCCTGCGTTCATGGTGGCAGTGGCGTGTCGACGGATCCAGTCGTAGGCAGCAAAGCCGGCTCGGACCTGGCGGCCTGGAGGAGCAGTGGAGACATGGCGGCTTAGAGGAGTGACAATCATGGACTCCCAACAATCGATGGAGCCAATGATGTGATGGAGAGATCAGGGATCAATCTGAACCGTTCGGGCCTGATGGTTGGAGAGACGGCTGGAACGGGAATGACGCTAATTAGTGGAGCAGACTCTGTCGCCTTGTTGATTTTTGCCTTCCCATGCGATGCCGGCCGCTCTACGTCGCCCGACGATGATAAGGCTGGCTGTGATAGCGCCCTCTCCACCCTCTTGATGTGGCTCTGACAGAAGTTCTCCATCATGACGAGGAGGAGATCGAGCTTTGAAGACGTTGTGGTGGTGGCCACAGGATCGACGGTACCGGCCATTGAGGCGATGCGTCGGTGCTAGTCTTTGAATACTAATTGTTGTACAACAGGGTCCACCGAGCTGGAAAACATTCCCAGCCATGGCTACACTCGAAGGTAAATCTTTCCTCCTTGAAAAGATTAACTTTTTGGTTGCTTACCTCAATGGATCTCCTACCTGCTTATATAGACAGTAGTGCTATAGCGTAGAAACAAACCTTAAACCGACTAAAACAAACCCTAAACAATATAATCTTTAAGCTACCAAATCCTAAACAACCTAATTTTTTAACTAACAAATGCTTATCCACTCATGTGTGCCTCCTTGCTGGACCTCCTCCTTTTGGGCTTGCAGCCGGTAACAAGATTCTAGTAACTTATAACCATGTTCGGTGACCTTATTTTACATCTTTCTGAGTTTGGTATCTCAATGATTAATTTCTATTAAATGCCTTCCTTATAAAAATAATGAAAACATCATAATGTATTTTCTAACCTGTGTTGTGATGTGCTCTATCATCTATTAAAATTACATCTTTAACATTAACCTTGTGCATGGAGAAACAAAAACGACAAGTTGTATTAGGGAAAAATTGAATCAAAATAATATTTTGTGGGGGGTAAAATGAAAAAAGTAGTTTTGGGGGTTTTCTAGACTTTGGTTATACTTGAGGGGATAAAAAAAATTTGGTGGGCCTTCCTTATAATCTACTTTTTCTATTTTTTTACATGGCTAGTGATTTTTCCCCCTTTTTTTTTTCAAAAAAAAGCTTCTTGTTGGGATTTTGAAAGGACAGAGTTTTTTTTGCCATGCATAATCTAATTTTAGCTTGAGAGTGCATGATGATAATTTGCACTAATATCAATGTTGCTAATGATTGCTAATTATACCACAGTGCTTTGAATTATGAGATCGAAGCCACACGCAACGATTAATCAACAAAATCTAAACAACATTGCAGAAGCACACCCTATCATCGATCACCACACTATTAAAAAAGGGTTTATCCGGACACTCCCTTTGAGCCGCTGCACTATCAAAAATGTGGTTCTCATCATAAGAACCGCTGGCACTAATCACTTACTGCAGGCGGTTGTCTTAAGAAACCGCCTGCACAAAGGCCCATTTTAGTGCAGACGGTTTCTTAAGATAGCCGCCTGCAATAATGTAATTAGTGCCAGCGGTCCTCTTCGACAGCCGCCTGCAGTAAAGGCATTAGTGCCAGCGGTCCACTAAGAGAACCGTTTTCTGTTTTACGCAATCGGTAAACTTAAGAAGTCCGCTGCACAAATACCGCAGACTATAAATAGGGGCTCCAGCCGTCCTGTTCCTCGCTGGTTGTGTTCCAAAACCTCGCGTCGTGCGGCGAGGTGAAAATTCAATCGGCAGGGAAAAGGTTTTCTTCGTGAATCTTCTTTGAAATCTTGTTCTTTAGGGTAATCTTGTACTCGTCCTCCGATTTATTTCAAAATAAAGTGTGATTTGTATCCTAATTTCGTGATTATTCATTATCTAGAGTTTCTCAAGGTTTTGCCACTTTAGTTGATTTATTTTTGCTAAAATTGTTGAAATCTTGTCTTTCAAGGTAATTTTTTGCACCTCCTCTAATTTATTTCAAAATTAAGTGTGATTGGTGCCCAAAAATTATTATCTAGAGTTCCTCAAGGTTTTGTCATTTTAGAAGATTTATATTGGCTAAAATTTAGAATCAAAATTTTTAATCTTATAAGTTTCTATTCATGTTGTACGAGTCATAAATTTAAATTTTTGTAATTATTAATTAGCATTTTATTATTTGTAGATAATATGTAATTAGTAGTCTATTTTATTAATTAGTGCAGACGGTTCGTAATGTTGATCGCCTGCACTAAGAACATTAGTGCCGGCGGTTCTTTAAGGAAATCCGCCTGCACTTTTGGCATTAGTGCAGGCGGTCGGCATAAACGTGTGTACAAATAGACCGACCATTTCTATAGGCTCATTAATTGCAGCGAAAGTCGAAACCGTCTGCAGAAAAGAGTTTAGAATCGCCTGTAAAAAAGAGTTTTTTTTAAGTAGTGACACGACATGCCAGTCTATGTCGTCGTCTTATTTATGATTGTGATGCTTAGGCAAAGCTCAACTGAGCAAACCTGTTCATGTATGAAAGGTTATGATTACTCTTAAACCAGACGCACTGATCGAAATACTAACAGTTTTTTTTAGAAAGAAATACGAACAGTTTTGGACTGTTAAGAATGTATGTACATGTAATTATCTGCCATATATTTTTTCTTCGTCCAATTGAGATTAATATAGCTAGGATTCTCTCATTCTTATATGTACATGTATACAGTATTCTACTTACTGCTAGTACATGCCACTGGTGTGCCGTGGCAACTGTTTGAGGAGGCACTGTAGCAGATATTCTTGCGAGTGGTGGCAATGTCACTGTCGCACTTGTACTGCCATTAATATTCTTCGACTCTCACTTCCTCATTCAATACTGGTTTGCCTTTTCATTTTGTGCGGTCCATCGACGCACCATACCTTTCCCTTGCTGCAGTTCAAGGCGGAGAGAAGCTGAGCTCTCCTCTATATCTCCCTCCCCCCAACCTACAGATCGCGGTCGGCCAGGTAGACAAGAGTTAAGGTCTCATACCTGATCATATGGACCTCCTAGAATTGAGAGAAGAATTGCTTATCTTGTTTTTTTAAAAAAATTTATTTTCATTTTTTTCTGTTGCGCAGATTGCTTCTTAAGACAGCAGTGATACCGTGGGAGGAAAAGCAAGCTAATAGCGGCAGAGGGAAGGAAAAAACAGGAACACGTTTTCCTTCCCTTCAACTTCTGTACCCTTCTTATCAGATCTGTTCTCTCTGCAGCGTGACCTCAAAGAGGTGAGAGGATGAACGGGTCTCTCTCTCACTTGCTAGATGACGTTAAGAGAAATTTTGAGGTTTTGAAAAGTTTCCAGTCTTCTGGTCTTCTCTGGGAACTATATTATATAATCCATGTTTCTTGAGGTTTGAGCAAGCATCAACCTTCTTCTCTTTGAAATTTGTGCTTCTTGACCATATCATCATATATGCACACCCACGCAGTCGTACAGCCAATCAACCAAATGTTGTCATATTGTCGATTTCATTCCTCCATATACCAAATGATTTCTTCAGAGATAGGATTGGAAATCTACAGTTTTGTTACCCTTCTTTCAGCGGAAAAAGGAGCACAATTTCTTCCTGTTCTTGTATTCAAATTTTGCAGACTTGGTTGAAAACACCTTCAGCTCCACAACCCTAATCTTCCCCTTCCACTACCTTCTCAGAGCAATCCTCTATCTATGAAAACCCTAACCCTAAACAAGTATAAAAACCATGCATATTTAAATTTCAGACTTCATTTCTTTGTAAAACACTGACTATTTGACAACTCTTTTTCAGGTCGCAGCCTCGCAGGTACAACTTGGTAGCCTGCTGGAAAATGGCATTGCCGTCGAGTACCAGCAACTCCGCCGTGTCCCCAGTCGCTGCGCCGGGAAGCACGACGCCGGGTGCCGGGGCGCCGTGCGCAGCGTGCAAATTCCTGCGTCGCAAGTGCCTGCCGGGTTGCGTTTTCGCGCCCTACTTCCCGCCAGAGGAGCCACAGAAGTTCGCCAACGTGCACAAGGTGTTCGGCGCCAGCAACGTCACCAAGCTGCTCAACGAGCTGCTGCCGCACCAGCGCGAGGACGCCGTCAGCTCGCTTGCCTACGAGGCTGAGGCACGCGTCAAGGATCCCGTCTACGGCTGCGTCAGCGCCATCTCCATGCTCCAGCGCCAGGTCCACCACCTCCAGAAGGAGCTCGACGCCGCTAACGCTGAGCTCCTCCGCTACGCCTGCGGGGATATCGGTATCCCCACCGCACTGCCCGTCAGCGCTGCCCCCAGGTTCTCCGCGACAATGCCGAGCACCGGTCAGCTCGCTGCGGCCACCGCTGCCGGCGGCATGTACAGCGGCCGGAGGCTCAGTGCCATTGATGGCATATCGCTGCCACCATCGTCGGCTGGCTGCTACTTCATGCGAAACAATGTTATGAGTAGCCCAGGTGCTGACGTGGCGCCCGTGCTACCTTACGCTGCCATGGGCAACTGGGCCGTGAATGTCATCAGCGTCACCACGACCACCACCTCCGGCTCAGAAAGCATTGGTATGGATCACAAGGAAAGACGAGACAGCAGCATGTGAAATGGCGTGAGCAGTAAGTAGTGGTTTGCATAATTCTGCATTGCAGGCTTGCAACCATGCTGGTGTACATGCTTTCTTGTGTTTTATGTGTAATCTGTATGTCCCATGCTTCTCATCTGCAGTGGTTTACTCCTTGTTAAGACGTCAACACATCTGTGCAAGTCATTTGGTCTTAATGAGCTGGGAGCACACAGTGGCAGAAGCTTAATTCAGGGCCCATTCTTGGGGCGATTAAGAGCTAAGCATCAATCTATCCATCTTTCGCTATATAGCCGACATGAATTACATATATCTGCATCCCTTTTTGCATTGTACAAACCATACTTTGGATGGATCAGTACTAAATGTAATCGAATCGAGATCTTGATCTCTCTTCTTTTCATGATTAATTCGTTGTCGCAAGATCCATCGATCAGTCATCAGTACATACGGCATGCTTTGTGATCATAAAACAGCCATCTTTAGGCAAAATAAACAATCAACGGATCCTGCATGCATCCATGAGTAGTAGTGTAGTACTAAGCTGATGGTTGGGGCCAGCTAAAGGCTACACGATCTGCATCTATATCATATGTCATAGGCACCAGTGGCCTATGTTTGCATATAGTATGCTCCAGATAAATCATTCTGAGATGCTTAATTGTTTGGGAAGAAGATTAAAACATTGTTTATGGTGAGAATCACATCATTTCTTTCGCAGACATTCTTCCCGTCCATGTGTTAGTAAACTGTAAAGGTATAGGGAAAGCAGTATTCCCAGCACTATTCTGATAGGCCCCAGATCTTTTAGTATGGATCTCAAGCTGTTGTGTGCATTGTACATGCATTTATTCGATACCTAGAATTTTCCTCTATTGACAATAAGCCCTTTTCTTCTGAATTCTGGGTTCTGATTGGCTAGTACTACTTTCGCCTTATAAAGTTTTGGTGTGAAATCTGGCTCTATGTTTTTCTTCTCAATTCATCGGATTCCTAGCGGCGTTGCTGACTTTTCACCATCATACGTTGCTAGACTATAATTAGGTGAGCCTGCCTAATTCGGTTCGTGTATCGTTCGGTTCATGTATCGTTCATATTTCACAACTGTTACATGACACACAAGGCTTTTTATCCTGGGTGCCTTCTTTCTTATTTTCCAGTCAACGTTTGACCGAAAAAGTGTTGTCAATCACGTTGACATTATTTCTGTGGGGCAAAATTGAAGCTCTGTTGAACCAAATGGCCAAAAAGGCAATCTCACTGAAATTAGTTTTGTTTCTGTGAGATTTGAGAACATCTGCGTTTCATCCACAGATCAAACATCTAAGTCTTCTATAATTCGTTGTTAGCGTTATTCAGTTAGTTATTTTATTTATTCTATAAACTCAACTGCATATACATTCACTGAAAATTTTACATGAACAACCATAGCAAATTTTGCATTGTTTGTTTGTTTACTATAGTAAATTTTAATGTAGGAATCCCTTTAATGTGAGTACAAAATTTAGGTGAAGCAATATCTTAAAATTCAGCAATTGACGACCGAACTTTGTAGCTATATAGTGACGTGTATCGAATGTTTCTTCTTATCTGTTCGCTGAATATTTGAATTCTGTTCCATCCACCAATTACTAAGTGCGCAATTCCTAACTTCCTCGTCATCACGTGTCTTGTTAGATTTTTCCACGCAGCTCATAAGCAGATTCATTAGACGTGAAAAATACTTTATGGAATCTATATCTATCCATCAACCTGTAGCTATGAGAGCAATCATTGCCACACATTCCATTGATTAGTTCCAAGGTCATGATTTGACATCATGCATATATAAAAGAAAAAACATCTCATGGTATAATAATTAACCATAAATCAAATGGAATATTATCTTGCCAAGAGTCAACTTGTCTTTACGCCATACCCTAATTAATACTGTAGAATAGCGTTATTTATACGCCCTCAGTTTTTAAACTTTGATCATTTATCTTATTAAAAAAATAATAATTCAAATATGTAAAATTATATATAAGTTGTGATTCAAATATTTTTAATAATAAAGTAAATTATAACAAAATATATGTTATTTATTAATTCTTTTAATTAGAGAAATAGTCAAAACAAACATGTTAGAAGCCAACTGTGATAATAATTTACAAACAGCGAGAATAGGTTGGAAGTGAAGAATGATAATGATAGGTTGGGGTCACACTAACCGCTAGCGTCTAATCAGCTGCTATTTCTGTTATGCATTTAGGCATGTTGCACTTCGTCCGTACAATTTTTTATAGCAGTACAAGATAAACGTCTACTCCGTATTTTTTATAAAACGCTTCCGACCGCAAACTTGTGCTGCCACAGGTACAAAAAAAGATTGGTCGGAACATCATCAAACTTGTAACGGCCGGAGTCGGAGTACTACACACGCACTCCGCACGATCGCACTACGCGCGCGTTTGCACGCTGCAGTAGACGCCGGACGGGCAGGTGCTACGTACGTGCACAACAGTGTTCATGCTGCAGCGATACGACGTGACAGCAAGTGACCGATCGCTTTAGGAATGGGCCTTGTGTGCCCGTCCGTCGTGGCTCCACATCCACTATGCTCCCGTTGAGCCGCCTTTCAAGCTGTCGACCCTCCCGGACCAAACATACAAGTATATATCAGCACATTACGAGAGAATTAGGTCTAGAGAATTAACGATAACAATTATATCATGAGTTGTGGTTGAGCTTGCCAATATTTTACTAGTAAAATCATCTACGGAGGACTACAAGTCCATGCTTTTTGTCGCTGGGATGATCCGGCCTTGACCCAACGGCACTGCTAGCTCGGAACCGGCCCGTCTAGCTGAACAGTTCGCAGCGTGACCCTGTTAGTATCTCACTCTATTAATGCGGAGATGAACAATTGGATCGTACTACCATTTAGTTTTCTCCTTTTTGGCACAGGGAAAATACGATAAAATCACATCATTTTTGCCCGGAAATGTAAAAACAAAAAGCTTGTGCGGAGAGGATGATCAACGACCGCGCTGTGGAAATAGGGCGGCGAGGACGATGGATGCGGCGACGCGTCCCGTCACACATGCTCCCACTGTTCCTCATCGAGGGAGGGAGGAGGGCCGCGGGGTCCAGCCCACACCTTGACGTGGGCCCGGCCCAGTAACTCTGTCTCATTTCTCCTGGCTCTCTCTCTCTCTCTCTCTCTCTCTCTAGGGCTAGGCTTGCATACTGCACATGCATGGGGGCAGAGGCGGTTGCTTGTCCTTTTCCGTGACGAGGGCACGCGAGCAGCAGTTCCTGGTAAGTAGCCGTCACATCCGGATGGGCCCTGCTGCAGCCTCGCAGGGCACTACTGTCTACTGTAGCCTCTCCGTTCCTGTAACTGTTTCTCCACTTCCATGGACCATGGCACTCGTTGATGGTTCTCTCGTCACTCGTTCACACATGCCCATCGATTGATTATTAAATTGTTCATCACGTTTTACCCTTCGCTCAGGCAAAATAAAATAAAAAAGATGGAGTGCATATCAAATGAATGATGATTACTGGATTTGTAAGTTGTTTTAAACTGATCAAATATAAGGAGGTTTGTCCATGCATGCGCGCCCAGCGACAGTAGCTACCCACATCGGGCGTCTGACCATGCTGTCTGGATCAAACAAACGTTCAAACTGACCCTAAATCGATCCTGCATCGACGGCCTTACGACGTGCACCGCTGCAACAAAGGCGGAGAAAGCACCCAGAAAGCCGGCCATGCCGCGCCCGGGCGCCGGGCGGCGTAACAGTGTCTTCCTTTGACCGGGTTTCATCAGCCAAGCATCGCATGCCCTGTCAGATCTTTCTAGTCACTTCCAAAAGTGGGAGGGAGCTCACACTACTCCTCCTAAAGCCAGCTGCAGGGCGCTCCTAAAGCGCCTAAACTAGTAGTAGCTACTAGTAGCTTCTCCAGTGAGCAGGAAGGGTTTCTTAACACAGAAAGAACTGTGTTAACTTCGTTTCATCGTAAATTTATTTCTAGTTCTAGTTTTTATTAACCAACGTTTTGGCCAGTGATTTCTATATACTCGATTAAATTTATAAATCTAGTATTTGTTCTTTTAAATTTGTCCAAAAAACTACTATTATAATATATATAATTTGTATTATTAAATTTAATTAAATTTATTAAAATCATTGGTTAAGCGTATCTCTGTCGTGCTCCACGATTTCATCATCTACACAAGCTACGGTAGCTATGCAGAAATGAATTGATGCACGGTACAGTAGTAGTGAGCTCCAGGCTGAGAGCAGCTGAGGAGATCGAAGCTTCCGTTCGTTCTGGCCGAGGTTGACCTCGCCGTCTGCGTGCACCGTTTTAATCACCCAGGATCGATCCAGAGCAAGTTGCTCGGTCTGACCGATATACCTGACCATCTGGCTGGGCCAAATGGGCCGGCCCGAGACCGGTCAGTTTGGTCAGGCATAAACATGGCCCGGCCCAATGCTTTGACGGGTCGTGTCTGGGCTTGACTTCAAGCTGACTGGGTCGACACGGGCACAGCACGTTTAAACGGGTTGGTCAGCCCGCTACTAGGCTCGTATGGCTTGGCATGGCCAAACTCGGTCGCTCGGCCATTCTTCATTTTTTGAAATTTTATATTAAAAAAATATATAAGTTGATTTATTTATGTTTAAAATTTATGATTTTTAATATTATATAATTAATTTTCAATATTTTTGTAGAAAATTTAATATTTTTTTATTCATGCTTCGGGTCGACTCGAGCCGTGCTTGGGCCTGACCAGTCGAGCCGCGGGCCGGCCCGAGCCGGCCCGATCAACTAGTCGAGCCGCCTCGCTGTTGGCCCGAGCTCAGGCGGGCCCGGCCGTTGGCCAGCTATATCGACGGAGGCCTGGATAATTTTGGGAATGCGGACAAGATCCAGTGCGACTGACGAGTTAGATTCGACCTGTTGCCACGCAGCAAATTAAACACGCGATCCAATAATCGCCTTGGCTAATTAAGCACAGGGATCCGTCGCCGTCAGAGACTGACACGCAGAGATACAGCTGGATTTCTTTCCGTTTCTTTTGACCAAGATTCAGGTGGAGCTTCAATTTTAAATCCGAAGAACCCGGCGGCGGCGGAGTGCTAGCATTGTCAACGGAAGAAGCAAGCATTGTAGTAGCATATATCTGGGCCAAATTCAATCTTGGTGTCAAGGATGGGCTTCGCTCTCAGCCTGCTAACAAAAATGCTTCGGGCCAAAATTATGCGGAGGCCCACGGATTTAGAAACCTCCTTCCTTTTTTTTTAAATAAAAGTGCATATGTAAATATTTGGACCCCTGTTGTTTTCCCTCTCTTAGATTCATAATTATAACCTAATGGGTAGTTGTGAGTTAAGAATCTATTATAACCTAATGGGTAGTTGTGAGTTAAGAATCTACTAATTCATTTATATCTTACTAACAGTATAAGACGGAGTAAGTTCATTTTAGAGAGTTTCACACCGACCACTGACAAAAAAAAAAATCCCTACTCGAAAATGACAGTGGTTTCAGCAACGTGAAGGTTGTAACAGGTAGGTGGCTGGGGTGGCTGCGAGGGAGTAGTTACTGTCGCATTGGAGAAAAACAGGTCAGGAGGTATGGTCCTCTAATTGAAATCGTGTGAGGCCTAGGCTGCGAAAAACGAAAGTACTTGCACCCATTCAAAAGCGCGTCGATCACTTGATATACTTTGCTGCTTCTTTTTTCTTTGAAGACTCACAGTCACATGATCATATAATTAGGAAAAGAAACAAAGGAAATTCTTAGCTCTTGAATTAGGTTGCGACATGGAACACAAGCGAACTACTGCATACTGTATGATGACAGCACGTTCAAAGTACGGATTCAGACTACTGGGCCGTGCAAGCGGCCACCCATCAGAATGCACATCCTGCTCCAGCCCGATCAAAGAGCTTGCTGCTTTGTGTGGTCACATCGGCCGCTACGGTGTCGAGTTTGCCCACTGGAGGTGCGCCCGCCGGAGCCGGAGGCGTCGGCGGGGTCCGCTCGCCGGCCTGGAACCTTCGGACGCGGTGGTACAGCAGCTGACGGCTCCCGAGCGCCGGTGCTCCCACTTGTCCTGAGAGGAAGAAGGCGATCGGATTACTGAACAAGCATTCGTAAATAAGCAGACGCAAACCTAGTCAGGCACGCAGCTACCAGCTAGCACGTCCGCGCGCGCACCTTGCGCGTCGACGACGACGACGCCAGACGCCATTGCCTCGTGACCCAGGCACGACACGAGGAGAAGCAGCACCAGGGCGACCGCGGGCAGGGACGACGGCAGAGCGAACGTCGTCGCCATTAACAGATACTAGCAACAACAACAATGGAGACAAGTGCGGTATTTAGACAGGGGAAACGCGAAGATTCCTGGGGTTTAGGAGCCGGTCACATGCGACGTTCGTCGTGGCCGAGGTTGGAGCTCGCCGTTCCGTCGTCCGTCCGCGCACGCACGCATGGGTGCCTCGGATCTCTCGACCTCGATGGTTAGATAAACGCTTGCGACCTTTGCGTACAGCTGGAGCGATTTATGAGCTAGATTCGACTTGTCTTGTCTTACACTCGCATGCATAGCGTGATTTAGATTGGATTTAATGTTTGACATCGCATTACTCGGAAACAGGCTAGTCGACTGCGATTGTCAACGGTAAAATAAGCTGTGGAGTACCCTGCGCAAATGGGCCGAATTAAGTCTTACTAGCATTAATGGGCCGTGTTTTGGGCCACACAGGCGATGGCCCATATATGTTAGGCATGTCATGAATTGAGGCTAGAATAGAGCTTTGCCGTGGACTAGCTCGGGTTGCAAGCAGTGGTTTTTTTTTTTCCATTTGAACTGTTAAAATTGATCTGGGTCGGTTTGATAATAGCAGTAAAAATTATGAAAATTGATCAAAAATTGCTCCAAATCAAAAAATTAATATTTGAACGAAGTGCTAGAGTAAACCGGCCGATTTATCGAGCGGTTTTATTGGTTTATGGATCGATTTCTTTAGTTTTATCAATTTTCAGTTTCAAAGTTTGAAACCATCGGTTTATTCTTTGGTTTTACTGGTTTATCGAGCGATTTTATCGGTTTTTAGTACTTCAAAATTTTTCAATTTCAATTTTTTTTAAAATAAAACGAAATCAAGTCCTCTCTGATGAAATCGGACCGGCACTCGATCCCTGGATTAATCGGTTCTCACCAGGATTTATTCGGTGATGCCTTTTACGCGTCGTGCCATGCCACGATGAAATGGTGATGTCTCTATCACACATCGGATTTTGATGCTGCTGAAATGTTGATGATCTCTTGAAGAATTTGAAATATTTCTTTTTAATTTACTTAATTTTATTTACTTGATTTCTTGCTGATTTAGAACATTTCTGTTCTAACCAAACTCTTTCCTTCTTGAGTTGGAACCTTTTTTTTTATATTCAAACTTTTTCGAATGGACAGCTTGCAACACTCATCAATATTTTTGAAATATTATTACTCGAAATTTTCTTTGCTTCCATTAGTTGCACTTGTTATCTTTTTATCGATCATTTGCTAGAAAGAACAAACAGCGGATAGGGCTTCATTCTACATTGAAAATGATCAAGCATAGTTTTGCTACCCAAGCTAGCTAGTGCTCTCGACTAAACAAGTTGCTCACGCCCCGGACACGCGTTGATCCGAGTCCGGTGCTGCGTCTGCTGGAAGCTGATGACCATGAGTGAGTCGACCGTCACATCTCCGGCAGCGGCGGCGCTGGGATGTCTGGGAGATGGCCAACCGGTGGTCGTCCTGCCGGAGACGGAGGCGGCGGTGACTCCCGCGGATCCGTCAGCAGCAGCCTCCGCCCGCCGCACTGCAGCCGACAGTAGCGCGCATCATCGCCGGCTCCCCATTCTGTAAACGCGCGATACAGTATAGTATACACCATGATCGAGGACAAACCAAACATTACTAATGCAGGCAGCTGCAAAAGCACGTAACATACCTTGCGGGATGCCACGGGCTTCTGGAGAAGACGGGCACGAGACGAGGAGAAGGGTTATTACTAGGAGCGCAACCAGAGGAGACGACGACGACAACCTTGGAGCAAACATCTCCTTGATCACGATCAATTTCGATCGAAATACTACTATTCTCTGTAGACTCTAGCTTAGCTTTAGCTATAGCAGGCAGCCCGAATACTTATATAGTAATGGCGATGAATTTACAATGGAGTTCAGGTCAGTGAGATGCTTGGATTTGGATCTGTCGCTATCTCGCCGCTGCCGTTCCGGGTCGAGGTTTCTTTCGAGTTTCGACATACACGTGAGTGCATACGACACGGCCAGTCTAGGAGCTCGAGCTAGCTGTACATGGTGAATCTTCGAGATCCGCGGTGTCTGGTTTTCAGTTTGGACTTTGAAGAGGTACAGAAGAGTGATTTATGGCTGGATTCGTTCTGTTTCTATCTCCACTGCCAATGTGTTTCACCACTAACCATAACTCTCTGCATACATGTCCGTTGTTTACCAATCTAGTTGCCTACACAAGTCAACTTGTGTGTGGGCCATTGACGTATCTCAATTTTATATCAACTTTTTAAAAAGCACAACTTTTTTTATGTATATCTGATAAAACGTTCTCAACAGAGATGTGTAGATGTGTTAGAATATATACACACGAAAAAATACACCTAAAGTTGTTACTTTTTACAAATTTAATAGATGAAATCTCTCCATAGATATATTTTATAAATCTAACAGACGAGCTCATTTCGGATCTCTCAGATCTTGGGTCTAAAAGTATCATTATTAGTAACTAATAAAATGTAATTACCCGAAACAAATATATGAGATCCAAACTACGTTGTTGGAAAACAAAATAAATTCATTTCGGATCGTCCAAAAAAACTTAAAATTTTAATATTAATATATTATTTTTTTAAGTTAATATTTTTTTAGATCGTAGCGTTAACACGGGTACTGAGACGAGTAATTGATAATACTTATGTTTTCTGTTGATTCAACATTTCACGGGCATCGGTATGCACTTTCCCAAGCTGAGTTTCCAACAAGGAAAACAGAGAAGTACACCAGTGCTTAGGCCTAGTTTGATAGGGCTTTTCAAAGTATTTCTGCTCTAGCTTCTATGAGAATTCTGTCAAACGGTTCGAATTAAAAGTATCAAAAACATGAATTCTCACTGTTTTTCCATCCACTTTTATCCCAAGAAAAGTTGTTTTGTCCAACAATTTTTTTCCCTAGATAACCTGCAATTTAAATAATAAAAGTTGTTTTTTTAAGAAGTCGAAGCAGAAGGAAGAGCAAAAGCATAAGCAAACAGAACCTTTTCAAAACAGGCCGGTCCTAACAATCAACATTTCTGTATATGTTGTTCCATACCATATAGTATTTTTTTTGGCAGAAATTAACATTCATGGAGAGATTTGGATGTACTGATCTGCAACAAGGTTGGATATATGCATTCAATCTATCATCTTTTTTTTTCCATGCATGTGTTGCTTACAATTCAAATCAGATAAATTTTATTGATCTTTGAAATGATGGGATTTCCGTTCCACTACTCATTTTTTTTCCCTGTAAACTTAGAATCACAGGACAACACATTCAAACTGTAATAAACGAAGTGCTTGCTACTTTGGGAGGTCTTCAATCAAACCCAACGATTAAACCGTTCTATAAACTACGCAATGCTTCGTCATCCAAATAGCCCCTTCATCAGTGGCTAAATCGGATCATTGACGTTTGACAACAGTTGCCACCCATATTATCAAAGAAACTAGCTAAGGGCAGCAGCGGTCCAGTGCAGCATGGACAAGTGGCCATCAAGTCCAAGGCGGCGGAGGCACGGCGGCGGCGGTAGTCCGAGTGCCGACCGAAATGGCTGCCGTCGGCGACGGAGGAGCAAGACGGATTGCTTTAAGCTTCCGTGGACCTTGTGGCGCTCCGGCGAGTCCTGCTTCTGCATCAACATAGTGAGAAACTGCATGGAGTTAGTAGCTACTAGTTGAGAAGAGAGTCTTGAATTGATAAAACAGAAGTGACTAACCTGGTAATGCTCCAGCTTCAGAGGAACGAAACGATGCCAGGAGGGCGATTGCAAGGATGGCGACCAGAAGCTGAGATGGCCTCGCTACGGAGGCGGCGCCCCGCATCGTCGGTGCTCACTAATCAATCAGATTAGCGGAAGAAAATACCAAGCATTGTCTTGCCTGACGCTAGCTAAGTAGTGGTAGTGCACAGTGCATGCGTGTGTGGGGGCAGCGGGAATCTGCAGATTTTGTCCCTGATGAGACGATCTTGTGAGTACGCTCTGATTTCAGCAACAGTTTGATAAAATATCGGTGTGAAAAAAGTCAAACGATTGGTAGTCAAGTCAAACATTTGTTCTCTTTACTCTCCTTATGTGAAAAACGCTAATTAGTAAGCACTTGTAACCAAACATGTAAATCTCATACCTGAGGAAATGTATATTGGCATTTTTTTATGCAACCAATATGTATATAAGGGTAAATTAATGAAACCAATACTCTATGCAAGTAGACAAACACCATCCTTGGATCTCACCTTAATTATCATCTAGGAGTATTTGAGGAAATGTACTATATAGACTCAAAGAAGCAATAGCGGCTTGAGTATCATATATCAACAAAAAATATTTCTATCAACTGAATTGCTGGCTAAGCAAGAGCAAGGTAAAATACATAGATATAAATTAATATAAAGAATCATGCACATATCAGCCTTATTTGATGCAGATAGTTTTCAAGATCGTGCATTGCATGTTTCGCATTAAAAGAGAAGGAGAAGACAAGATTTCGATTTACAAACACCACCCAGCACACGACTAGTTGATCAAACCGGCCTTACTCCATAGCATTGCCTGCTCCAAAGCTTTGCTTGCAACAATATTTACTTAATGCATCTTTCTTTGAAAGGTACTCCCTCCATGAGATGAAGAGAGTATGTACTGTAGCATTAGTAACAGTAACACCAGGGTAAATTACAAAGAGTGGTGTAGCTTATAGTTGGAAGGACACCAAATGATGAAGTTTCCTGAAGATGGCTCTTGATGGAAGGGCATCTTGGTCTTGGAGCTTGAGCTAGCTGCCTGTCCTCGAGATTCGCGCTGCATGTTAGACTTGTGGGGGATCGGTACACCGCGTGATCTACGTACGGGTAATAGATTCCACTTGTCGCAGCACAGTGCAGAGCGTATCAAGCCATCAAGGCCTCAAGGGACAGTGGAAGACGGCATAACTGAAACCCTAGCAGCAGTGGCGAAGCTAGCAATGAAATTGAGGGGCCACGAATTTGTTTCAGTTATATTTAGACGATGATATTAATTTCGTGTTTTGTTTCGGTGTGTCTTTGTTGCTACAAATTGAAGATGAATAAGCAGACACTGGATACTTGCCAACTCAGGAGCCTATGTTTAGTTGTCTAGTTAGCCTTTAAACTTCCTCTAAAATTTTGCTGATAGTAAGAAATAATAGGCCGCTCTTCAAATACTTTCCTAGAGCAAGGAGGGCCCCCTCTGGCCGACGTGTAGCTCCGCCGGTGCCTAGCAGTGTTGCAGCAACACGTCGAGAAGTTCATACGCATTTCAGGACCTTCAGGTGGATCACGATCACGCACTTACCAGCGTGTGTGTTCCTCCTCTTTCTTTTTTGACACGGTCACTATTTACTAAGTGCACCCTTCTTAATTTGAAATGTACGTAGCATCAGTAACAATTTTATTTCAGAAGATTAGAGATCGATGCATACAACTACCAATTCGCCAACAAAAAGAGAGTTCGATGTACACACGAACAGAGTACAGTTGTGCGCAGCCGCGCTGAGTGTTTCAAGCATGGTAGTACTACAGTACATGCTAAGAAAGGGGGTCATGGCAACGTCGTCGGGGGCAGCGGCGGCGGTGCTAGCACGGTAACGGTGGCGCTTAACGGGGGTCCCGACGTCGGCGCCGGCGGTGGCGGTGTGCGGCGGCCCAGGAGCTTCCTCGTCGCACCGCGTGGCATGCCGGCGAGGTCATCTGATGCAGAGAGCACACAGATAGAATCTCCAATTACGAAACGGCTATAGTTGAAGTTAGTCAATCAACGAACTAAATAAAATAAAACATTACACAGACGGCACTCATGGTATAACTAGCTAGAAGAATGGTCAGAATCTATAAAAATGTCACAGACCTGACGTTCTTGGTCGAGCCTCCGACGAATTGAGAAACGAACCCAGGACAAGCAGCAGCAAGACGACCATCAGCAGCGGCGACGTTCTTGCAAAGGCGCACCCCATCAGCAGAACGAATCAGCAAGCGTAGATTAGAGGTTCATCATGAGAGGGAGCCAGCTATATATCGAGCTGGGAGGTGCGTTTTTTGGAAGCGCGAGGAGCCGGAACACTGTATGCGCCCGTCGACATTGAACGTACCCTGCGTTATCGGCGATAACGATGCATGCACTTTGGGTTGGGACTTGGGGCTAGCTCGCCCTCTCTTCGCCGTTATCCAGGTGCCACGGTCGCTGTTCCGATCTCCCCGATGCAAGTGGGAGGGCTACTGATCAATCGCGTCGCGGTTCACCGATCAAGGAGGTGGAGAAGCGTGGAGATTCGACCTGTCGCCAGTGTTACTAGCATTGCTTCCTTATATCGCCGGCTACGTGCTGGATTCCTGTGTGCGTGCGTTGCAAACAAACAGGTACCAGCTCAACAAGGCCAGTTTATCTGAGTTCTAAACAGCCATACTCCCTTCGTCTTAAAAGTACTCTCTCTGTTTTTTAATTATTGTCATCGTTGACTTTTAAATTTAATTTTGATCATTCGTTTTATTCAAAAAATTTGATTTAACGTGTAAAATTTTAAGTTGTAATTCAAAGTACTCTAATGATAAATCAAATTATATAAAATTTATCAAAAAATTTTGAATAAGACGAATGGTCAAAATTAAATTTAAAAGTCAACGGCAATATCAATTAAAAAACAGAGAGAGTATATCTTTTTAAATTTTCAAATATTTGAATTTGACCATTTATTTTATTCAAAAAATTTATGAAAATATTATTTATTTTATTATGAAATGATTCATTATTAGAAGTATTTTAAGCTTAACTTGTTTATTTTTGTTATAATTTTTTTTTAATAAAATAAATGATCAAATATTAATTTTAAAAAATAAAAAACATCTGAGACAGAGGGAATACCTCAGGAATCTCAGGATGAAGAGAACTACGCAAACAATTTTAAAAACAATCTAGTTGGGCCGAACTCATACGTTACTCAGGCTGAATACACCTGACCCAAGCATAACTTTTTTATTTGGGCCGAACAAATGTATTTAGGCCACTCCCACGCACATTCTGCTTGCCAAAACCGCGCAACAAAGGAACCACAGCCCACTAATCTACTGGTCCAAATCAAACTCGCCTCAAGCTCATGGCCGTCAGGCCTCATCCATGGTCATCTTCGTGACCGCGCGTGGTTGCACCGTTGCAGTCGTCTAGAACAGGAAGAGAAGAAATGACTGGGAAAACGATTAGAGCTACCGGTAAACATCGGCATTAGTATTTTTCTATTTTTGGCAGAATTTATCCAAATTTTAAGAGAATTTGCTCCAAAATTGACCGAAAATTCACCAAATTTCAATGATTTTTCTTTTTACCAGTCCAAGCCGGTAATTTCTTTAAAACCTTTTTTTTTCACTGGTGCAAGGGAGCGGAGAGGGCAGAGAACGATGATACTCGAGAGATTGTTCATTCACACTGTCATGTTTCCACGATTCAGACTGGAAAGATCAATTAGCGGCATTTAACTAGCATATCTAACGGACTTAAAACGAACAAGTAGTTTTCAATTCTATTTGATTCTGCACACTTGACTCCACATCCACTGCACAACAAGCTTCGACTTGTTTAATTTGGCCCAAACAAATGGAGTTGGTCACTGCCCAAAAAAGAAAGAAATTAACTGAACGCACGTCCATCCCAGAAGCTGCTCAGTCCATCCTGGGAGCCGTCGAGGTAGAAGTCTCCAAACAGATAGCTTGCGTCCTCGACCATCGCTCTCAAGAAGTCGTCTTGGCTGTCTCCCGCCGCCTCGGTGCTCGCGCTCGCGCTCGACGCCGCTGACGGCATCTGCAGCTCGGCAGCCGCGGCGCTGCCGGCGGCAGAGGAGTCGTCGCAGCTGCTGGTTGCGGCGCCGGAGCACGTGATATGGTCCTCATCACGAGGGAGGAGGGGGTTGAACATGGCAGGTGGCGGCTCTTTTCGTTCGTCCTCGCGGTGGTTACGGCTTCGGCTCGCGACGTGGTCTTTGCTCGACGCCTCCTTCTGCCGTAGCTTCTTGCGCAGCCGAGCGTTCCAGAAGTTCTTGATCTCATTGTCGGACCTCCCGGGAAGCCTCGCCGCGATCTGAGACCAGCTGCAGGAAATGATGGATGAATTAACACATGTCAGAATATTGAGGTCCTCTTCCTGTTGCAAGAAATGATGTTCCTCCGATTATCACCTGTTTCCGAGTGTTTTGTGAAGAGCAATGATGAGGTCCTCTTCCTGCTGGGAGAAGCGGCCCCTCTTGAGGTCCGGCCGCAGGTAGTTCAGCCATCGGAGTCGGCAGCTCTTGCCGCACCTCTGCAAACCTGCGAATTAATTGCCAACAATGTAAATAAATAACGGAAAAGAGATACTTCTAGATATTAAGGTTTATCAGAACGCTCAATAATTCACGTTAGAATGCTCAAATTGTCGAGTTCAACTAATTAAAATGAAATCCTAAAGTGACACGGAAAGGCGCGCGGCAAGGAACACCAAGTCCAATGCATCACCTGTGAGTTCAGGGATGGAGCTCCAGCAGCTGACGCCGAAGCGCGCGATGTGGGACGCGAGCCTCTCGTCCTCCTCCGGCGACCACAACCCCTTCCTCAGCTTCTTCTCCGGCGAGCAGCAAGGATGCACTCTCCCCATCTGAAACGCACCTAGCCACAAAGCGAGCTCTTGGTCTCGATAGATCAGCTGGCTAGCTAGCGGCTCAAAGTCTCTAACAACCACAGTGGTATGCACGCAAAAGTCTCGCACGCCGAATTAAGTACTGAGTCCGGTCGATGGCTGTGCCAATCTGTCTACTGCAAGAAGCTTGCATAAGAAATTGCCACACTTGGGCAGCTCGCTGCTGCATCTTGCACAGATCATATATTTATAAATATATATAGTACATATGTTTTGTATTGGCCCGATGCACAATGTGGAGATAATGGCTGTAAAGTACCCATGATCAATCAGGACGCAGCGCGCTGCCTGGAATCAAGTTCGTTCAACGTGCAGCTGTACTTGCTCCCATCGCAAAAGCAGCCATCGATCGATATGTCGTCTCTAGCCGCGTCCCTTCCATCCAATAATCATGCTTGATGAGCTTCAGCCCCTGTATGTACACGACATGGATCACAATGAAAAGTTGGGGTATTTTTCATCAACCTCATAGGAGCACTAAAATACTAGCACTCTGATCGATGGGATGTCATGGCCAATGAACAGTTGGTATCATGACAAGTTTGTGGAACTGTGCATGCATCCCCATTAACTATACTAGCAGCCGGTATAAGAGTAAGGGTTTCTTTGATTGATTTGAGGCTTGGGAAAAGCTGCCTCGACCAGGAAGCCATCCCAGACGTCCATTTTGCTCAGCCTGCGGTTGGATGGATCGAAACTGCCTGACATAGGCAGCTCTTCCAGGGATGAAATTAAAGAATCTAAATCCCTGACGACGTGCTTCATCAGTACACGCCTGTTTTATTCATGCATGCCGATAAAATAGCAATAACGAACCTGACATACGTAGGGTCGTTTATGGATAACTAGAATGTGTAGGGCCGTTACCACCTAACCTGCTGCCCATATATGATATCTTGACATCAAACAACGACTTTTGTGCGTGCATACATAAAGATCAATGTGAAAACATCATTTGGCTACAGTTTTGGCTCGTGACGATACCATACACTTAATTCCAGGAAACCTATGGGCCGGGGTTCTTACGTGTCACTACTGCCGTAGTCATTCATCATGTTCTTCGTTTGACTCGATACAGGATCATTCTCTTGTGTTTATCCCTTAAATTTTAGCAACTACTGTATATATTAATGAAAAGCAAAAAATATAGCCACACATATTAGTGATTTTGATGTAAATAAATACATATTTATGTAACTTTTCTTTGGAACATATTTATGTTAATTAGTGACCAAAAATTTAGTTTAAACGGGAGGCCGACCAAGGTCCAGGGCAAAGGAATAAACGTGAACCATAATCATTAATTAATCATTCGTGTGGAACATTTTTTGTCCCGCAAATGTTAGGTGAGAGAGAGAGAGAGCGCATCGCACTACTTAAAAAATGGTTTTCGCACCTGATTCTAAATGTATCTGTGCAGGCGAAATTTTAATCTGCCGCCATTCAATACGCTGTAAAAATAGAGCATTTATCCAAACGAAATTCTATAACCGCCTGCATTACAACCGATAATGCAGACAAATAGTAATGACAACCACTTGCATTAAGTAGCCGTAATGCAGGTGATTAGTAATGAAAACCGCTTGCATTATTGATATAATGCAGGCGGCTTTTTCTGTATGCCGCCTGTAGTATGGGAAGTATTACAAGCGGCTGGTTACATCAACCGCTTGAATTACCGGCAGTAATGCTAGGCGGCTCTTTTTAATAGCCGCCAACATTAGTATTTTGAAATTAATTTAAAATAATAATAATTATTATTATACAGGTCAAAATTACAAATTGCACTCATAGATTTAACACATAACTCAGGTAAACTATTCACATAGATAAATCAAACACATAACTTATGCAAAATATTCACATAAGAAATCAAACTTCCAACAAACAAATGTATATTACAAAATATAATAAGAGTGATCTAACACATAATGAAACATCGTCTCGATCATCTAGAATAGCCTAAACCTATCATAAAAAAAATGTAGATAGTTAACTCGTTGTTTTTCTTTTCATAAAATTCACCACTCTGATGGCAAATCTCACATTGAATAAATTAACACATATCACTTCGGACGTTTTCAATACCATTGCGCTCCATGTCTCTTCTCCAAGGCCACTCATAATCGCCATTAAGATGCTGCAAATGAATATATAATAATCACATAATATTCACATAAAATAAATTAAGTAAGGCGGTTAACAAATATAAAAAAATTTCTTACATCCCCACGATTCACTATACAGTGACATGTGATCTTAAGATACTCGGATACATAATATTCATAAAATATAGAGTCAGGAGGTTGCTTATAACACTTGTAACTATTAGCACATACATACATACATATATCAACACCCAGAGTGTAAAATAACGATTTTACACTCTAGGTCGGATAGGCGCGCTAGCGACTGCGCCCAACCGCGCGCGCCAGCCCCTCGCGTTGACCGAGCGCACCCATCTCCCTGCCCGCGCGCCGCCCGTGTTGACCGGCCAAAAAATAGACATTCAATAATTTTTTCCAACTGCTTCCGTAATTTCATCGCCTTTTATAATTTTCAATTCTTCAATAGTTTTCGTTTGATTCCTTCAGTAATTTCTTTTCGTCAGTAATGTTGATTCGGTAATTTCCTTGAATCATTCAGTAATTTCTTCAAATTCATTCAGTAATTTTTCCCTCTTTTTCAGTAATTTCTCTCCTTCAGAGCAAATCTCATCACCGGCGAGCTCGCGACTTAGCCGCAGCCGCCATTGTCACCGAAGAATCTCTTATTTGCGTGAATTTGTATCCCCGAGTTTCTTCACTTTGCCACCAGACATAGAAAAATAGAAGAAGGAAGGCCTGGCGGTGGGGGGCGTGGTGCGGGCGGGCGGCGAGGCACCGGCCGC
>BCLH01000047.1:166760-218177 GCA_001602315.1 Zoysia pacifica | reverse complement strand
GGAGCGGGGCGGCGGAGGAGCGCGGGGGCGTGGCGCGAGATCAGGCGCGGGGCGTGGTCGTAAGCGCGCACTCGAGTCCGGGTGAAGAATAGCACTATCATGTGTCTATATATATATATTAGTTTTTTCTTGCCATCTGGATGGTTTACGCCGAGTTTAATATAGAACATATAAGCAGTACATATATGAAACAGGCATTTCAAAATTATAATGAATGCAATGTAATGAGTATCCCATAGATAATACATATGAAATATACATACTTATTTAAAATCTTAATGAAATCTTTGTAGCTGGAGCTTGGGTAATCGAGTGAGTCAAGTACCACTCCTTTGGCCTCTCTCAGTTATATAAATAAACAAATATAGTGATCACTGTACCTACAAACAAAAGTGTTAAATTTAATTAACTTAACAAAATAGGATGAGGGCAGTAATGAAACTTACTTAAAATTATAAAAAGCCAATATGTTGGTCTTGCCATCGTCGACAAAGTTATGCATCGCCCTTTTTATACAAGCAGCCACTTCTAACATTCTATTACGAGTCATTTCTTTCTTGATTGCATTGAACTCTTTCTTTGCCATGTCTTTGTAGGGCTATGATTTTGGATCAAGTTCACGGTAAAATTGACCTGAGAAATTCTAGTTGAATCAAAAATAGCAGATTTTAGTATCTTCAGTTTTTTATCATCTAGATATACCATCGTGCATATAAAATCCAGTAGTGAGTAGTACATGAATCGAGATAAAGTAAAATCTACATATAAAGTAAAACAGAACGAGATAGTTAATTTTTAAGTAATATACATATGACTAACAAATAAGAGACTACCATTAAAAATTAACTACTACATGTAATCTCATGAGAATATAGAATCACCACAAAGACTTGTAAACTATAGACAATTTAATTATCAAAATCACAAGAAATGTACCTACTATGTATATTGATTTTATATTTATTTAAAGTAAAAAATTAGTCAATTAAATTATAAATATAGGTTAAAATTTTGAAAAAAAATATAATTCTATAAGAATATTAATAATCTCCACGAAATATTGCAAAATTTAGTCAATTTAATAATCAAAATCACAAGAAACCTATCTAGATTGAACTCATATATACTTAAGGTAAAAATTAACAAACTAAACTATAAATATGAGATAAAAAAATAGGAGACATCTAATCTCATAGGAATATTAAGAGTCATCACAAACATTGTAAATTTTAAGTCAATTGAATCATCAAAATCACAAGAAACTTAAGAAACCTTAGATATTAGAAAATCTAGATTATATGGCTTAAATTGCAATCAAACTTAAATTAAGTAGTTGAAGAAACATCTACATACTTCTAAAATCAAGCTCCGCAACAAAAAAAAGGGACAAAACCGTCCCTCCCTCCGATCGAAATCCGCCTCGTCGCAGCATCGCACCCCTGTTCTGATGGCATCGTGAGGAACAGGGCACGGCGGGACTGCCCTTTATATGGGTCAGCTAATGCAAGCGGCTGTCTTAACATTGTGCTTGCATTTAGGCTCCTAAGTAGCAGATAAAGAACACTGCCTGTGAAAATTCATCTAATGCAGTGGCTTTTCTAAGTCTCTGCCTGCATTATGAAAACTATTTGTGCAGATGGTTACTTAGGGAAGCTGCCTATATTAGGTGTATTTCTGTAGGCGGTTGGCTTTCTCAGGCCCACCTGCTACCTAAGTATAGCCGGATTCTTGTTGAAAACCACCAGTATTTTCTTGGGACGGGGGTGGAACAAATGCTTTTTATAATAGTGTCGATCAGTTGTTAATTCGCAATGGATCACCTTGATCTAGCACCCAGCTACACAGCCTATAAAAGTTCCCAGTCTTGACACTTGCAATTGATTTATAATTAGCCATCCAATGCATGGTTTGGATCTGCCAATTTCGATTCGATTACTCTAATTAATACTCCATTAACAAAGTTGCGGGACCTCAGGCATGCATGCATCAGGATACATACAGACAAGCTGCTGGCGGCGGCAGCCAGTGCCCATGCATGCAAGCACGACGAAGCCGACCAGGAAAGTTTCCATGGATGCGTGTGCCGAGCAGGTAGGAGTATTTAAGAAACCATCCTTTGACAGGAACGCTCTACCAAATTTCGATCGATTTTACCATATACCCTCAATTTCTTGTTCTCTGAAACCTGGAGTCCTATGCATGAGATAAGGATCACTTTTGTTATGTGAGAGATGTGGGTGATTATTCACTAATTATAAGATAATGAGCACGGAAAGAAAAGAAAAACATAAGCATCTTGTGGATGTTCATACTCTCTATTGAGTTGGAGTACTATGCATGAGTCTCATGTGGTAACACTGACACCTAGATTTAGATCGGCGCGCCACAACATTAGCTTCCGTCTGGTTAATTTATTAGCCAAATAAAGGTCGAGATCACACAAGGTGATTTGTACAGCATTTAAATACTTTTACTGCCATTCATCATTAGACGTACAAATATTCCAAACCTGCAATTCGTATTTTTTTTATAAAAATGATCCGTAGTACTACTACGTCAGTATTTAATAAGATTGATACTCCTCCGAAAAAGAAAACTGATGGGGCAATAAGCTTGATGTACGAAAATGGCGCGATCATGGCAAGGAATCTGACGCCTCCCTTGTCATGTGTGTTGAATCTTTCTTAGGGATCGGATAATAATACAAGAAAATTAAGCTGGAAAAGTGCGGTCGCATATTCAGATGATTCCCAAGCCAGTGCTTGCATGTGTGATGATGTTGCTTCAGTTGAGATGTGCATCTATAAACAGATATTTCGATCGAGAAATCGTTGCATTACAAAGATGAGTTGCGTTCTATTCGTACTCACGTTCTGTTGTGATTTCATGTGTCGTAGTTTCTTGCACTGATATAGATTCTTATTGGAGAGCAATACTAGGAAATTAATGCATACTCCATCCGTTTTTCTTTTCTTGACGTTTCAGACAGCAAACTAGGTTAAATTTAGTTCAATATCCTTGTCTGAAATGAGATCAAAAGATGAACGGAGTAGTATATTACTGCATGTCAATATGTGTGACCTGCGCGCCCATCGACTTGACCGCCGACGAACTATAAAATTGAGGCATCGTATTCAAACATGCTGGCGGCTGTGTGTCCATGACGCATGATGCTTCAATGACAGCAGATTATTTTCCTTTTTACATTAGAATCGTTTTCACGTGTCAAAGTGCCATGTTATTGTTAATTATACACACGATTCCAATCCTGCACACATATGATAGGACAAGCATATGCATCCATATATCCTTTCTGCGTGCTATTTACTCCATTTTATTGTCAATTGAGCACGAAATAAAGCATCCATGAAAATTTGGAGATTGTTTAATTAAGTTGAAAGTTATATGGATGAAATTGAAATGGAGAACTTGTATTTGTTGTTTTCTTGCATGGGTGAGTCAGAGATCATGTACACAGGGCAACCCCAGGCTAAGCATGAAGGCGCAGCTATGAATTATAGCCTATGGGCCGAGCCACAGCCCGCAAACGACTTCACCGTGCCAAACCCAGAAGAGCTAACCCAACCCCTCGAAGGTGGAGAACACCCGAAAACATCATCTGGCTCTCGAAGGTCAGATGAGCCCGAAGACCCAGTTTGACCATCTGAAGGTCGGGGCCAAGTGACGACAAAGCCCCCATCCGAGGGTCGGGGAACTGCCTTGCGTTTCCAACCTTTTTTTTGGGTTGGAAGCAGAGCTGAAAAAGATGGTCAGGGTCGGGCACCATCTCAGCAACTAACCTTTGACAGGCATAGAGATTTTTGACACTATCCAATAGATGAAAAAACTACTTTTGTCTCTCTTGTATTGGACAAAGGACGAATGAAGGATGTCGATAAGATAATCTGGCGTTAGAGGACGTCAGAGAATAAACTTCAAGATGCTTGCAGCCTCATCCGTCAGAGGCTGTCTGGGATCATAGGCTCCAAAGGCTTGTAACTCTGGCCCGACCGCTATATAAGGGAGCACCGAGAGCCTTAGACGACACGAACATCATATAGCACAGGATGCACAGTACACACTCCACGCACGCGTTCTAGGGTTTTTGTTCGCGCATGTATTCTACCACCATTGTAGCTCTTTTTTCGAGCTTATACGATTCACTCTCTTCTCTGGACGTAGGGTGTTACACTTTCGTGATGGCTCGAACTAGGTCAAACCTCCAAGTCTTCTGTTGATTAGGCCACATTGCAAAAAAAAATGCACGAATCCCTCTCCGTATATGTAAATTATACTGTGTCAGTGAATGAAACACCGACAGGTGGTATGCCGAAGATCAGTGCATCGTTGACATAATTAAAACTACACTACGCCTGATTCAAAATTCCTAATCATAGAGTATATCCTAATTAAGATTTCTGTGGGTCAGTTGGTTTGTCCGGAGAATTGAACTTACATCCATCTCATGTGATTTGGTGCTCAAGAATATTTTCTATGAAGCTCGTGTCATGATCAAGCTGGTCCATGCATGTCTACCTACTACTGTGTTTCATTAGATTCAACTACTTATTTTAAAACATTATAATAACTAAATATGTTATCCTATTCTCTGAACCTTGAACTTATTGATTGATTGAGCACCTTCAACAGAGCCTACGAAATTAACCCTCAAAACATATTCTCGGGACATACAAAAAGTATTAAGGTTTATTTTTCTCTTGTAAGGATATAATTGGGGCACCAAAACTTATACTAATTTTTAGCTACACATGAGGTGATATAGGGAGGAACCAAGGATTGGGGTGTGTTTAGGGGTACCGTTAGAAACGTTTTTTCTAACTAAACTCCCAATTTTTTGTTGTTGTTATAGTAGGTTTTTTATTCATATTTCAGAGAAGCTCTTAGTGCCCTGAAAAGCGACTTGACAATTAGACTCAGCAGAAACTGCAGTTTACTTTTTTTCCCCATAAAATACATACTCAAACTGTGCATATCATATCATTTTTAAAGACATTAGTTTTTTTAGCAAGAATATCATGTCTTCTGCCTTTGCATTAAGAGAGAACAGAATAGTCTCTGGGACACAAAGTAAATAACACAAATTGGCCAGACTGGCCTGAAAACAGAGCAAATGTTACAGAACTTGGTCAACATGCTGGCAGTGGCAGAGCTACGTGAGCTCATTGGTGTCAGATAACGCCGATAATTTTCAGTAAAATCAGTAGAAAATCACTGTTCATTGCTCTTTATCAAGTGTGCTGACCCCGGCCAGCTGAACGGCTAGCTCCAAGACTGGCCAAAGAAACTGAAAACATAGTGGTATGATGCTAATGAATTTTGTATCAGCAAAGGCATTTAAGAGATTACGGGGACGAATGGATTTTCTATGAACAAAAGATTTTGGTTGAAACTCGCCTCGCCCAGCCGACAGTATATAGTTTGATAACAAAAAAAAGAGACAGCTAGAGTACAGGTCGGGCTACAACTATTGTTCCAATACAAAGCAGCAATAACCAACTTAGGAATAGGAGTACGTTCCATGCATAATGATATTTATAAACGCATAAAAAATTAGATGCAACACGTTCAGTGATTGAAGAGCAAATAAAGAGCCACAAAAAACAAGAGCAGCTAGAATCCAAATCTCCCAGCCAGCTAATATTCCAGCCCCAGAAACAGTCCTCTCAAATTAAAGAGTCGTATAATACTTGAGGGGCTGATCGATAAATATAAATACCATGGTGATCAGACGAAAGATGCTGATAATAGTTCATAAATCGATAAAAAAACCCACCGAATTAATAGCAAACTGACTTCTGCGAAAGTAGCATGCGGCCGCAAGAGACAAATCAGCAAAAGCACACGTATGTCGGCAACCATTCGCTGTCCTGCCACAAGTGGCCATGTTGAGCATGGAATACGCTTCCTAATCTCTGTCGAGGATGCAGTATTATTATTCACATCAGTTCATTAATTAGAGGCCATCAACAGCTCCAGATCCAGCACTGCAGCTACGCCCAATTGCGGCACTTGTTCGTGCTCATGCAGCATGCGCCATTTGAATAATCTCTTCGGTTTTAAAATATTAACACTATTTACACTATTAACTTCTAACATCAACTTTGACCTTACGTCTTATTTAAAAAAATATAATAAATATAATATTTTTTATTATAATTTGCTTTATCATTAGTGATATTTAAAATATATTAGAAATAATTTTACACATTTGAATAACTTTTTTAAATAAAATAATTAATTAAAATCGATGTTAGAAGTTAATAATGTTAATATTTTAAAACCGAAGGGGAAATGATCTCTTTGAAGTTTGGTTGGCAAGCTATGGCCAGCAGTGTATCTCAAGCGTGCTCCGGTCCTGATCCACGGAAGCGTGTTAGGTTATTAATTATTGCAAGTGAACACAGAGTCCGCCAAAAGTTTGTCGTACAGGCAACTCTATCTCAGCTGAGCACATGCATTATTGTGTAAAGCAGGCTGTGCTCGCTGATCAACAGCTCAATTATTGAGGAATTACGCAGATCAGAGCGAGGATTATGGCTGGCTAGCGAGCAGTGTGATTGCATTCCTATACTTTTGGTAATTTATAAGGCATATTGTATTCTTATGGAATGGGACGGGTCACCTGATCGAATACAACTTGCAAGTGTCCTGCCTCTCCATTCAATCAAAAGTAGATGTAATTTCTCAAAAAAGTAGAAACAAATTAAAAATAGGACTGCTGCTCTTTCTGTCATTTTTTATTTACTTTAACTGGCCGTGCTTTCATTTTGTATAACCTTCACGGCACATTCCAATCCACAAGAATCTATGGTTTGTAACTCCCAGTAGTCTTGCTGCTTCTTTGTGATGGACATCTGACCTTGCATTTGGCAGGATATATCAACTTCTATCCTTCTCTTTAACTACCGGAACTGCCGTTTCAACTGCAAACTGTTATCCATAGTCCGTTACAATCGGTGCATATGCACTGGACGCTTGCCTCTAGTTGAATTGTTCGTCACATATATACTCCATTCGTTCTAAATTATAAGTCATTTTGAAGTTCTCTAGTTTTCTAAAAATTATAAATCGTTCTCACTTTTTAATACACTTTTTTTTTCTAATAATTTTTTATTTTTTTCTCGTTTTTAGCCTATCACATATTTTTCACTCTTTTTAATTCTTATGTTCAGACTCAAAATGACTTATAAATTAAGACAGAGAAAATATATATAATCTGCAGATTGTGGAGTCCAACATGTCTGCATCTTTTTTCTAAAGTTAAGACTTTATATAACTGACTACAAGCTAGAGTATATCTGAGGTTATATTTCTTCAGAGTGAAAGAAAAATATGAACAGAAAAATCAGACACCAACAAAATGAAAAATTAATTTCATTACTCAAAAACGTGCACTTGCTCCACCCAGTCTTCCAACACCAAGCTGGAAGCCATATGGAGTTTCACAGGTGATGTTCGAGAATTCCCGCCCAGGAACGGGTGACGGACGGCGTCGTACATATCCATGCGTTCTTTAAACTGAAGGGAGCCAAAGCCACTTGCATTAATTCTTAAACTGAATATTCGAGCTCAGGTTGCGTGCTTTTTGTCTCTCCCCGTAGGTTCACATGGCATGGAAACAATACTGTGGCGGAATCGATCATGGACTAGATAGCTGGCTCCATACTGTGCCGATGGTCTTCCAAGGCTGTGACAGTGACCAAATTAAAGGAGTGATCGCGTTCACAATTAAAAAGCACGTCTTGCTCTTACAGCTCTAATTGGTTATGCTGATCACCCATCTCTATAGCAGCCGGCTGCATAATGATAACACTTATAAACATAATTTCTATAATACTAGGTAGCTAGTATTATAATCTGACAGTACAATAATTTTGTTAAGATATATAATGGTAATATTCCAAAAAAAAAAAGAGCCAAGACGTGGCATAAGAGAAGACATGGGGTGGCGGCAATGCAGCTGGAATATGCAGTAATACTTGGCGGCAATGCAGGGTCTCTGTTTTCTCATTTGTGGTGTGATGCAATAAATATAGATTAGCTAATGGTTAGTATTATGGTGAACATTCTAGCTATCGTTTTAGACCTAAAAAGCCTTTACAATTAATGTAATGTGTGTTCTCGAAAACAGTATTGCCTGGCCCTGGTCCTCCATGTACATTTCATGTACAAGTACAAAAACACAAAACAGCAAAGTACAGGAGTACTACGCGTAACACTTATAAATGCTCATACACTCTTTTTGGTTCCTAAAATAAAACTACGATCACATGCTTAAGACCTGAAGAAAAAAAATATCATTGGTTGCTTCCTGTACGGTAGTACAAGTCATGCATCAGTCACCCATGACTGCACGTATAACAGCACTAGAGCCCAATGTTTTTATAACATGTCGCGTCCTTATCAAACATAATTTCCATGTGTATTTACTGTGCCTCATTTTGTTTGCATTACATTTTGCCAATTTTGTGTCCACGCTGGGCATCCTCAGGTTGTGTTGTACGTACCAACTGTGTTCTCAGGTTTTGTTCTACTAACAAGAGTTACTGGGCTTCCTGGTTGCTCTTTTTTCTCTCTAGCATCCTGCAGCCTGTGCATCAGGGCATGTGAATAAGAACAAATATGGTCCAGTACAACCCAGTTCATAGAAGCCGCTTTCATCATGTAACTATACTTTCTCTATTTTTGAAATTGTTGTCGTTAGAATAATTCTTAATTTATTTTAAAGTTAAATTATTATCCTAATGATAATAATTTATGAACGAATAGATTACTAACATAGTTAGGTGAGCCTTCATCATCAAAAGGTCTGGTTGAAAAAGGTGGCCATGCTCTCCGATTCATCCATTGTTGTTTATTTTTATACGTTTAGACTTGCAGGATAAAAGAAATACCCACAACCCTCTCTGCTATGTTTACATAGCATAAAGTAGCTCTCACCACCTGCCCCTGCAGGACCCTACGCTGCTAGCTCATTCCCTCTGCACAGGTACAGAATACAAAACAAGGCACATAACCAAAACTGATCTGCACCCTTATATACAATTGCGTAGTTTCAGAAGCAACAAAAGGCATGCCAAAACCCTAAAGTGCCAAGATTTGCTGGTTTGCTGGTCATGTGCCCAAGACTTTGGCGTGATTGAATTTCAGTGTTATTGTCCACAACGAGCACTCAGGTATCTCTCAATGGTGCCCCTGGCCAACGGATACCCCACTACCGTGGTCTCCGTCAAGGAGACCCCTTGTTGCCCATGCTCTTTCTCCTTGTGATGGAAGCCTTGAGCACCATGCTGCGGAAGGCGGACGAATGGTCGTTGTTCCTCCTGTTGGGCGTGCACAACATCCCACACCGAGCATCCTTGTACGCAGATGACCTTGTAGTTTTTCTCTCGCCCTCCATTGATGATCTGTGCTTGATTAAGTCCATTCTATCCCTGTTCCAAGGAGCATCTGGCCTTGCAATGAACCTTCAGAAGTGCAAGATCACACCGATCAGATGTAGAGAGGAGGAGCTCCAGCTTATCGCGCAACTCTTCCCTTGCACAATATCTAATTTCCCGACCAAGTACCTTGGTATCCCTTTATCGGTGCAGAAACTGCCTAGGTTGGCACTTCAACCTTTGGTGAATAAGGTCGCTGACAAACTATCGACATGAAAGGGAAAGTTGCTGAACCGCAGTGGGCACCTGGTGCTTATTAAGTCGACCCTCTCAGCCATCCCAATCTTCACAGCCACTGCATTGCGACTCCCCCTTTGGGTGGTGAAATCGCTCGACAAGATCATGAAGGCCTTTCTTTGGCAAGGAATGGATGCGGTGTAGGGCGGTAAGTGCCTGGTGTAAGGTGCAATGCCCGTTGCATCTAGGCGGGCTGGGCATTGTGAACCCCAATTTGTTTGGGCTGGCACTACGCCTACGTTGGATATGGCTCAAGCGCACAGACCCATCCCGATCTTGGTCGCTCCTGCCGATTCAGGTTGATAAGAACATGGATTGCTTCTTTAGAGCCTCAACTACCATTGTCTTAGGACATGGTCGCTCAGTGCTCTTCTGGACCGACCCTGTTGAATGGTCGTTGCATTTCGGAAATCGTGCCTCATCTTTCTAGTTTGGTGAGACCGCGTATCCAAGGCAAGAGATTGGTAACGGATACCCTATCTGGCAACACATGGATCAAGGACTTGGCAGGCAGCCTTACCATGCAAGGCATCCTGGAGTTCCTCCAGCTTCACCGTACCCTGCGTGATGTTCAACTGGATGCGTTCGTGGGTGATCGGTTCGTCTGGAAGTGGACTACAATAGGTGTTTACTCAATCCACTCAGCATATCTGGCACTGTTCATGGGACAGTCGGCCATCTTGGGGGCACAACAGCTGTGGAAGGTCAAGGCCTCGAACAAGTGCCGCCTTTTCTCCTGGCTTGTTCTCCACGGGCGCTGTTGGAGCTCTGAGAGGCTGCAAAGACGTGGGTTGCAGAACAATGGACCGTGTGTGCTTTGCAACCAGGCTGCTAAGACTCTTGATCACCTCATTCTCACCTGTGTTTTCAGCAGAGAGGTTTGGTTCAAGGTTCTTCGCCATTGTGGTTGGCAGATCCTTTGCCCTGAAGCTGATGATACAGCTATTGATTGGTGGCTCCGTAGCCTAAAGAGAGTGCCCAAGGCCAGACGGAAACCCTTCGATTCCTTGGTCTTGTTGATATTCTGGATGCTTTGGATGGAAAGGAATGATCGGATTTTCAAAAACCACCAGGTTCTCCCGCACGTGCTGGTGGATCGCGTCCTGGCGCAAGCAAGATGCTGGTGTAGCGCTAGGTTGGTTAGTTGGTCGCAATTAGTTGCGAGTTAGTTTGTAGTGTGTGGTGTGGTCGCTCGGGTCCATGTTGGTTGGCGTCTCTTAATCATCATCTGTTATTTGTAACACTCTATTCTCTCTCTTAATACGAAACGTGCCAGGCACGATCTTAAAAAACATGTTTTCTAGTAACAAATTGTATCGTTATAAACAGCAACCATGTGTACATATGGAGAATATATAGTTCACCTGAAAGTAGGAAAAAGACGGTTCCTGTATTTATTAAATAGACTATGTTTATTTGTAAACTAAATTCTTGCTGATAATTATTCTATGTGACATGCAACTTACTAGTACCAGCTAGCGATATATCTGCCCAACTCTTATGCCAATCTAACTCACTGGTAATCTGAGTTTTGATGCTCTATCATGGCTAGGCGCGTGATGAGAATGAACAGAGTCATCAGTTAAACTATCCTCTGCCACCTTAACAAGTACTCCATCCATTCCAAAACTGTTATCGTCTTAGGAAATTTACCATTGTAGAGATGAATTTGTGTGTGCAAAGTGGCCTCCAAGGATCTCAATGATCATTCATTACAATTATAAGAAAAGGCCATTCTCTTCAACGCCACCGGAAAAACTACCAATACCTGAAATCAAGGTTTGAGTGTTAAACATCTCCAAGTATTGGAGTACTTTCCTTTCAAAAAAAAAAGTATTGGAGTACTTCATTTCTGTCAGTGGAAGTACATACTGAATATTTTTGATGCGCCAATATGAACGTATATGCTGCACAGTACTAGAGCACCGGTTGACAACGCCCTTAGGTTTCCTCCACTTTTCTCAGCGACCAACCTCGCTATTGGAGTCTTGTTGGTGCTTAATTTTTCAATATCTCAACGTCATCGCACCGCTTATGTTGTGTACGAGCGAATCCATCTTCATTTGTACTGCCATCGTCAAGGGAGTACTCCACAGCACCTATCTTATCATTTACTCCCTCTGTTCCAACGGAAGTTTATTTTTAGATTTTATTAAGTATGACTTTGATTAATGATTTTGATAAATTTAATTAATTTTAATAATATAATTATATATTATAAAAATATTTTTTTGATGAATTTAAAAGTACAAATACTAAGCTTTTAAATTTAACTAAATCTATAAAAATTATTAATCAAAACTTCAGTCAACATGCAAAACCTATAAATAAGCTTCTACTGAGACGCACGGAGGTAGCACTATCTCAATGTTGGCTAGGTAGGTTGCCCTTACACCCACAAATCCACCTTGTCTTAAGAAGTACCTGTTCCTTGGTGACAACCATCTTTTCTCCTAGTTATCAAAACAGCAACATATATACCATGCATCGATCTCCCCCTCTATGGTTAAGTGTGTTAGCTTCACCAGTTATTTCAGGAATTTTACGGTCCCTTCCGGCGTGCTTCAGGGCTTCAATATTTTTATACGAATCATATACGAATTTTATAGGAATCAATTCAATTTTCACAGAGAAAAAAAAACAAAGAAATAAGAATTTTTCCTCCGTTCCAAAGGAGGCATCAATTGAGTACCATGACAATGTCAACGCGATTTTCCTTCTGGATTAATATCCTACAGTATCAGCTAGCGTATCAAACATCTGCGGGTCGTTATATGCCTATCTCACCACGGAAGGGATAAAATTTTGTCTTCTCCAACCTCAATTCTATGAAGCATTTTAGAGAGAATTACTGAGTCCTACATAATTACATTCCTTTGTCATGCAGCCTGCATATACAGCACTGCTCTTTCTTCTGTGTAAACCGTTATTGAGGACATTCTGCTTAATAATTGATGGAGAGCCTACACCAAAACCACGAGCGTTTAGAGTAGTATAAGACTGGCTCATAAGGACCACGAGAAATAAGATTTATTCCAAGATGTTGTCGCGCATGCAGCCTGCTAGTTCGTGCAGTGTAGGGCAATGCCCACAGGAGAATATGCCTCCTGTCTCTCTGCACGTATCTATTATATGTATGTGTATATATATACGCTGCGGGTGTAGCCAGAGAGTTCGTGACAAGAAGCACCCAGCCGATCTGAAACTTGCCAATACTGTAGCAGCTGGACTGGCTAGAGAGAGCTAAACGACCAGCTGCAATGGTGCGGAAGCCGAGCCAGCATGACGTCGACGCCGACTGCACCGGCGAAAACAAGGAGAGGAAGGGGCTTTGGTCGCCGGAGGAAGACGAGCGGCTCTTCAACCAGATTACCATGCGCGGCGTCTCCACCTGGAGCTCCGTCGCGCAACTTGCAGGTAAGAAGATCACTACTCCAGTTCTGCAGAGTTGCTAATGGTCTTTTTCGTTTGTTTCGACTGGAACATTCAGTTGATGATCTGTGTTCTTGAATGGCGTGAACGCTGGATGTGCACAGGGCTGAGGAGGAGCGGCAAAAGCTGCAGGCTGCGGTGGATGAACTACCTCCGGCCGGACCTCAAGAAGGGGCCCATCTCCAAGCGAGAGGAGGAGATCATCATCTCCTTACAGCAGTCGCTGGGCAACAGGTTCATATGCATACTCCTTTTTCTTCGAATTAATCGTCTTAATTAGCGGTGTGTAACTAATAGCATTGCTTCCATGGCAAACAGATGGTCGGCGATCGCGGCGAAGATGCCGGGCCGGACGGACAACGAGATCAAGAACTACTGGAACTCCCGAATCAGGAAGCGGCTGACCGCCGCCAAGAAAGCGGGTAGCACCACCACTAACAGTGCCGAGGAGCCATCAGCACCGCCTGCTGCTGGCGACGAGAAGGAAGAATCCACCGACAATGCGGGCACCGCCGAGGCGACGTTGCCCATCCCGGCGCGGTTCCCAGTTTTCGCGTGCCAGCTGCTTGACGACAGCGGCGCCGCCGCGCTGCAGTCGCCTACTGCTGCCACCACCACCACGGAGCAGCAAAACAGCAGCTCGGAGGAAAGCAAGGCCAGCGTCGGCGACGGCGGCGAGGACGCCTACCACTGCTCCGCCGCCGTCGGCGGCGGTGACAACAGCATCATGGCCCATGATTTCCTCGCGTTCGACGAGCTGGAGTACCAGGCCGACCTGCTCGTGGATTTACCCGGCGTCATGGACGCGTGGGAGAGCGAACTGTACTCCGCGTCGTCTGCGAATTCGATGGGCTCGCTTAACTGATCCGCTCTACTATCGTGTACTCCACTTAGGCTGTGAGCGGGAGCTGCTGTTGCGTTCGTCAGACCATTGTCGGCCGTGCAGTAAAATATGTTAGCAGTGGTTAATCAGCCTGCGTGCGTGAAATTTGTTTGTGTTTATTTCGTTTCGTATTTGGGTTCTATGTAAACCTACACTCACATTTGTAACCGATTGTTCCTTCAGTTAATTGTATTCGTTGATAAATTTATTATCTGCTTGTATCTTTACTCTTTTGTAACAATGGAATTAACTGTCATTTGCAAATTCAAATTTATGCAGTCGGCAGAAACTTATGTAGAAGTAGTCATGCATGCTCCAAATTCTACAAGGCAAGTGTTGCAAGGAAAGGAGTGTGTACTGCTCGCAACATGACAGTTTCGGCACACACCCAAACAGGTGAGTGTTGGTTAAGCCTCCGGTGTGAGGTCGATCGTGGTGGATTAAAGGATGAGTTAAGCCCTGAACCGCATGGACGCCCCACCGGTCAGAGTTGGTGAATTTTCCCGCCTCCTGCTTTACCTGGAGCATTTTTTTTCAGAGGAAATTGGCGCACATGCAGCACGAGACGGTATATATTGGCGCATGCGACAGCAACATTAACGCCTTCTGCTTAGGATTATAGAGTACCCATCACGCTTTACAGCAGATCGATCGACTTCGTTGTTCATTCAGATGAGATCCGCCCAGCCTGGCCTGCTATAAAGCGTAGCTAGCCGAATGGTTAGTTGCGTTGATAAAGCTGCAGCTAGCGGTGTTGTAAGCAGCCCACGTGGTCATTAACAATAGCTGAAAAACAGACCTAAGCCAGGCCAAGCATCATCGATTATCTTAGGTTTAAATTTATCGTACCAGCATCATAGATTAAAAAGGGTAAAATACAAAAGGAGTTAATTAGGTTAGTCGACTAGGACGGTGGTAGAAAAACAAAGTGGAAAAGTTGTCGTTTAACGCGGTCAATAGATTTCCCACAAAAAGGAATAAAAAAACCGTGATCCATGAAAAACCAAGGAAAATTGTACTGGTGCTACTATTTTATCCTTTATTTAGTAGTACTCTGTTGGTTGGTTAACACCGTTATTTAACTTGTCATTTACGGGTTCGTTAAATCATTGTTCTTCTGGGTCGTGGCAGGGGTCGAATCGTATGGACAGATGGTTGTCGGTTTGTGTACTAAATAAGATGAAAAAGTCTTATTTCTGTCTCTCAACTTTTAACTTTTTTAATTATGCAGTTTTAGTCCCTCACTTACAAAATCAAGTACTCGCAGTCTTCCAACTTTCAAATCCGTTCGTTTTTATCCTGAACAAATTTGACCGACGGTTTTGGCTGACGTGACATCCACGTGGCGGATTTGTCCGAGGTGGCAGCCTGAAGTGGGCACCTGATTTAGCCTGATATTATTCTAAATTAGAAAACAAATACTTAACGATCTCAAAAAAATATAAAACTTTGCAAAAATTTAAATCATTTTATAAGGAACAAATTTTATTTTAAGACCAATTTAAAATTCGAAACACATTTTATTTTAAAATTTTAAAAATAGAAACAACTATAAAAAATAATTTAAACATCTGAAACCACCGGATAAAATTTTATTTTTTCTAAATTCATATAATTCCAAGTATTTTCATTGTTTCACATATATTTTCTTTATAAATTTAAAATTTCACATTAGTGAGCTGAGTCACCGTTCTGTTATAAATCTGTTTTCCGAATTTTATAAAAATAAATCTGTTTAGAATTTGAAGATGTTTCTTTCAAGTTTCAAATTCATCTAAGTTCAGAATATTTTGAGGTAAAATGTCCCGAACTGTGATTTATTTCTACAAACACGTGATGATTGTTGTCTCGTCTCCAGAAGCTGTTCAACAAAACAAGCGTTGCTTTTTTGTCGCAGGCAGAGCCCCAATGGCCATCAATGTATGCAGGATGCAGCAACCACCTTTGTCTGCGCGAATTATTTTTTTATTTTTGAACTCGGATGAATTTGAAACTTTTTGGATGATAGATGTATTTTCGAGCAACAACTTTTGTTTTGGACTCATATCTAAATTTGAAACATATTTATTTTTATAAAATTCAAAAACAAATTTATAACGAAACGGTGACTCATCTCTCTGTTTAAATTTTGAATTTGAATTCAAGTTTAAAATGTGAAATTCTAAATTTTTAAAGAAAATGTCTGTGAAACAATGAAAATACTTGTAAGTATATGAATTTAGAAAAAATAAATAAAATTTTATCCATGGTTTAAGAGGTTTAGATTATTTTTATAGTTATTTCTATTTTTAAATTTTTAAAATAAAATGTGTTCCGAATTTTAAATTGTTTCTAAAATAAAATTTGTTCCCTGTAAAATAATTTAAATTTCTGCAAAGTTTTATAATTTTTGAGGTGTTTAAGTATTTATTTTCTAATTTAGAATAATATGAGGCTAAATTGAGTGTCTACGTTAACGAAAACGTTACGCCACACTGCCATGTGGACGGCACATCAGCCAAAAATGCCGGCAAATCCGCCCAAAGACAAAAAAAAATAAATAAGTTTGAAAGTTGAAGGATCACGGGTACTCAATTCTGTAACTAGAGAATCAAAACCGCACAACTTTTTGGACTTTTTTCACTAAATAACGATACCCAGTAAGCCCAATTTGTTTAGCCTAGTTAGTAGAATCGGCACTGTTAACTGGGCTAAGATTTGCATTGCTCAACTCAAACGTTTCCCCATCAGAAATGGACCAGATAGAGCTCTCCCTGGCCAGGCCTTTTTCCTTGGGCCTCCGTTATAGACCTGGCAGAGCAGGCCCGTGTCGAGTCTTTTTTTTTTTTGGAAGACTTTATGGAGTTGTTCCTGGAATTGAGCATCGGTTGTTGGGCCGTACCGGCAGAGGACAGGCAAGTGATTCGGCTGTCTCGCACAAACAGCGCTCACGTTTTAAAATTAAGTGTAAGTTTGTACCTAAGTGACAACAATAATTTAAAAACGAATGAGCACTGGTTTTATGAAATATTACTTTGACTTTTTCCCTTGAACTGAAAAGCCAAACATTCACAGCTAAAACCGTCAGATTTTATAGTTTAACACACATGACGTATCACTTGCCAATCATCAGCACCGAAGGAAAGAACCTAATTCAAACAGACAAAGATGATATCAGCTAATCATGGGAGATCACTGGCATAAAAAAAAAAAAAGCCAATGGTGCTTGTAGCTTTCGCCCGGGCCATGACCGGACGGTTGGTGCCGACCAGGAAAGTGGAGAAACAGTGGACCTCCACTTTGACTCCCAATGCAGTCGATGTCCCAACTACTACTACTGCAGATACAGACCTTCTAGAAGTCCGATGGATGGACGACCCCACATGACTAATGACTGTGAACGCCAATCATCGGACCCACAAGTAAACCTTCTAGAAACATTAGTTTTCTATCTACGCATGTCATGAATCATGTGGTCTTTGTCTGAATGTTTTCCCAACATTCAACTGACATTTGTAGGCCACCAACTGCATCATGTGAAACTGTCATGGCGATTGAGTGTGATCCATTAAAAAAGACTAATTACCCCTATCTGTTTTTAAATTATTGTCACAGTTATTTTTTTTAACATTAACTTTAACTATTCATATTATTTAAAAAATTATTAGACATCGTATGTTGTATTATATTTTTATCATTAAAATTATTTAAATTACGACTTATAAATTTACATATTTGAGTTGAATAAGACAAATAAGTAAAAAATAACTTTCAAGGGCAATAGCAATTTAGAAACGGATGGATTAAGAAAACTCAATCACCAACTTAGTAGTTAAAGAAAGTTATTCTATGCAATGATACAGTTTTTAAAATATAACTTTGACTTTTTTTATAAAATTATTTATTAAAATGTAACATATGTATATTTTTATACAAATATTTTTTAAGACAAATTTAATCATATAATTTTCATATTTTTAAAATTTATAAGTTAAAAGTTATTTGTAATTTATACTTCTAATGTTTGATTAAATATTATCTAAACCAATTTCTTTGTGAATAAGAGGGAGTATATGCTATGCTACAAAACAGATTTTAGAAATAAATAGAGCAAAATAAGCCACACTATTTTGTCTGAGCCCAGGGCCATATTATACCATTATGTCTATCTCCAGGACACCATCTCGTCAGGACAAAGCTATAGATTAAGCTGAGTGAGTGAGAAACAGAGCGCGACAGAGAGAGGAACAGCCGGCCGCCATTTTCAGAGCGATGGGGTTCGGCGTGGTGTCCATGCTCAACGCGGTGTTCCGGCGCATGTTCGTTTCCGCGGGCCTCCGTCCGTCCTCCGCCGCCGTCGACGCCGACACCACCATCCACTTCTGGGCGCACCCCTCCCTCCTCGCCTCCTCCTCCTCCTCCTCAGTGCAGCCGCGGCCGGTGGTGGTGCTGATCCACGGCTTCGGCCCGGACCCGACGTGGCAGTGGGCGGCACAAGTGGGGCCCCTCTCCCGCCACTTCGACCTGGTGGTGCCCACGCTCCTCTTCTTCGGCTCCTCCGAGACGCGCGCCGCGGCGCGGTCCGACGCGTTCCAGGCCGCGGCCCTCGCGGCGCTCCTCGCCGGCCCGGGCGGGCACCTCCCCGGCCTCGTCGACAGCAGCGACGGAAGCGTCCCGGTCCTGCGGCGGACGGTGCACGTGGTGGGCACCAGCTACGGCGGGCTCGTCGCGTACCACCTCGCGCGGGAGCTGGCCGCGCGGGCCGGCGCCGGGTCGTCAGCTGGCCCGGGGAAGGTGGCGCTATGCTCGTCCGACGCGGACAAGGGCGCCGACGACGACCGCGCGCTTGCCGCCAAGGGCGGTGTCGCGGACGTGACGGACCTGATGGCGCCCGCCGACACCAAGGCGCTGCGCCGGCTCATGGCGCTCTGCGTGCACCGGCCGCCCAAGTACATCCCCGAGTGCCTCGTCCGCGACATGCTCAAGGTAAGTACGTTAGTACGTAGTACTACGTACTGGTCGTTCGCATTGCATTGAGCCATCCATCCAGGCCATCGAAAGTGGTAGTGCCACCATGATCATAGATTCATAGCTACAGTTAATTTGGTGAGGAAGGAGGTGGTGGTTCAGATCGATTGCATTCTGCCTCGCGTAAAGCTACTTTCTGCACTCCAAAATGATTCCCTACCAAAGATTTGGTGGCAAATCGCATCATGCTAGTTGCGTAAAGCACAATACATTTGATCTTCGGTCGCCGTCATCATGACGCTCGGGTCACGTCATCCGTAAACAAAGCATTCGATCAATTTCAGAGTGAAGAAAGTATAGTGTTCCATACTCAAATAAGGCTTTTTTACATATATGACACCAAAATGGCACAATAAACTGAAACAAGTTTGCACTCGTGCTACGTTCAGAAGTACTTCGCGCACCGAAGAGAGGAGAAGATAGCACTCATCAAAGGGATCGCCACAGGGGATGGCTTCCAGCTCAGTCCTCTCCCTCAGGTCTGAACCTGAACAACTGATCAAGCTGTGCACCCATCAATTTTCCACTAAGAACTCCGGCTCAAATATGGTCAGTATATTTGATATATGATTGTTCGATCTGAATGGCAGGACGTGTTGATCGTCTGGGGCGAGTTCGACCAGATCTTCCCGGTGGAGAAAGCGCACAAACTGAAAGAGTAAGCACGCTTGCCTGTTCTTACTACCACTCGCATTATTCAGTTAAATTCTTGCTTCAGTAGCAAGCCAGTCAGTACCCTTCTGAATGTTCAGCACAGCTTAGCCTTTTCTCGTACCCGTTGCAGGAAGCTCGGGGAGAAGGCGAGGGTGAAGGTGATCCCGAGCACGGGGCACCTGCCGCAGCAGGAGGACCCCAAGCTCTTCAACAGTGTTCTCCTCGACTTCCTCCTGCAGCCATAGCTTCCAAGTCGAGTTCCTGAACATGTTCTTGGCGACAGTTTTTGCGCCTCTTTTATGTATTTGATGAAACTATATTCGGCTTGCCAGATGATTATAAGGCCCCTGCACGGAGAAACGTGTTGTCGCTATAGTATTACTGAGGGCAGTTTTTGAGTTTGGTACACACGATGCATCTTCAATGTCCCTGTTCCCTGAAGGCTGATGAATGTTTTAGTTATATATTTGCTATTAAAAATACATGAGGCTCAAAATTGAAATTGGGTCCATAGCTCAGTGGTAGAGCAATTGACTGCAGATCAATAGGTCACCGGTTCGAACCCGGTTGGGCCCTCGTGTTATCTTTTTTTTTTATTTCTAAAATAAATAGGAAAGTGTGCCGTGCTCCATCTCCATTCTCCGACACACTCGCAGACTCGTTATGGTACTACAAACAATATTTTTTTAAAAAAAATGTCTCTTTTGGATTACAGAGTTCTGAAATAAATCCATTTATCGTAAGAGCTTTTAAAGAAATGACTACAACAACTATAACGTATGGCAAGAGAGAAAAAAAAAGCGGACTGGATGCCCTCACGGTACACCTTCCTTCTGAACCTATGTTTTCACCCTTCTTTTTCTGCTTTAATCTGTGAGAAAATCTGGTAAAGGATGGACTTGTGAAACTGCATGTACTTGTGTACCTTAACAATTCACAGCAGGCAGAGACAACGCTTGATCACTTGATCATCTGTGCAAAAGTAACATTAATGCCAAAAAATAACACGCTAAGCTCTAAGGTTAGGTGCCACTACTCATGTGCATGCTTTTCCAGTTGTCTGAAAACATCTCTTAATCCCTCCGTTCACATTCAAAGTCAGCTCTTGAGCAGCGGGCATTAATTACAATCCTAGTAAAACACCGCAAACAAGCATCACCATATTCATAATCCAAAGTGATTGCAGTCAGAAGAACATGCAAGTACTCCATGTGATTTGCTACGGCTTTGCGTACCACAAGCTTTACATTTTGTATCCATTCTAGAACCTAAGGTTTATACCTCGTTCAAAGAAAAAAAAAAGAAAGAAAAATTACAATTGCATATTGAATACGAGGACAACTGCCCCCTAAGAGAACTAGGTTGCGATCGACGGCCCACTCTTCTTATTTCGGCTGCCTATAACTTGGCCGACGTGAAGATAATATATACAGATGAACTGACCGCAACCTTCAATATTTACAGGATGATATGATCATCATGCAGTTTCAAGTGGCCGGAGTCCGAAAAGATGGGCTGTTGTCGGCCTTCAGAAAGCGGAAATATTCCTTCTGTGTCATCTGCCCTCCACTGACTTGGTCAAAGATGCACCTGTAGAAGCTGGATAAGACAAACTTTACAATGTTAGTGACATCAGCAGTACTTTCTATAGATGGAAGTGGTACTGGATGATAAGAAAAGAACTAAATCTAGCAAATAGATTATAGAGCCAGATTACCAGCTGGAATTTTTCTACATCTGCCAGATGGTCAAACCAACATATTGCCTACTGAAACTGTTCTTGTGTAAAAGTAAACTGTTGTTTCAATTGGCTGCCCTATTTTTCATTGCTAAATATGAGCCAGTTGCTACAGCATCCAGAAGTGAGAACTGCACATGAGTATTGACAGCAAAAGCTCATTGAATAAAAAGTTGTACCTATTCTACCTCAGTGGCTCAGCCTAACATGCAAACTTCACAAACAGGACATGCAATGTGAATGGGGCCTAAGCAGATAAGATTCCTAGGTTTATAGACTGAGCTCAGATGGAACGCAAGATTTGGCAGCAAAGAGCAGCACAAAACGGCAAGCAACAATTTTGAATATAAAATTTAATCTGTACACTTGTACAGGCTACTACCTGCCATCCAGGCCAACCATCATTACAGTGTTCTGAGCGTCGAAGGCTACTATGTAGCGTGTAACTTCTGGTAAATGGAACTGAGCAAATGACCACTCCGAACTGAAATACTTTGGCAGAATACCTGAAGATATGCAATAAAGATAAGCTAATTAATAGGTTTCCTGAGAAGTTAGTGCAATACTTTCTGAACAATATGAAATGAGACAATAGGAGTAATCAATAATCATATGTGTGAAATCATAAGTTTATAGCGAGAATTCTGGTTTGAGAATGCGCATGTGCTATTGTGCTTTAGATGATACAAAGCACAATGTACACTTTTAATATTTTACGCCTCAGTCTGAACATCGCTACATAGCCCCAGAAAAGGGTCCAAAAAAGTTGAAACCTTCTCTTTCCAGGGAAACAAAAGATTGAATATGGCATCGAATCATTATCTATAAGCATCAATAGTGTTGCATTAGATGCTAAGAACTTTAAAACCAGTGAGTATTTTGTTTGCTAACAATAACATTTGAACAGATCCCCTTTACCGGGTATTGGATGACTGGACCATATCAGAAAATATGCTATACCAGATATTGGATTAGTGGATTATGTCAAGCTAGATGCTAGCAGGCACATTTTAATGTTTCACTAACTATGATAGAAGGCAAGAGGCTGCCCTGAGTGCATTGATGCAAGTTCTGTAACAACACAAAGTTTCCAAGATCGCGGGCACAACCACATGCCTCCAAATTGACATCCGTACAAATAATACCATAAAAATATATGTCATTTTAAGGTAAAGACACGAAAGGGCCTTTAGCCTAGTGGTTAAGGTGCCTTAGTGGCACCTCTTAGGTCCTAGGTTCAACTCCCTGTGGGAGTGAATTTCAGGCTGAGGGTAAAAAAAGTATTCTCGCCAAAATACAAAATAATTGTAAAGCCTCGATCAGGTTGTTGGTCGCTCACACCGTCACATGGGCTATGTTGCAGCTGCATAAGGTTGGGGCCGGGGTTTAGAGGATTTCTCAACCAGCATGAGGTCTTCTAAGTGCAATACCCCCTTCCCACCCGTCCCCCCCACCCCCACCCCCACCCAAACACACACACAAGTCAAGTTTGTATTGAAGGAAAAGACGATTTACTTAAATTCAACTGAATTTACAGATTGGCAACCCTAGAGTAGCGGTTTTGCTTCTAATTCTTGTAGCAGGACAACCTCCAATAATATTATTCAGAACAAACAAAGCAAGAACAAATGCAAACCAGAAATACCTCTCATAAATGACAATGACGAACTTGCATTGGATCCAGTGTTTGTTTGAACAAGAGGATCAATAGAAGTGGAAGAGTTCTGGTGATCCATCCGTGGTCCTTCAAGGGTGTGCTGCTCATTGCTGCTTGAGTCTTCCCCAGCAACTCTGACTCTCAGAGAGAAAATATGAACAGTTCCTTTGTCGCTGGACACAGCCAACCACTGCACATTGGGCGATAGCGCAATGCTATATATTTCTGCTTTGTCAAGCCCTCTACGTACCTACATGTCATTGAGATTTACACAAATAGATCAATTCAGGCTCATACTATCCATCGATCCATCAATAATACAACAACTTAACAGCAACCTGTCCTTTTATTCATTTAAAAAGGTTCAGCCAAGATATCAACATAGATCGAAACAGAAAATATTGCTCACCTCTTGCAAACGAGTGCCATCCATTGTGTTGAATATTCTGATTAAAGTGCCCTTCATGCTTGCTGTTGCCAGCAGGAGACCATCCATAGTTAAGGCCATGCAAGAAATGTGCGAGTCATGAGCTGTAATCATCCTTGTCACCTTCAGCCCAAAATGCTCTACACGAACATGCCCCTGGTGCACCCCAGGGCAGGCCAATACCGAAGTATTAGAATGATGAGAGAGGCAGCACAACCCTTTGGGGTTTGAAAGGGTGTCAATCTGATAAAGCAGCTTCAAATCTGTGAAGTTGTAAACATATATCTTCCTCTCAAGAACAATCACAATGTAGTCCTTCCCCAATTTTACAGCCCGAACATCAGATCGAAAGGCAAACTCCCCGATGCAACGGCTCTGGTGATCATCCCAGATCATCACCTTGTTCGGCGGGTAAGTCACATTGGAGCCACCGCCAACGAGGGCGAGGATGTTGCAACGGAACAGCATCTCAACAATCCCAAACCCGCCACTCTTCAGATCCCTCCTGAAGGTTTCCTTAAAAGGGTTGCAGTTGAAGATCCTGAACCCATTGCTGGTGCCAGCAGCGAAGCAACCACAGTCCTGGTTCCAAGCTACCGACAAAAGCCTGACATCCTGGTCGTCATCACGACCTGCTTCAGGCTGGTTTGTAGGTGCCGACATCGGCCAGGTGTGAGGCGGCTCGAATAACCCAAGCTTGCCTGGAGGATGTAAACCCCGGGATGTGGAGACCTGAGAGCTCATGAGAAGTACGGTTTGGCCAAATCAACCGATCCTGGATGCAATTAGCTCAGGTACACCAAATGCTGTTGACACTGAACAAATACAAATAGAAAACATCAGTTGCGGGCAAAATTAAAGGGTAAAAATTGCATCTACTTTAGTCAGCTCATCATCCAATCAGGCATCAAACTGTGGATACAATGATGATAATCATCAGACTGTTGAACCTAGAAGGTGCTCCGGTACTCAAAATTTACACTGTCGCAGAAAAGCCAGCAAGGCCAGCTCGACGGAATGACCTGCCTAGCTCGTGAACGGGCGGGCATTAACGAGAGAGCAGTTGATCCCCTCAAAAGTTACAGTGGGGAAAAAAAAGCTAAAGAAATAAAATCCGCGATTATGGGAGACGAAGAATTTGCGCGCCCAGGTTTCCTCGCCGACGAGAGAAGGAACCGATTCGAACCCCGATTTCCCTCCGCTCGACGACAGCCCAGCGAGCGGAGGGCGGACGAGGACGCGCGCGCCTACGTGGGAGCAGAGGGATAACGGAGCGACGGCGGATCTGGGAGGAGGCCGCGCGGCGGAGGAGGAACCTACGTAAGCGGAATCCGCGATCGATCGCCGCAGGAAGGTTCCAGAAGATCGTCGGGATAGGACACGGCGAGGGAGGAAGAGGGCGTGCGTTACCTTAGGCCGCGCGGACGACGCGAGGAAGGAGGAGACGGGAAGCAAAGGCAGTGGTGGTACAAGTGTTCGCCTTCCGCCGGAGGGCCGGAAGCCGGATGCGTGCGCCCGCGATTAACCGTCCTCCGTGGTAATCCCGCCGCGAAATCGTCGTTACCGACACCGGTTCTGTTCAGATGTTGTCACCATCAAGGGTCCGATCTCTCGCTGGGTGCGGCCGGGCCAGGTGGCCCCGCCGGCACGGGACGGGGATGAATTCCAGCGCAGTTGCACGGATTTCCCCACATTGGGTCATACCCTAGAACGTTCATACCCGTTTACAATTTCTTTTCTTGTTCTGTGAAGTTCCTGTCGCTCTGTTGAAGCAACTTGTCGTACGTCACGCACCGGAAGCATTGCAAAAGGAAGTTCAATACATGCCACACGATTCCATGTAATACACAACATACCGTCATGTAACTTGCGATGTCAGGCTACAAATTATCACACAGTCACGTGCCGTTTATACGAATTACAATTCATAACCATCGATCGTCACTATTCCTCCGCTATCGCCGGTTCTTCACTTCTTCCTCGAGAAGACAATACAAGCAGGCTCTCGACGTATGTACTCACATTTCTATTTATGAGGTATAAAGGTCAAGTAACATTCTCAGGTGCTCTAGCATCCCGCGAGAGCCTGTACAGGTGATCTCAAAACAATATTCACACTCCGACACTCATGTACCCATCACCTTAAGAGAAACCATGCATAGAACGGACTCTTCCAGCACCGGATCGGGCCGCCCTGCTCCCTGCCGCGAGCAGCAACACACGCATACACGATACACCACTAACGTCTGCACAGAGTAGAGCACCACGACTTGCAGCTCTTTTAAGTTGGTTGTCTAAAAAAGCTGGAAGAAGAGGCTCGTTGAACCGTCACCGAATGACCGGAGGTCTGCCGGCTTCACCAATGCCCTGCACAGCGGGCATGTCCGCTCCCTCTCAAACCTGTCACCATACGGTAAGTGTTAGGATAAATTGGGGACACCGCATCCAAGTTCATTTGATTTAGTTCAAATCATGACATAAACCTTATCAAAGTAATCCCATTGTTAGAAATTGCATGTAGTTCAGAAGGAATACAAGGTAGTCTTGCTTCTGTGCTATGATTTTTTTTAAAAAGAAGAAGGCATGAAACAATAATGATACACTGATACTAGATCATAAGGCAGCTAGCCTGTGAGAGTAGGGGAATGCATGTGAATTACCATTCAGATACACAGTCTTCACAGAAGATATGTTTGCAGCGTAAAAGAATGGGAGCATGCATCTTCTCTTGGCATATTGCACAGATATCTCCAGCGGCAATAACCTAAACATATATACACACACAAAAAAGTAAACATGTGCCAATAATCCCCTGTGGAATGGACACTTTATAACATTTCATTACAACAAGTATTTTGTGATAAGGTACAACAGAACAGCATGAAAAGCGCATTCAGTACCTGCTCGTTTGTTGCGTATGAACCATAATGGAAGTCTTTAAGGGACAATGCTCTCACTGCTGTCAAAAACGATTGAACCTGACGATGGGACAAATGTCAAGTATTCGAAAGCATCCACACAGTACAACTTCTGAAAATGAAATGGGCAAAGGAATAGCACCTTTTCTACAACAGATGTCAACTTGAAAGTAAGATACAAGCCAGTAGTTAGAGAAGAAAATAGGCTTCCATACTCCTTGTTCAGAAAAAAGCGGTACCACACAGGAGTAGGCAATAATGCTCGGTATAAAAGTAGAAAATATTCCACAATTGTCAACATTTGAGCCTAAAAAGGAAAAAAAAATGGTTATAGCTTCCTGAAAATACAATTATGAAGAAATAACAGCAATGAACCAGGAGCTATCAAGAAGAATCCCCAAGATATATCATGTGGCAAGAATAGGTTAGCAAATGTAGAGTGGCATACCTGCCTACGATAGCTACGACCTCTGCTGTTTTTGTAGTACATCAGAAGTATGCATTTGAGGATCATAGCAGTTTGGCGCACCATTGTATCTGCACAAGATTAGAATGATATGTATCATCAACAACAATGCAAGGAAAGTATGCCTTTAAGAAAAAGAAAGTATCGATGTACGAGTGAACATTGAATGACCATGACGTATAAGGGACAGGTTACCCACTTACTCCCTCCGTCCCCTTTTACTTGTCATTTTAGAAGTGGGCACGGGGATTAAGGATAGTGAAAAAGGTGCGATGTGCTGAAAACGAGGAGGAGAGGGATAGAGATAGGGATGTGTTGGGAATAGAGAAAAGTGTATTGGGAAGCGAGAATGACAAGTAAAAGGGAAAAACTTGTGAACTCTGATGACAAGTAATTGGGGACAGAGAGAGTACTACATATGAAACCACCTAACTTATTGTAGGAGGTGAGTAAAGCCAATCAAACATCTGAGCATATTAGACACAATGGAAAGACTCCAGCACCAAAAAAAAAAACTAAATTTATTCAGGCACTGTGACTTATAATGCTAGCTGCACCACATTGTAACCATGTAATAGACAGTGACTACAAAATTCCAGCACCACAGGAGAATAGAAAATACCATTCACCAAGATGATGAATATTGCATGCCAAAATGGTGGTATTTCTTTCGGGGGAAGCATCACAAGAGGTCTTATAAGGTCCCCATTCTTGTAACACCAATAAAATCCAAATACATGAGCAACAAATAAGATTGTAATCCCAACAAGGACTGGAAGTTTTCTCTCCCTCTGCATTACAAGGACAAAAGAGGGTCAAAATTAGCCAAAATATAAAAGGATCACCAAAAAGCACCAAATGCCAAAAACAGAATGCACCATCATAAATCAAGAACAAGTTGCAGGGTCTTAAAACTTAATGTAGTGAAGATACTAGAAACTCCCTTTGCCAAAAAAAACTTACAATCAATTTCAGAAACATGTTTAATTGCTACAGAAATGATTAGCAAAAGTCAGAACAAGAGTCTGCTATAGTTTCTTTCTACAAACACAATCCTAGCCACTTGTCGGGCAGAGGACCAAGACTGTAACCCACTCAAGAAATCCATCTAATTGACTAATTTTTACCCTTGGACTGCAGCAGAAGTGCAACTCAGTGAAAACAGACTTGTGCAACTCAGTGAAAACACAGCACAGACCTCGTGATTGCTTATTTAGCTGTGTTCGGTTGAGCCTTTTTTGGCTGTCTGCGGCTGCAGCTCCTGTAGCCCCAAGCCAATTTGTTGTTGTCAGCCGCAATCAGCAGTTCCGAACAGGCACTTTGTTTATATGTATGATGGTTTTATAATTACTTAACAGGGAAAAAATTACTTCTCAATTCTCATGACAACAGTGATGCGGCAAATAGATAAACTTCACCACCACAGTTTCTCTCTAGGTAGAGCACTGGCAATCAATGAAACAAGAATCATTTAATGGCACCAAATTAACAGTTTTAATTCAACTTTGAATTAATTTTTTTGTCCTAACTGCATTAATTTAAGAACAGAGGGAGTAATGAAACATCCTTAAGTAAAGAAAAGAGAAAGATCATGAATACTTTCTTTCTACTCAGATCAATTGTCAGACACATGGGTACTACGTACATCAAAAAACCAACGAACCTTCAAAGCAGTCTGCTTGCGCAGGATATCATTGGACTTGAACATCACCGCGGCAATCCAAATTGTCACAAAGAACCCTGCGCAGCCAAAACAAACTTATTCAACATTAACATTTCATCTGAATGTCTCAAACTCACAAATATGGAGCATTGTAAGCATCAAACACGTTATGCAATCAGTTTTGAAGTGTTGGGAAGAGAGATAACTGAGCACGACCTTGCAAGTGCTGCCTGATGAAGACGACGAGCAGCAGCAGGGAGAAAGGCAGTATCTGCTCCACCCACCTCGCGACCTGCTGCATGTCGTACCTCTGGTACGACGACGAGGACTCCCGCCCGCCCTCTCCGCTGCTTGCTGCCGGAGCCGGTTCGGTAGGTTGCGTCCTCACTGCGTGCCCCTCCTCCTCCCCCTCCTCGGCGATTACCTCCCCATCCCTCTCAGACGACGCCCCCGCTTCACCGGGCCCAACAATCCGGATCGACACCTCGCCCGTCCCGGTCCCCGCCTGGTGCGTCCCGCCGCCGGGGTCGGGGCGTAGGATGCCCGAGTACTCGAGCAGCGCGGAGAGCGGCGCCTGGATGAAGCTGGAAGCGGAGAAGTGCACGCCGTACCTCCTCGACGGCGCGGACGGCTGAGACCGTGGCGGCGGGGACGGTGGATGCGGAGGCTCGGTCGGCTGAGGCGACGGCGAGTCCATCGGATGGGGTGGCGCGCGGGAGGAGGTGAGCTTCCAGTTCCAGGGGAGGCCGCCGCGCGGCGGACGGCGGCGGAGGGCGGGCGGCGCCGCGTCGGAAGGGGTGGGCGGCGGGCACGACGTCGGGGAGGCGCGGACGCACGCCGTGAGGCGGAGGCGGAGGCGGTGGAGGGGACCCGTGCTCGACGCCGTCGTCGTCGCGGTCGGCGGTGGGAGGAATTTCGGGGAGGCTTGCAGGATATTTTCTGGGACTGCTCTTTTGATCTTTTTATCCTGCCGTGGGTTTTGTTTGCGTTATTTTGTCCATTGCTTGCCGTGCGTGCTCTGCGTCCCGGGATGGTTTGGTCGTGTGTTCCTTCGTGGATGATCCTTTGTTTGGTGCGGTTGCCCCATTTGGCAGAGCTGGGTTATTTTGATTCCCAGCTAAAATTATATAGTTCTATTAAATGTTATTTTTTAAATAAATAATTTTTATTTAATTTTACAGTGTGATTCTCTGAAATAAATTAAAAAGTTAAGAGCTGATAAAAAAATAATTTTTTTTATTTTGTGAAGTAAATCTCTGTTTTAATTTTAAAAATTTATTTAAAAAATCGAATTGAACTATTTTCAGCTATAGAACCACTTCAAAAACAATAAACCGAAACGGCCCTTATTCAAATACTGAGTACTAATTTAATCGTTTGGTTTGATAGGAAGAAAAAGTTCGTGATTTTTTATTTTATTATTATATGCTACGTGAGGCGAGAAGTGTTGAATACCAGTAGCAACGTACCGGTAGCTGCCCTGTCAAATGGAACCGGCACGATGACTCGACACGGGCGACTATAGTATTTTTTTATGGGCCAACATTGCGGTCACGCCGAAAACACTTGTTAACAACCTGATTTGACAGCCGCGCGAAGAGGCACCACTGGTCTGGTCAATTTCGGGGCCCTGTGCAGCTGTGCTCGCACGTAGGAGTACGAGGAGCAGGACAGGAGCCCTGGATGACATATTTTTACGTATACGAAAAAAATCATCGTGTGATCTGTACAGTGAAGCAATCAGCCGATCAGATCAGACGCCGTACCGTCTTGTCTCGCCATGGATGTCCCGATGCGGCGACTCTGCCGTCGGTGCGCGGTTGCGTTACTGCCGGCTCGCTTGCACGCCCCCCTCGACGGGTCAGCCAGCGTCCAAGGACCGATCCCTGACAAACAGTCACGTAGGAGTGGTTGCAACGGCCTACGCCTGCAATCAAGCCCACCGATAAACGATGTCCCGCACCCGGATCGCACCAGTTGCAGCAGCGGTGGGACTTTCATCACGTCGCCGCCGCACCGGGCGCCGGGAAAGAAGCAGTGGGATCGGCAGATCCACGTGCTGAGGGGAGACGGTTCCTAAACGAGGGATCAATGAGCAGCGTGTTTGGTTGGCTGATTGTGCGTGGAAGATAGCTGGTGGTGTTCAGCTTGCGAGGGAAATTTAATGATGTGGTCAACTAATAAAAATATTCTAATATGCTAGATAACCTCATCGAGCTAAAAGTCTAGATGGGACCACCACATTTTCATCCTCTTCCTCTCATCTCTATCCTGCTTACCACCTTACTACTATCTCAGTCAGTGGCGAAAAGGCCACATTATACCACCCAGGTGCCATGGTACCAGGTTAGAAAGAATAATTACCTATAAAACAATCATTCTGATAAGCTAAATCACATAAAAATTAGATATAGATAGTATATTGACACCACTCTCTGTGCAAACCTAGCTTTATCCTACCGAGCTTTGAATTTATCACGAGCTTCGGCGAGTCGTCATCCAGCGGAAGCATTGCCGTCATCACGCCCCCAAGCTACCACCTCCACGTATCAATGGTGATACATACGAGGAAGTAGATCTCTAGTGAGCTTGTTTGTTCATCGCTATGGCTACTTTCATCGGCAACCAAGGTACGTCGGATTGGACTTTATTTTGACGGTTACAATTGGGAAAGGGTGTGTGGTTCGGTGGGCTTGTCTGTACACATTGAGATTGGGTTATCTGCTGCCTTTAACTCTCGATGTTGTTTCCTGTTTGTCATATCTCCATCTCTAAAACCCCATCTTTAAATGTAAGATTTTTTAAAATCATTTTTTGTCATTGAATTAATTATTATAAAATTTGTTATGTAAGTCCAGAAAAATTTCTACATTTTAAAAAATACCTAACATGTCTTCAAAATTTTGGAGCAGAAAAAGAAGGAAAATTCGTGAGAGGCAGCAGAGCAAGTCTCTCTACTCTGTCCAAAATCCAAAGATTCCAAACCCGCCGTCCCGTCCTCCTCTCCTCTGACTGGGAGGAGCGGTTCACTCCGCTGCCCGATCTCGATTGGATCCCCCCATCCCATGGCGGCCGCCCTCTCCTCCTCCCGGCGCGCCCTGCAGTCGCTCCACCGCCGCCTCCTCCTGCCCCCGTCCCAGTCCCCGGCCGCCGCGCGCCGCCCACTTCCCATTCCGATTCCTATCCCACGCCAACACTCCCCGATCCCCTCCTCCCGCTTCTTCACCACCGCGCGGCGGCACGATGCGGCGCCACTGCGGCGTGAGCTTCTGCCTCCGCTGCCGCGGCTCTCGGGCGGAGTACGGTCGGTGGCGACCGGCGGGTCGCGCCTGGCGCCGCTCGGGAAGGGGGTGAAGGGGTTGGGCGGTCCCGTGGAGGCCGCCAGGAGCGCCGCGGCGCGGTACCGGGAGGCCGTGGGCCTGCAGGTCGAGGCCTTCTGGAGGCGCAACTACATGGTGCTGGTCGGCGCCGGCGCCTTCATCGTCTGCGTCGCGCTGTGGAGGATCATGTTGGGCATCGCCAGCACATTCGTTGGGCTCTCAGAGGGCATGGCTAAATATGGCTTCCTCGCCCTGGCCACATCCATCGTCGCATTCGCGGTGAGTGGCATTCACTCCTCGGTCTGACTAATCAAATAGTACGATTGTATATGTCATTTGGAACTGCATCTGTTATGCTGTTTTGGCTAAATGCTCATGTAACCTTGAGAACTCGAGATTAGAGTCTGTTTCATATGAATGGCTTGCGGCGTACCTTGATGACTTTATATGAATCAATATACAATATCAATCACATGACTGACCAAAATCTAAACCATTTCTGCTTCGTGCAATGGCACACAGTTCTGCTGATAATGTGGTGTTCAATGTATTCGAACTGCCTCCAAAATTGTTCTGACGCTAAGCTTAATTTTGACCTTTATTTGCATGGAAAGTTAGGAGCCAACTACATTAGCTACTTCTCGTGGCGCAAAATGTTGCTTTTCATTCAATTTTGGTTTGCTATTCAGATGTAGTACTCATTCAAGTTGTAAAAATTGTTGGGGGGGGGGGGGGGGGGGTTAGAAGAAAATTTACCTTGCGAATACTAATTGAGCTGTTGTGCAGACATCAATGTACCATTTAGGGGCATAGAAAGGTAGCTAAACCTTGTAAATATTAAAACTAGATGGTCATGCCAATAGAGCTAAACCCTGTAAATATTAATACTAGTTGGTCAAACAAAGAGAGCTAAACCCTGTAAATATTGTTACTAGATGGCCATGCATTGTGTGCGCACATGTTAGGATCCGTTCATTTTGTGCCATTTTGCATGTTCATAGCCTAGATCATATTGATCTTATGAAGAAATCAAAATATTGTGATCACCTGCTACAACAGAATATGAAATGTTTGAGAAACATAGACTCGACTTCTAGAGTTAGGCTTCATTTTAACTGGAAATTATCAATGGTCTTGTCTGCTTTGTGAACAGTGTAGTGACATTTTTTTTTTTTTGGTATGCAGCATCTTTTTTTTTTTTTTTGCTAAGTGTTATTATCATGTTTCTCACTCATTAAATGATGTAGGAGTAAGTAACAGTCTGCATTTCAGTGCAAATATGATTGGATTGCTAGCCCATTTTTGGGTAGGTCCAAATGATTTCAAATATCTATCTTTGTCTTGTAGGGTATGTATGTCCGGTCAAGGTTGACCATAAACCCTGACAAAGTTTACCGGATAGCTATGACAAAGCTCAATACATCTGCTTCAATCCTTGAAGTCATGGGTGCACCTTTAACTGGCACTGATGTGAGAGCGTATGTTATGTCTGGAGGGGGGCCTAAGTTAAAGAATTTCAAATTTAGGCTTGGCAGCAAACGGTGCTTTCTTATCTTCTCCATCAAGGGATCAGAAAAAAAGGGCCTCGTAAGTGTTGAGGTCAAGAAGAAAAAGGGGCAGGTAATTGAATCATCTCACTGTTTCAGTGCACTAGATTGAACATCAGATGGTTAGTGAATAAACAAAAGCATGAACGAATGTTGCAAAAGCAGAGTTTAATAAGGCTCCATTCCCGTTTCTTCTTCTTTAGCTATATAATATAAAATTCTATAAGTAGAGGAAATATAATATCGCTATCTATTCAAATGTTATATGTGGAGAACTGGACAGGTCTATTGTTGATATAAATGACAACATGTTCGATTCTTCACCTGGAATCTGGGAATCACTATTTTAGTTTTTTTTTTTTTTTTGAAGAAAACCTTATGACAATGAGCAGATTAGGGGCAGTATCCTGACCATTACACGTTCTGCATGGCAAGCTTGTTTTCTGACCTTATCTTGCTGACTTTACAGTATGATATGAAGCTACTAGCTGTTGACATACCAATGGCATCAGGGCCTGATCAGCGGCTATTCCTTATTGGTGATGAACAAGAGTACAAGGTGGGTGGAGGCTTGATATCTGAGCTCCGAGATCCTATTGTAAAAGCAATGACTGCAGAGAAAGAGTTTGATGATCTTGATGAGAGAGAGGAGGCGGAGGATGAACGCAGGGAGCGTGAGGAGGCTGAGCGAGAGGAGGCCGAGGCATTGAGGCGTGAGGAGGAAAAATTGCGTCAGGAGGCTGAAGAAAGGAGGCGGCGGGAGGCTGAGAATCTGGAGAAAGCTACTTGACGCACTATAACTGTATCAATTTTTCACCTTGTGCATTGTTTTCTTTTCTTTCGAAGTGTAGCTATCAGCGTTTCTTCAGCAAGAGAAAGATTGCATCTGAGTTTTTGATAGGCGATTTACCGTCAGCAATTCACAACGTGTGGAAAATAATTTTGGCTGCTCAGCGGATTACATCCCGGGTGCCCTTTTGGTGCCCTTTTTACTGCACATCTGATGCTCTGACAATTGAGATAGCAAGCGCCAGATTCCTGCATGCAGCCACGCTCTTCTGCTTAAAATGTTTAAGTTCAGGTGATGGTGGTTTTATTTCTTTTCATGATGTCTTCTTGAGGCGATGGCTGAAACCAGAGAAACGGATGTAAAAAATTCACGAAAGTGGAATGCTGATGCCGCGATCTAGAATTGTTTGTGTTATGCTAGATTCAGAGCTTCTTTTATTTTAGATTCAAATAAGGAGATCGGAAATTAAAACAAACTAAACACCAAAAAAAGGTAAAAGGAGCAGAAGGAATTGAAGCAGTGTTTTTTTTTTTTTTTTGGTGGTGGTTGTTTTGAGATGGTGCTGCTGTAAGGTTTTAGCCGGCCAAATGGCGGAACGGTTAAACCAGAGAGGAAAACCCCGCGGCTCCGTCTCAGCCGTCACAGGTGCAGCAGGCACTCGGCAGTGCAACAGACAGCAGTTTTTCTTCCCCCGTAATAAATGCTCGAGTCATAAAGCACGGCACTTTCAGTCGTCATTGATGGTGATTTGCGCCTGCTAACGCATCATCTGTGATGACGTGAACAAAGCAAGTCACACATGGAAGGCCAAGGACTGCGAGGCGCGAGAGCTTTATCCGTCCACTGGTACCGCCGCCAACCCGAAGGTTCCTCGTGGCGGCTACACTTTCCCCAACCGCCGGCGGCCCTTCTTCGGCTTCGCGGTTTCTCCTCGGACGCCAAATCCTCCCCTCCGGTTCCAACCCCAGGTACGGAACCGAACCCTCTCCAGATTTTTCATCTTGATCAAAATCAAATCCTCTCATGCGTTGATGTTCCACGCGGAGATTGTTCCGGTTCAGCTGACTCCTGGGTCTCGGAGAGTAATCGGGTTAAATCAGACGCCATATTGATCGCATGATTGGGAGCTTGGAGGCGCTTAAAATTCCCGTGCTGTTGGAGTTGGAGCTTGGAGGCGCTTAATATTCTCGTACCCACTGGCACCACCACGCCACCAACTTTTTCGGTGTCTGATGGGTCAAACAGCGGCGGGGTGTAGTAGTTTGGTCCTATAGTATTTGCACCGGCAGATCAGCTGATGTTTGGAGATTGAATCATGGTTCATGGGCGTCTGGACGGTATTGTTGTCGATTGAACATGCCGTGTAGGCGTGTATCACAGAGCAGCTGGTTGCTGGTGGAGTGTTTCTTCCGTTCTGACGTACTCTTAGCTGTGTGAAAGAGAAAGCTTTCTATATAAGCTGAGATTTTTCTCTGGTCAAAAAAAAAAAAAAAAGGAGAAACTCTTTAACAAGGTTTGTTGTTCGATTCTGTGATCAGGAGTATATTGTCGGGAATGGTTTTGAAGTTCCTTTCGCGGTGCTGCCGATGCTGCACCTCAAAGGTCTGCTCCTTTCGTGTATCAGATCGACGAGTGGGTTTTGTTGCTTCTCATGTATATGTGTTCTCTGCCTGGACAGCCACACGGAGATGACGAGGAGAAGATTGATTTCGGAGGTGGCAACGTTCACGTCGTAACGAGCAAAGAGGACTGGGACCAAAAGGTTGCGGAGGCGAACAAGGACGGGAAAATTGTAAGTGAAACCTACCCCAGGCCCCAGGTCTCAGAGCATCCCCCCACCTGAATTTTCATTAAAAAAAAAAACGGCCGTCAACTAGCCGATGCTATCAATGGGAATTGGGATCTCGTAAACAGTTGAAATTAATGGACAGACTGATGCTGATATACTGAATTATGATTCCGCAACAATAGATAAACAGAAAAATGATGTGTTGATGGGTTTTTGTAGGTTGTTGCGAATTTCAGCGCTTCCTGGTGCGGACCATGCCGAGTCATCTCGCCTCTTTACGCCGAGATGTCAAAGACGTACCCCCAGCTCATGTTCTTGGCAGTTGACGTCGACGACTTAATGGTAACAATACCATGCATTCTCCACTCTTATAAGCATGATGGTCTCCATGTTCCGTGCAACATCACTGGTCGCCTCTAATAGAATGAAACTGTTAATTCTTCAGAAGTGATTATGATTACCAATAATCCAGTGAACTGGAGCTTACTTGTCAAACTGGCTACTTTTTTCCCTCGATCGCAGGACTTTAGTTCGTCATGGGACATCCGGGCGACGCCGACGTTCTTCTTCCTCAAGAACGGGCAGCAGGTGGACAAGCTCGTCGGCGCCAACAAGCCGGAGCTCGAGAAGAAGGTCGCCGCGCACGCCGGCGCCGGCTCTGCTGCGTCGGGCGGCCACTCTTCCGTTCCGTCGTAGATATGCCGTGAGCGTCAGTCGTCAGGTCAGCCTGTACAGTTGTGTCTATCTGTGGTTCCAGTCGTTGTTGCGTCGAGCAGTGACGAGAGTATGATGATGGTGGTTTTGTCAATGGAACTGGTTTTTGTACGACCATCGGCCACCTCCTGGGCCTGGAGGGCTGTGGCATTTAGCCCATGGCCCGGTGCGTGGGCTAGGTCATCGTGTGGCTTACTATGGGCCTTAGCCCATTTACCGCAGCCGGTGAGTGTCATCGGACGCAGCCCGCCGCCAACTCCCGTCGGCCACTGCGCACGTCGGCGGCGACCCCGGGAGCGCGTCTCGTCAACCGAACAGTACACGCGGCGAGTTTCTCCGTGGAGGCAGTGCGTCCTCGCCGCCGGCCACCGGCGACATTCTCGATGCTCTTGATCGTCCAACGGCGCTTTTTTTTCTTCTCTCGGGAGTACAGTACATGAGTACGTGGTGCGTCATCTAGCGCCCCGTGTTCATCTGTTAGTTGTGTGAAACGAATGCCGAATGGCGATCAGATCGGACACGACTCTGCTCTCCTTTGCTTGGGCTGGCTACGCCCACGTGTGCCGGGAGAGACGGAACGGAACAGTGGTACGGTATGGGCCGGCGAGACGAGACCGGGACCAACCTGTGCCTGTTGCGCCGCTGGCTCCCCCGGGAACGCGACACGTTCCTGTAAACGTGTCTCCCGCGCTGAGTGCGCCTCTTTGCTCCCGTTTACGTATACTCTTTGATCTGTTGGAATGAAAGATTATAGAGAGAGGCGTAAGGGGCCAAGCTAATATCGCGAGCGGATTTGAAGCAACAAATATCGCGCGCGCGGATTTGGAGCAGGACCAGCACCCCGCCGGGAGCTGCGGTTTTCCTGTCTCCGTTGCCGTGTCTCCCTCGGTGTCTCCGTCTGCGTAGAAGCAATCCATCCCTCCAATTCTTTAAAAAAAAAAATCCATCCCTCCGCTCAGGGCAACAGACCCACATAATTTTTTTTTTCCTTCAACCGCCAACCTATCTAATCTGATCAAAACGTTGCCGCTTATATGCGGCCCACATAAAAATACATTGCAGATTAATAGAGAAAAAACATGCTAAATGCTAAGCTAAAATTTAATTTTGGCGTAATTCTTAATCAGCCATTGGAAGAAAATATTCTTTACCTGTTCTAAGGCATACTTAAATTATGAGCAATGTAATTTCTTCAATAATTTTATTTCAATTTTTTTAGTAAATTTCTTTCATTTAGGAATTTTGTATCAATTCTTTCAGTAATTTTATTTGATTTCTATAGTAATTTTCTAATTTTCTTTCGGTTTTGTTCAGTAATTTTATTTTGATTCTTTTAATAATTTGTTTCGGTTCGTTCAGCAATTATATCTCATTCAGTGATTTTATTTTAGTTCATTCAATAATTTTCAAGATTTATTCTATTAATGAAACCGTTTAGTCTTGTCTTAGCTAGTATAGAAGGGTGAAAAAAAATGGGTTCATCGTCATGAACAAAGGGACGGAATTTTTCTAAACGCAGGAAATACAGATGGACATTTGGAGAGGAGACAGGAAGCCGCAGCCCTCGCGGGGCGCACGGGGCCGGCAAGCCCGCGCCAACGTGCCGTGGGGCAAGCGGCAGCTAGCGATCCCTCGTGATTCTCACTTCCGCGCCTCCGCGCGTTTCCAAAACTGCCCCTCCCTCGCTGCCCTGTTGGTCTTCTGCTGCTACACGCCCGTGCGCGCGGGGTTGTCTACTCGTCTGTCTTTCTCCATTAGCGCTGCAAGCGGCGCGGCTATGAGCAGCTAGTCCCGTTACCGCACGAGCCGCAAAACTGATGGCGGGCACATGCGGCGGCCTACATAGCGCCGTTTTGTTTTGCGGGTGACTGCGGCTGCCGCGCATGTCCGCTAGCACATAGCAGCAGCAGCGACTGCAGCGCCGCGCATGTTCGCCTAGCTAGCACTTAGCAGCAGCACTGCAGTAGCACCTTTTTGAAGCAGCTTCCGAGTTCTGAATAAGCTTGTTCAATGCGTAGTCTGTAAACATTAAGCACTGCAGCAGCAGTGAATATTCACTCATATTAATTTGCATCTCTAGAATTGCATAAATTTACAATGCATTCAAGCACTTGAATTACCAAGTCACAACTACTAGTTTGCATCTAGTTTGCATGAATTGCTTCTACTTCAGACAAGAGCAGCTATGTAATAGACTTGAATTACCAAGTCTGCATCTAGTTTGCACAATTCAGATTCTACTCTGGATGAGCCAACGTATATGAAGTTAAGCCAAATGAGCTTTACTGTGGTCAGCTTCCTGTTCTAGCTAGAAGCTCGCTCAATTCAAGAGGTGAGTTCATCATTCATGCAAACTCATAAAGTTCTATAACCTAAACGATGAAAGCGCACTCAAAGTGATTAGTTATAGAATATAAGTATGAGCTTCTTGCTGTCTCAAAGAATGAGGAATACTCCTTGGACAAGTCCACCGACGGAGGGCAACCAGACGCAGCCAGTCCCTGAAAATGCAATAGGATAAATGAGACACATAGATGAAATTAAATCAAATACAGTACAAATCCTAGGATCTACCTACCCCAGCTTACTTAATTGGGACTGAAAGCCTTTGTTACTGTACAAATCCTATTAGCATCTGCATGGTTTCAATCGATTCAATTCACTGCTCCTCACATAAACGAGTACCACTTGTCTCGCCGCGTCACATCGTAGTAAGAAGTAAAAGAATGAAGGTGAAAGTCAATGTGAGATGTTTGAGTTGTTTATCAGAATTTGCTTTACAATCATGATTGTGTTAGTTAATAGTGCAAACTAAATTTAAATTTGATACTTAATTTACTGCTAAAACTTGAAAATAAGATTTACTTGTAGCGCTGCTTTTGCAATTAGTCAACTCTGATAAGTCAGCCATCTCATTCTCAGGAGTCACCTGTAGATAGCTATTTTGTCGGATAAGTCTTGCTGAGCGTTAGTTGCTCAGGGTTTTGTATTTGTGGTTTTTTGTTGCATGTGTTTTCTCTTTCTTTTCTCAGTTTCAGACAGAAGGAGCAACTTTTGAAGGTGGTTTCATTTACTGAGAGCTTTGCTCGTCGTCTTTAGTGGGTTGTTGGTAGTAGGTACATCATATGGGTTCGATGTATCTTTTTGCTTAGTATTCAGAATGCCTTTGTATAATAGGTTTGTAGCTTCTGCACTTTAAACTCGTAGTTTGTAAACTTAAATAACAAAGTTGTAATATATTTTATCGTGCTTGAGTTGTACTGTGATCCTCGCTTTGTCGAGTGGCATCCGATATGATCCTGAGGTCGATGGTTCGTATCTCTCGAGGTACGGGCTGTCACATACGCGAAGTTTAGCAAGTGTGAGTTTTGACTGAAGCAAGTACCATTTTTGGGTTACATGATATCTTCAGAAGAAATCTCCGTGGACCCAAGTAAGGTTGAAGATGTAATAAAGTGGAAGTCTCCTTTCTTAGTTTTGGAGATCTGTAGTTTTTTTGGTTTGACAGACTACTATCGAAGATTTATTTTAAATTTCTGCAAGATAGGCAAACCAATGATAGAAATTGCTCAAGAAGTATAACAAGTTTTTTTTATAGGATGAAGCCTGCGAAGAAGCAAGCATCTCACTACTGCCCTAGTATTAGCTCAACCAGACACCGGAAAGCCTTTTGATGTGTACTGCGACGCCTCAGGAACAGGCTTTGAGTGTGTTTTGATGCAGAAAGAAAGAGTCGTTGCTTACACTTCTTGACAGCTCTATAAGCATGAACAAAACTACCCACCTCATAATTTGGAACTAGCCGCAGTAGTTCTAGCATTGAAGATATAGAGGCATTACCTCATAGCCAATCTAGTACATCTTTATACTGATAACAAGAGCCTGAAGTATCTCTTCACGAAGCAGATCTCAACATGAGACAAAAAAGAAGGTTAGAGTTGATTAAAAATTATGAATTAAAAATTTATTATAATCCAGGAAAAACCAATGTGATAGCAGACGCGTTTAATCATAAAGCTCAGTGCAATTTTTATCAACTATCACAAGCCTCAGATGAAGAGCCTACTCTATGAGTGCTATCACATTTAGCCTTCTATAATTTTGCCCATGTACCTACTATCCGAGAAGAGATTATTGTAACTCAGAAAAAAGATAAGGGTATAACTCATATCTGAGAAAGAGTAAAGGCCAATATTGTTAAGTGCTTTCACCAAGACAATGAAGGTGTCTTATGGTTCAACGAAAGATTAATAGTACCGAAGAAACACAAGCTAAGAAAGAAAATTCTCGATGAGGCTCATCTTTTTAAGTATTCAATTCATCCGAAAAGTATCTATTCCAGCTTGAAAGTGGGAAGACATATTATGGATTTCATTGTGGGACTTCCACTGACATCAAATAAGCATGATTCTATCTGAGTGATCACTGATCGCTTGACGAAGAGTTCCCATTTTATTTCGGTACACACCAACTATAATACTAAAAAGTATGCTGGACTATACCTTTTTCGTATAGTTTGTTTACATGGTATACTAAAGACCATCATTTCTGATAGAGATCCTCAGTTTGTGGCATGTTTCTGCGAATAACTTCATACTTTGCTAGGTACTACCTTGATTAGAAGCTTAGCGTATCACTCTTAAACTGATGAACAGACACAATAAATCATTCAAATTCTAGAAGATATGTTACGAGCCTTTGTGCTACGTCGTGGAAAAAACTAGGATGAAGGTTTACCATTACCGAGCTTGGGTGCGAGAGAGAAAATGAGAGAGAAAGGGATGAGGGAGAGAGAGGGCTCTGGCTAGGGTGAGGAGTACTACTGTGCGCATTGACTAGGGGGGAACACGTTGAGGGAGGCGTGGCGCTCATGCATGATGAGTCCATCAGTGCCATGGCAGCTGGCCTCTGCGCTGTCCGCTGAAGGTTGGGGATGGAGCAGGGTGAGACTGACAGGTGGGTCCCGCGAGGTTTTCCAATTTTCCAGATTTTGCTGATTTTCTGCGCTGCTCACGGTTTTACTTCAAAATTTATACTTTCCAGGCTCCAAAAATTTTAAAATTTGGTAGGGTGGTAAAACTTTTGAAGATGAACAACTTTTATTTTAGGGTCAAGTTAAAAATCGAAATAAATAAAATTATATTAAATTTTAAAGACAGGCAATCTTTTAGATCAAAATAATTTATGTAAAACCTTTAAACCTCAAATAAAATTTTACGAGAACCTCTAAAATTCAAGTTGTTGTAAAATCTTTCAAGAGAGAATTTTGTTTCACCATATTTCATGAAAAATTTTGAACTCACATTTTGAAATTTAAACTTCAATGCGAACTAACTGGAATTGATTTAAATCCTTTTTTTTAGCTCGGTTTTTGTGATTTCGAACTTAAACAGCTTGGCTCTTTTATTCAGAAACACGAAGTGTTACAGCTTTTAAATACTAGAAATAGGCAAAGATGTGTCATCTCCAGCTAAAGAACTTTTCTAGCTAGCAGTATGAGATATTCCCATTATAAATACCAATTTAGTAACTCTGCTTCAGTTCACTTAAAAACTAATTTTAGATATAGCACCATCACGTATTGCGTCAGATATCTGTAAAAAACACAGTGACTTCATAATGTCTGTCTCCAACTCGCCACCCCATGCGTTTCATGTGCTTGGTTACTGCCTGGGATAAGTCACATTTTTATATTTTCTTTTTTCTTTTTTTTTTATAAATCCTTCTTCGTATTCAGCTGGTCATCCTTCTCCATCAATCGTCTCCAGCCTGCGTTAAAATTCATAAGTCAATCAACATCTAAAAACCTCGAAATCCAGGTAGTTCAAAAACCCTCAAACGGATGGTATGAACTCGTTATTGAATTTTTTTTTGGAAAAAAAAAGAGTGCACATGAGCACGATAATTGTACTCACACGGAGGTAGTATTAGAAATGGGCGTGGAGAAAAGAACAAGAACACGGGTTTGGTCTTGTGTGTTCGAAGAAGAAACAAAACAAAACGTCAACCAAAACGTGCAGCGCGTCACGAATTCAACCCTCACTCGCAATCCACCTGCCGCGCCGTGTGGGGCCGGCCGGCCCCGCTTGCTCCCAGGTGTCCTCCGCACCACGCGGGGTAATTAACCACTCCACTCCATCATCCCAGCTGTTAATCTACGCTAACCTCACTCGTAATCCACCGCCACCGCGTCCACGCCGTCCAGCTCATCACTCTTGGGGAAACCGAAGTCTCGGCGGGCCGCTAGCTGCCCCGAGGGAGGGCAAGACCGTCATTTTCGTCTCCGGGGGGCGGGCTTTTAAATGGCTCCGGGCCTCCGGCGCGCTTGATACCAACCGTCAAGGCCTTAATCACTCGCAGCTGCTGCTCCGGTTCTTCTCCCCTCTCCGCAGGGGAAGGCGACGGAAGGGAAGGGAGGAAGGACCAGGAGGCTGCCTGATCTCCGCTTCGGTAAGTATGGTCGCGCGGCCTCCTCCCCTGTCCTCCCTGTTCAGCTCTCGCTGCTGTTAGCGATCTCCATGTCTCCAGTGTTTCCAACGGCGAGAATTTTGCGCTGAGCTATCTCCATGTCCCGTACTAGGATTCTGCACTCAATCGCATAGTTTTTTTTTCGTGAATTCTTTACTTCTCCGCCTCTCACATGGGTCATGTCTGTCGCTTATCGTTCACTCCACAGTCCACACTCACCGTGCCCATGGAAAAGCGGTGATGATTCCATCTCAGATTTTCAATTTGTGACTATGCTTTCATGATCCATCTTGATGATTCTGCTTTTTGCATGATGAACGCCAAAGAAAGGGATTTTTTTTCTCGCTGGATAAAATCTGGCCTCCTTCATAAATCGCCGTCGCTTTCAGCTGGCCATCGAAGTAGTTGGTTCATTGATTATACTGTGCTTTCGTGATCCGTAGATGAAGAAAACGTACTCCAGCTTACCCAGATGTTTACATTATTCAGAGCAGAGCTTCTCTCCTGAAGCTGCTAGTCGTCGCAGTCCTGGGATGTGTAGCTCCCGTATTACACTCAAGGACCCGTTCCTGTGCCTGTGCCTGTGCCTGTGCCTGTGGTATGATACGGCCTTCCGAGGCAAGGCAAGAGCTGTTGTTGGACTGTAGAAGATATTTTATTTTTGCCAGGTTGGTTCTGTAGTGAGCATGTAGTGGCCATCTTAGCTGGTGCCTGCACATAGTTTTAGTTTTTTCTTAAGTTTATTGACATCAGATATTTTATGTCCATTAATTTTGGAAAGTGGCTATATGCATGAATATGGGTGCTGGATATTACAAAATCATTCTTCACCCACATATCTAGCTGTGTTCCTTAATTATTGCCATATTCACATGCACGGTTGACGTCATGATATGCAATATATTATTTCTATGTTGGCGCCCCCCTCATGCGCCCCCTTCCAACCCATGCCTGCATGTGTCCATCTAGGCATAAGCTGGGCTATCTTACATGTATCTGTTATGTGCACCAGGGGGCTGGCGCCACTCTAGCCGATCCCACTAGGAGCTAAGATTAACCCCTATTATCTTTTTTCTATTTTCTCTCAACTAGAATAATCTTTTTTTTTATATAGGATCTCTAGTTTGTAGAGGTCCTTTGATTCAAGAGTCAAATGGATAGGATCGGATTCTTTAATATAAGATCTATAGTTAGCCGTAGAGACTATAAAAAAGTATAATCAGAGATTGAAAAAATCAAGGAATAGAACAGAATAAATCTGTTTTGGGCTTCTCCTGTGCCTTCTGGGCGCCGTGGTGCTCACGGCTCCAACTCTCTCTCTCTCAACCCCGAGCAACGATCCTAACAGTATCACTAACAATTATTTTTTCACTTCATTGACTAGTCTCAAATATCGTTCAATTATTGGCTGGATAGTGGTTGACAATAACTGGCTAACATCTGATCTGGCACATCAATGTTGAGATTGAGTCCTGAACTTCTGATCTAAGTAGGTCGTGGGGACAGAATAAATTTGTTGTTGATTGATTCAACTTGGTCGTTGCAGGTTTTTTTTTTCTTTTGAAGAGAATGGTAGTTGCAGCTTATTTGAGTTCATTCATTATTGAACCAGTCAGCCCCTCTTACTTGTAACAACAGACAAGCAGATGTAATTGCCACATCTATAGCACTATGTTGTGTGATAGACTCAGAGACAGGTCCTAGTATGTTTATTGCAAGAATCAGGTTCCCAGCTAACATTTGTACCAATATTTGATTGCTGTCAACTGGTCACTTTCTTTAGTTTTTATGACACATATTCTGTTCATTTTCAAAAATATGCTCACTTCACCTTGAGAATGTGTCTTACATTGGCTACTCTACTTATCTAGGAGATGCGCAGTCTGGATGAAGCCACCATACCACATGTTTGGTTAATTTCTTTTTAAATGCTATCTAAATATGTGTGCTAGCTACCAAGGACATCAAATTTCATTACTTAACATCTCACACATGAATAACTGCAACAATGTACTGCTGTTCGGATGTTTTCTTTTTGTTTGATGGTTTAACATTTCAATGACAACTGCTTCTCAATTCCACCTTGAGTCAGCATTGCTAATCGATTTAGGTCTTGGATTTCTGAAAAAAAAGAACATCGGTGTTGGTTATTTGATAAAAATCGTAATCAACTCATGAATGATATCATTGTTTTGCACCTTTTAGTTATCCAATCAATGTCCTGATCTCTGCATATCTGGAATTTGGGATGCTCAATCGTTTTCGTCGTGCTCTTTAATAATGTGGAAACAGTACTTCTTCATTGATAGGCAGTGTGAAATCTCCTTTCCTTCTGTCATGCTTGATAATTGCACATTAAGCTCATACTATGCAGGGCTTTTACACATTATATGTCTTTTATTTATCTGTAAACCTTCCTTCATACTATGTTGCTGCATGTGTTCCTGTTTCCTTTTTCTCCAATATTCTGCCAGTTCTCTATTTGCAACAATTGTGAGATTATATGTTTCATATTATTGGTGTAATGGTAAAGCATTTATTTTTGAAGTTGCAGATTACCCTTCATCACAGATTATTGCATGGTTTCACATTCTCATTTTCAACTTCTCTGTCAATCATAATCAGGTCTCCTTAGAGGAGGTTTCCTTATATTTGGTGACAATGAAGCGCATGCACAGAATGCCAACGAGGAAGTCCCATTCATGGTGGTGGGACAGCCATATTAGCCCCAAAAATTCCAAATGGCTAGCTGAGAACCTGGAAGGTAACAACTCTATATATACCAAGATACTTTTGTCATTTATAAGGCATTGATCCACATGACCTTGTTTAATCTTCATTGGCTTGTTTATGTTTTATCTTGAAATGTAATTACATAGCACAAAATTTCCTGACTTCCATTTATTATGAACGATTAGAGATGGATAAGCAGGTTAAAGAGATGCTAAAACTCATCGAGGATGAAGGTGATTCTTTTGCAAAGAAGGCTGAGATGTATTATCAAAGACGACCGTTGCTTGTAACTCATGTTGAGAACTTCTACCGTATGTACCGTGCTCTTGCTGAGCGTTATGATAACGTGACGGGAGAACTGCGCAAGAATATTCCATCATCACTGCAGTCTCAAGGTTCTGGTATATCTGAAACTGATGCTGAGACACAATCTACTTCACCATCTCCAGAGCCTAACACGGAACAGAAGAAACCGAAACAGAAACGCAAAACAAGAGCAGCTGGCTTTGATGTATTCCTTGGTGCTGGTGGAAGCTCAGATATTTCGAAGAAAGGGAGTGATGGCTCATCATCATCTTCTTCCTCGGGTTCTGATTCTGAGGTTGATGATGTGGAAGAAGAAAATGGCAATGGGATTTCTTATGCACTGAATGAAAGGATTATTGAGCTAGAAGAGGAGCTTCAGGAAGCAAGGGAAAAACTACAGGCACTTGAAGAAAAGAACACGCACTGCCAATGTGAAAAACTTGAGGAGAGACTCAATCAAGTTACAAGTGAAAAGGAAGATTTGGCTGCTGCAATTCTAGCAAGGAAGAAAAAGATTGAGGATCTAAAAGAAGATATGACCTCAGCAGCTAAGCATTATGAAGCCCAACTGTCCCATCGTGACCATGAGATTGAGAAGTGCAAACAAGAACTTGAGCAAGTTTCTGAGAAGTATTTCAGTGAGAAATCTACTCTTGAGACAGAAATAGGAAAACTCCAGGAGGTTGTCAAGAATTTTGAAGGTGGCCTAGGAAAAGTTTCACAAGAGAAATCACAGCTTGAGGCACAGGTTAAGGACCTTGAACAAACGTCTCACAGCCTACATGATTCTTCTGCTGAGATTATGAGGCTACAAGAGATAATCCTTGAACTGCAAGCAAGACTGGAAAGTGACTCAGCTGAGAAGAGAGTGCTTGAGGAACGTATTATAGAGTTTGAACAAGTTCATAGGCAGTTAGAGGATTCAAGAGCTGAGGTCAGAAAGCTACAGGATACAATCAAGAACCTGAAAGATGAGCTGGAGAAAACTATACAAGAGAAATCATTGCTCCATGACCGTATAAAGGATCTGGAACAGGAAACTGGTGACTTGAATGCCCTGTTTGCTCATAATCAGGAGAAATTTTCCATGGAGAAATCTTCTCTTAGTGTCGAGATCCAAAAACTGTCAGAAGCCAACGCTTCTCTCAGGGGCAGGTTGACATTCACAGAGGCACAGTTTCAACAACTTCAAGCTGAGAGGGCAGAAACATCCCTTGAGAGCGAGAAACAAATATCTGAACTAAATCAGTCTGTCGCTGATCTTAAGACAAGGCTTGAACTATTGTCTTCAGAGAAAGCTACAGTTGAGAACAGGTTGTCCACTACACGTGATGAAAAGATGAAGGAGATGGACAGCCACTTGCACCAGCTGCATCTAGAGCATGTCAAGCTGATTGAGGAGGCAGATGTGGCACGCAAGTCTGTGTCAAACCTGCGTGTACGGGTTTCTGAGCTGGAGGAGGAGATTGAGAAGCAGAAGCTCATGATCTTCGACAGTGCAGAGGGGAAGCGAGAAGCCATCAGGCAGCTGTGCTTCTCGCTTGAGCACTACCGCCACGGGTACCAGCAACTCCGGCAGCTCCTGCAGGGCCACAAGAGGCCGATAGTCATGGCAATTTGAGCGAGTTGCTTGACGGATCCTTATTTCCAGACGTCCAAATTGATTGGTCGATGTAACATGGATTATGAATGTACTTCCCCTTTCTTTCATGTACCTTCATTCAAATAATTTGAGTATGATGTATGCTAGGCTTGCTAGCTCGGTGTGGCGTAGAATTTGAGCACTTAATTGCGGATAAACAAATGGTATTTCTTTTTTTTTCGGTCCAGATGCTCGTTATGAATATGAATGAACTGATGGCGAACTAAACAAATTGCCGTTTCGATAAAATCTCTTCTGCTTTGATATTGTTTCTACGGTGCAATTTTTTGTGAACTTTTTGATGATGGCAAAATGAAAGCTACCAAAAATATGTTCAATGTTGACCGAGGCTGGAAGAGGATCGTTTCGCTCGGCAATTGAAAAGAACAATACTACGAACATGTAAATCGTCATTCACAACAGCACTCAGTTTAAGCATGGACTCCAATAGTCATTTACAACAATCATGTCCATATTCATTTGTTTTTCAATTCTTACCACTCAATTAAACTTTTATTTGAAGGCACTAAATACATTTTTTACTTCAAAACATACAATTTCTTCAAAAAAAATTTTATTTTTTTTACTATTTTATATTGTGTTAAAATAAAAATAATATAAGCTCAAGTTATGCTAATAGTATAATAAATATATTCATTATTACACAATATGAAACAATAAAATGTTAAAAATTCAAAGAAATAGTATATTTTGAAGTGAAAAGGCTATTTAGTGGCTCCAAATAAAAGAGGCAGTTGTGTTTTTACCCTTACTTTGAATCTCAATTATGGTTTTACCCTCGTTTTTTAAGTTTTGTGATTTTATCCTTGGTTTTAAAAATGGAGACTCCCTACTCCGTTAAAATAAATTAATGGTGTTAAATATGGCATTTACAAGACAAAATACACTTGATTTACCCCATTTTTTGAGATATTATAATTTTACCCTATTTTGTACAAACATTGATAATATGTATTTTGTCAATATTTGTATTATTTTTTACATATTTAATAAATTTTATTATAATTTATATAAATTTTCATTAATGTATTGGGTTATGGATGAGAACAACGGTAGGGAGAGATACAATGATTATTTGCTATTTTATTTGAATTTTCTTATTTTTTATTTTTTTATTGAAGTTAATGGTATTAAAAATAAGCGTAAACGAAATGTTTATTTTTAGTAGAGGTAAAATCAAAAACTTAAAAAATAAGATAAAATCACAATTAAACTTCAAAGTAAGTAAAAACACGAGTGTCCCTGAAAAAATCATGCTGTGAGTGTACTGCGGTGCACTTAGCGCAAAGAAAGCCTGCGTAACTTCGCCGAGGAAACCACGATACACTTAGACATAAAGAAAAATGATAATTTTTCTCTTTTTCAAAGGAGCTATTAGTTATAAAATTAATAATAAAATATTATATTATGTTTGGAATATATGAATTTTCATATAAAATTAAACTAATTTATGTAAAAAAAATTTTGTTTCTAATGGGTCTTACTGTTAATTAAAAAGTCATAATGTGAGCACATTTCGCTAAAAAAGAGCACAGCCGTCGGATAAAAAAGATGGCGGAGAGAACTTTACGGCAAGGCGGGCAGTAAAATGGGAAACCGTAGTCGAACCTCGGACGGGTCGGGATGGGCTAACTTACAGCCTTTTACTGCACGCTCTTGCAGTAGAGGGCACCACCGTCCGTTTTCATCCAACGTCAAATCGATGCTCTGCACGCTTCGGTCTTTATTAGTAAAATCCAAAGAAATTAGAGCATTTTAATAGTTCTCTAAAAAAATTATCTCAAAGTATTTTTTGGGTCAGTTAAATAAATTTCGGGGTATATTTTAATTATCTTTTTCAATGACTTTCTTAAATATAGTTTAAATTTGAAAAGTAAACAACTGGTCCTACCGTTAGTTGCACGAAAAATTGGATTGGGCACCTAAAAAATTTCTTAGATATACCTCTAAATAGGAAAATTTCAAGGACCCTCAAAAATAAGAAAGTGTTTAGAAGAGTTGTTGGAGAAAATTTTTTACACTTTTTCGTTGTAATTTGATTTAGTGGAAATTAATGGAGAGCTTTTGTAGATGCTCGTGACATACAAGGTTAATATCGTCCAACTTGATTTATACTTAAATAAATAAAAGTACAAAATTATTATATAAAATACTTTCTTTATCCCAAAATAAATGTTATTTTGACTTTTAACATCAAGTTTTGACTCTTCATCTTATTAAAAAAATGCAAATATAAAAATAAATAAAGTTTACTTAAAATATTTTTAATAATAAAACAAGTCACAACAAAAATAAATAATATTTCAAAAAATGTAAGATGAATGATCAAATGTCTTAGATACCTATACTGTGAGGGGAGAGTATTATTTGTACTCTTTGGAAGGCGGGAATTCCCTTATTTTCTACTTTTTTTTTGAGAATTTGAACTAATTTATGTGAAATTTTGCTTAATTCCTATGAAATTCTTGCATTTCGAAGAGATCTAAAATTGAACTAATATGAATAGTTATTTTTTATTTTAACAGCCAATTTATCTCTATTCTTTAAATTTTTTTTCTTTTTTACGTACATACGATAAAATGTCCTCAACAGATATGGGTTAGATTACGTGTACACAAAAAATGCATTCAGAGTTATCTTTTTTTACAAATCTAACAGATGAAATCTCTTCACATATACCTCTTACAAATCAACGAATGAGTTCTTCTGGATCTTCCATTCATAGACTCACATGTATCATTGTTAGTTAACAAAACACAACTAATCAAAATAATATAAAAAAAAGTTGTTAAAAAAAAATAAATTTATTTTCTATTATATTAGAACGTGGTACGAGGACCAGGTTGGTTGGAGTTTGCTTGCATTCATTTTTTGTTGCATTGCGTGACCCTCTTTTTCTTTTTTCCTCATACTATATTTCTGAAATTTGGGGTTCTTCATTGGAATTTGGATTTGCTTCTGAGCATTTTTTTTATTTTCTCTGCATGGGTGTTTCTTTAGAATTTGTGAGTGCGGGTTTAGAGTTTACTTGTACATATTTAACTACTCTTTCTGTCTCAAAATAAGCGTTTTTTTAGAATTTAAAACTTCTCCATTTGACTATTCGCTTTATTAAAAAGTTTTTAAAAATTTATTTATTTTATTGCGAAATAATTTATTATTAGAAGTACTTTAAACTTGACTTGTTTATTTTTGTATTTTCGTAAAAAAATATTAATAAAAACGAATGGTAAAACATCAATTTCAAAAAGTCAAAAATGTCACTTATTTTAAGACGGACAGAGTATTTAAAACTACACATAAATCTTACATCTGCTATTCATTTAATCTCTATCTCTATTTTAGTTGTTATTCATTTTCCATTGTTATTTTAGGTGCATCGGTTAGACCATTTGGTGCTTCTTTCTTAGCTAATAGTTGTGTTTTGGCGTGGTGCTCTTTTTCCAAGTAATAGTTGTGTTTCGATGTCTTTCATATCGTGTGCTAATGCTACAGTAACCTATGATCAAGAATGAGAAATTTCGAATTTTAATATTAATATATT
>BCLH01000047.1:110535-139718 GCA_001602315.1 Zoysia pacifica | reverse complement strand
ACGCTAGAGGCTCGCCCGCGCGCGCGGCCGCCGCAGAGCTGCAACAGAACTCGCAAAAAAGACGGCTGAAAGAGGAAAATGATTAGGGTTAGGGTGTGAGAAGAGTTACACCCTTTTTATACCCTCCGAAAAATGAGCGCATCCATCCGATTTCGATCCAACGGTCTAGATCGTGTGATGGCTAAATAGGCCAGATTCGGCCCAAGAGAGAGAGTGAAATTTCGGCCCAAGCCCAGGTTGGCTTGTCCGAATTGCAACAGGCCAATGGGCCAGGCCGAATTTTAATTTCGGCCAAAAAAAAAGTTTTTTCATTTCCTTTTTCAGAGGCATTTTTAACGGATTAATTAGGTAATTTTTTACCTAATTAAATCTGTTAAAATTTGAACAAACGGGATAATTTTGACATAATAGAAAATTGAAATAAATGCTTCTGAAAATTAAAGAAATTTTATTTTTCGCTGCGTACTTTAAAGAAATTATTTTCATTATTAAATTCGAACCAACGGGAGAATTTAATTTTGGAAAAATAGTAATAAATTTCAGATAATTATGATATTGTTATTTTCTGACCAACGTTGATAATAACAATATTATAATTTTTGTAATTGACATTTTATGCATTATTTCTATTTCTGCCCAACGGTGATGTAGATTTAATGTATAATATAAAATGGTGTGTCATATTTTTGACTAACGTCGAAAATAAGACATATAATTTTACTGTTTTTTATGTTCTCACTTTATTTGATTTATTTACAGGCGGATACAACTTAATGAGTTGTATCAAAGAGATTCCCACTCTTAAAGGTGACAACTATGGAGAGTGGAAGAAAAAGATAGACCTAGCGTTTATCTTGGCTGAGGTGGACTGGGTTCTGATCACAGCATGTCTCATTGAGCCTGAGGAGCCAGTGAGGAAAGAGAATGAGACTGATGCTGCTTGGCAGACAAGACAGAGGGATTTTGCTCCCTTAAAGATGTCCTATGATCTTGAGCATAGGAAATGGACCACAGCCAATAAGAAATGTATGGCTGTGATAAAGAACACGATTGAGCCTGTAATTGTGGGTTTAATCGCAGAGTGTGACACCGTTACAGAGTACATTGAAAGAATAAAGAGTCAGTTTACTGGCTCTTCAAAGATATACGCCACACAAGTCATTAGACAACTTATGAATGAAAAGTACTCTGGTGATAACGGTGGCATTAGAGAGCACATACTGAGAATGAGCAACATGGCATCGAAGCTCAATCCAATGGATCTGGGTCTCAAAGATACACTCCTTATCCATTTGATTTTCACTTCTTTACCAAAAGAGTTTGAAACGTTTATTGTCAACTACAATATACAACTCGAATCTTGGGACTTGGAAAAGTGCATAGCAATGTGTGTGCAAGAGGAGGATAGAATTAAAGCTTCACATAGTGGTTCTATCAACTATGTGAAGGATAATAAAAGAAAAAACTTCAACAACTACTCCTCAAAGAACAAAGGAAAAGCCCCTGTCCATCAGCCTCAACAGAATAAATTTGCAGTGGACAAAGATCAGTGCCTTCACTGCAAGAAGACGGGACACTAAAAAAGGACTGTCCCTCATATCTAAAGATGATCATGGCAAAGAAAGGTGAGAACATTATTATCTTCATAAATAAATCCTTATATGTGTAATATTCGAAATCTATTTGGTGGATTGACTCTGAAGCAACTGTTCATGTTGTTAATTCATTGCAGGGATTCCGTTCGACGAGGACTACGCAAAGAAGAGAAAGATGCATTAAAGTTGCAAACGGAGTCCAAGTTGAAGTTGAAGCCGTTGACGATCTTTCATTAGAACTAGCTAATGGCTTCATTCTTATACTTAGAGATGTTCTTTATGTACCCTCTCTACAGAGGAATTTGATTAATGTTTCATGTTTGAATAATGATGGTTATGATTGTCATTTTGAAAATGGCAAGTGTGAAATAAAGTTTAATAAAGAATGGGTTGGTTTTGCCATCTTACAAAATGAGCTTTATTTGCTATCATTATGTGATGATGTGAATGTCGTATGCGATAATGATAATGTTGCATGCGAAATAAAAGAATCCTCATCCATGAATGAAAATAAAAAACGAAAAAGAACTCTAGATGAGTCATCGAAATTATGACACTGTCGTTTAGACCATATTTCGAGGGGGAGAATAGAAAGACTAGTTAAGAATGATATTCTTCCTCCACTAGAGTTCTCAGACTTAGAACAATGTCGAGATTGCATTAAAAGAAAATACGTAAAAAAAATTAAGAAAGATACAAAAAGAAGCACAGGAGTTCTACAAATTATTCACACGGATATTTGTGGTCTTTTTTCTGTGAAGAGTATAGATGGTTATGACTTGTTCATAACATTTACAGATGATTACTCCCGATATGGATATATTTATCCAATCAAAGAGAGAAATGAAGCCTTGGATAAATTTAAGATATTTAAGGCTGAAGTTGAAAACCAACACGATTTAAAGATAAAGATAGTCCGATCTGATCGTGGGGGGAGTACTACGGTCGGCATACCCCGTATGGACAAGTCTCTGGACCTTTTGCAAGGTTTTTACAGGAAAATGGAATAGTAGCCCAATATTCTACACCGGGCGAACCTCAGCAAAATGGAGTAGCTGAAAGACGCAGCCGTACCTTGATAGATATGGTGCGAAGTATGATGAGCTATTCTACACTGCCATTGAGCTTGTGGATGGAGGCGTTAAAAACTGCCATTCATATTCTCAACAGAGTACCAAGTATTCGGTGCCGAAAACACCGTATAAATTGTGGACAGGTAGAGTTCCCTCGTTAAACCACTTACGAGTGTGAGGGAGCCCAGCTGAGGCTAAAGTATTTAATCCAAATCTTTAGAAACTAGATCCCAAAACTGAGAGTTGCCATTTTATTGGTTACCCAGAAAAGTCAAAAGGTTATCGTTTCTATTGTCCAGACAGACATACAAAGTTTGTAGAAACGAGACACGCTGTCTTCTTAGAGGATGAGATGATGAGGGGGAGCATGGTAGCTCGAGAGATTGACCTTGAAGAGAAGCGGGCGTATGCACCCACTCCGATGATTCAAGAGCCATTCTTTACACTACCTGCTGTCACTGCACCGACAGTGCGAGACACTGTGGTGCAAACACCTGTTATTGTTCGTCCTGTGGCAACAATGAATGAGAATGAGAAATCTGTTTCTCAGGATCCAATAGAACCTATTGCCACAGATGAAGGGGAGCAAGAACAGCCTCAAACAGAAAATGTACAGAATGAAGAGGCCCCGAGAAGGTCTCAAAGAATAAGAAGATCAGCTATTTCTGATGACTATGAAGTTTATCAGACAGAAGAATTTCAAATGGAAGATGATCCCACCTCATTTGAAGAAGCTATGAGAAGTGAAAACTCTTCAAAATGGCTTGTAGCCATAGAAGAAGAAATGAAGTCCATGAAGGCTAACAAAGTCTGGGACTTGGAAGTAATTCCTAAAGGAGCCAAAACAGTAGGCTGTAAATGGGTCCACAAGACAAAACTCGACTCCCAAGGGAACGTAGAAAGATATAAAGCACGACTCGTGGCAAAAGGCTTTACTCAAAGAGAAGGGATTGATTACAATGAGACCTTTTCTCCAGTCTCATGTAAAGATTTCTTCAGAATCATAATGGCACTAGTGGCTCATTATGATTTAGAGTTACATCAGATGGATGTAAAGACAGCATTCTTAAATGGAGATTTAGAGGAAAATGTTTACATGGCACAACCGAAAGGTTTTGTTATGGAAGGAAGTGAAAAACTGAGATGCCGTTTAAAGAAATCGATTTATGGGTTAAAGCAAGCTTCAAGACAATAGTACTTGAAGTTTGACAGTACGATAAAGAAATTTGGATTTAAAGAAAATATTGAAGACAACTGTGTTTATTCAAAGTTTAAAGATGGGAAGTTTATCTTCCTAATCCTGTATGTGGATGATATCCTACTAGCTAGTAGTGATGTCAGTCTTTGGATTTAAAGAAAATATTGAAGACAACTGTGTTTATTCAAAGTTTAAAGATGGGAAGTTTATCTTCCTAATCCTGTATGTGGATGATATCCTACTAGCTAGTAGTGATGTCAGTCTACTACTGGAGACAAAGAAGATTTTGTTCTCAAATTTTGATATAAAAGATTTTGGTGAAGCTTCATTCGTTTTAGGAATCGAAATTCACCGAGATAGAAACAAAGGGGTATTGAGACTGTCACAAAAGGTATACATAGAGAAAGTATTAAAGAAATATGGTATGCATAAATATAGTCTATCACCTGCACCTATAGTCAAGAGCGACAGATATGGAGATTTTCAATGCCCCAGGAACCAATATGAGATCGATCAAATAAAAACGGTTTCATATGCTTCAGCTGTCGGAAGCTTACAGTGTGCTCAAGTATATACACGCCCTGACTTAGCATTTGTTACCGGGTTACTTGGCAGATTCCAGAGCAATCCTGGAATAGAGCATTGGAAATTAATAAAGAAAGTCTTGCGCTATTTGCAAGGAATAAAAGACCTCATGATGACGTACAGAAAATCAGATTCACTCCATATAGTGGGGTATACAGATTCTGATTATGCGAGAGATGATAGAAAGTCTACATCCGGATATGTGTTTACTCTCGCTGGAGGAGCTATTTCGTGGAAAAACTCAAAGCAAACCGTCACTACATCGTTCACAATGTATGCCGAGTTTGTTGCATGTTATGAGGCTACGGGGCAGGTGAACTGGCTTAAGAAGTTCATACCCGGTTTAAAAGTGGTTGACGACATCTATAGACCACTTAAATTGTACTGCGATAACGAACCCGCAGTAACGTATGCACACAACAATAAGTCAAGTGGTGCTGCCAAACACATTGATATAAAGTACTATGTTGTGAAAGATAAAGTTCGAGATCAAATCATAAGTCTTGAGCATATAAACACCGCAAAGATGCTAGCGGATTCGCTTACTAAAGGCTTACCACCCAGAGTATTTATTGAATATGTTGCCGGCATGGGTTTAAGAGAAAGCCTGTGATTTCTGAACTAAAAGATGGCCCAAAATGTATAGTAACTATTTCAAAACAGAAAAATATATTGTAGCTGTTAAGTCTATCGGCGATTGACCGTGACGATGAGGCAGTTCTATGCATTAATCTGTAATGGAATGAGTGAAGTTAAAAAAAGCAATAAAGATAAAAGTATAAAGTGAGATCAAAGGGGAGAATGTTAGGAATTGATCTTCACCTGTTTTAGCCTAACAGTCTTAATAGGCCCTTGACCTAATCACGCCTTGATCGGAGGCGCCCAGCCCATTATGGCTGGTGGGCCCCTGTCAACAGCGCCACAATAAATAGAGGTGGGGGGTCAGCCGGAACTCATGACCTAAGTTTATCCGTACCGCCGTACTCCACCGACATCCCTAAACCCGATCTGTGAGGGAGCGCTGTGCCGACGGGAAGCACCACCGCCACGACGACCGTCGCCACCGAGAGATCGACGACGTCGCCGTGACTACAACGCCACTGCCCTCTCCACCGACCGACGCTGCCCAAGAGCAGAGGACCGCACCGACAAAGAGCAGATGGTCGGATCGTCTTCCTCGACTCCGGCGACCGGATCCGAAGGTATTGACCACCTCCGAACCACAGATCTATTACTGACACAGAAACTCTCGGATCTACACTCTTAGACCCAGAGAAAAAATTATAACAGGATATGGTCTCTATGATGGCTCCAACGAAGGTGATGGTGTCGACGACGACATCAACAATTTTCTTGGAACGACAACATGGAGAATTAGTTTTCGGATGATCACATCACGGCGGAGATGATGTTGTCGCTATGGAATAAATTTCTCCGTCCTCTTCTCCATTTTACCGTGGTTAGATCCAGCCACGATGAAGAGCTAGTAAGAAGATTAATCTTTCATTTTCTTCAGTGGCAGAAGGACAAAAGAAAGACAAAAAAAAAAGAAAATTATGCTCAATTCCACCAACAGAAAATAATTACTTTAGCTGACTTCCCTTGTGCTGATCTGCAGAAGGCTGACGATGCCACAAATAACGGCTTCAAGCTTTGGTGAGAAGAGCCTTTCGATGGAACACTGGCAGATGGTGAAGGAGCTTGAGAGGCTTAGAAAGGAGAGGTTACAATGAGATGGTCTCAACAGCGTACACAACTTGAAATCATGGTGCGATGTTATGTGCAAAGTACTAGGATGTAAATCAAGACTTGGATCTGCAGCATCTGTAATTCTATCTATGTTATGACGAATTAATTCTTGATGTGCTTCGGTGTCTTGCTTATGTTACACCCTTTTTTTTTTGCGATAAGAAAATATTAGCAGACTTGTGGACCGTTAGTATGTTTGGATTTTTCTGGAATTACGTAATTTTGTAGTGAATTGAAATAAACTGTTAGTACTCTGCGAGAATTTCACGCCAAAAATGGCGTGTGGATTTTCTAAAGATTTCTGGAAACTGTTTACTGTTGCCAATGTATTGAACCTTTTTGAAGTTTCAATTTTATGTTTGAATCTGCTCCAAACAAAATTTGATTTTTTCCCTCCCAGCTTCTAATTTTTTCTGTCCATGGCCACCCACACAAATATGGACTGCTTGCCAGAAATTGAATTCACCGTTGCTGTACCAAACAATATATGACAATGTGATAATTTTTGGCAACTTGTCGATCCAATGCTTTGAGATAGCTGTGCGTGCTCAGTTTATTGTACAATAAAACATGTGTAGTATAGGGCTCCATAATATACAAGATTTTTACACAGCCAAATGTTTGCTAATCAATGTGTTTCAGAAATGAAGGAACAATATCCAACAGGCGTTGGACTTTCATGCTTGTTCCCCAGTTGTATCTCCATGCAGTTTAGCCTTACCCTGATTCACATCAGCTTCACGAGGAAGCGGATAGAACAATGGTTCCAGTTGATGCTTGTGCGCCTGTTTTGCATGCATGTATCGCAGAGCAGACATCTGTTGTCTCAAGGAAGCTCTGGCCCTTTACTAGAATTAGTGGGATATACTCGACCACCAGTCTCTTGCACTGGGCATAGATTAAAAGAGCAGTGTATTATCAAAACTGAATGAAGGAAACCCATTATCTTGTATTACCTTTCAATTCATAAGAGCTGCAAGGCAATAACCAAATTACAGAGACAATTATCTACGTGTTGAAATATAGTAGGTACTCAAGGAAACCTCAGGTATTGAGCTTGGTGCATCCTTAGACACATTCAAGAAAACAGAGAAGGACTGCACTGATTGAAGTATTAAAGTATTTACTTTCTAATGTGTCAATTGAGTTCAAGGTTTCTCCTGTCTCACTGATTTTATTGTCCGACCTAGTAGAAAAATAGTAAAATATATGATATGATGTGTTTTTTCTTAATAAAAGATTTTTTTGCAAATACCTAATTACAGGCTGATGCATTCATCTTATGATATTTTTGAGTTTCATTTTTGGAGCTTAGCTCACCTGTTGTTCATAGTTCTTCGCTTTGCTGCATGTTTTGAGGAGTATGTCCATTACCTCCGTCTGAAAAGTTAAAGCAAACATTCAAACTATGTACAAAGTACAAAGCTGTACAAAACACAAGTGACACATTGAAAAAAAAAAGGCTAAGACCTGTGTGTTAGGGTTTTTCAGCAATATAAGAACTTCAACAATAACATGGTGGCATATGCCACAAGCACCCTCTCGAGTCGGTAGGCGAATCTCTGTCCCCTTCTTGCAAAGATGAACAGATTCGCAGAACTTTTCAGGGTTAACCGTGGAAACCTCCAAGAAGAAAAGGGGTATGTAGTAATCGACCAGCGTAATGCACTGCAACAGAGTAACAACAACATATTACTAAAAAACAAAATGAAACCATCCATGGAAGGGATACTGAGTTACCCATAGTTCCACACCTGTTGTGTTAGGGGAGCAGTACTTGCGCATGCATGGTGGAGAATGCTAAGAATCTCAGTCTGGGTTTCATTTTGTTTGAGGTAGAGCAGGGCCTCAGCTGAGTACTGCTCACATAGTTGACACATATTTCCATTAGCTGCAGTCAGGCTTATCGCCTTGCTTGCATTGGGTGAGCTATTGTCAGCTGAAACCAATGCAGTAGAGCAGATTGATCATATGATAAGTACAGATGGAGCTTAAAATTCCATAAGAAAACATGATCATTAAAGATATGGTAGGTAAATTTTATGGCGTCGGCATCATAGTATTCTTTTAATGAATCAATGCATATTTCTGAATATAAGTTCGTCATGGAAAAAAAAAACGAAAAACTTTGTTACTATTATCACTAGTTCATGTATCTGATAAGCAATAGATTGCACAAAAAACATAATAAACACAATTCTCAAAACAAGGCAGCAAAAACACTGCAGCGCATATATATGCACCTTACCTGGCAAAATGCAACTCTTTCTAACTTTGACATCAAAACAAAACCAAAACATAACCTGGAAGTGCACTACTACTTCCAACAGTTTAGTGCCTTTTCTCTAGTCCTTTGCACTTGTGAGTACATGTTATTGCTTCCGATATTCTGGGATGAAAAAATGCCAACAGAATAAAAAGGGGTGAATTCAAAACTTGCCCAAAATGTTATTTAGACACCCTCTCCCTGCAACAGCAACTGAGAATGCTATTCCCAGTGAAAGCACAAACGCGAGCCTCCTCGTTGAACACTTCATATCTGCTCAATAACCTGTCAGTATGGAGAAGTAGAACTATCTGAGAGACAGAGGGGGCAAGGATACAAGTGAAATCAAGCAAGTTGGTCCGGAATTTCTTCACTTGGGGAAACCCATTTCAGTCAATTGTTGAACTAGTACAAAATACGAATCGAATGGATCCTAGGACCCTTCTCGCCTCACCATGTAAATCAGGTGAAGTAGCAGATTCAGGTCAATCGACCTAATGGAGCTAGGATCAATTCACGCTCCGTTTCCTTATTAAAAAAAATATCAAGCTCGAAGGTAAGCAAGCTGGGACTTGGGACTAGAAGCTCGTGCTATCCGTTGTTGCAAGACATGCTCATCCTGAGCACCAAATCCACCAGACTCAGACCATACGGACTACCCAAACCAAGCTCAAATGATCCCAAAAACTAATTTCGGGCATCACGCCAGATGGCGGAAGCAGCAGATTCACCAGAGCATAGCGCTTCACTAATTCCCTTTTTTTCCACCCAATTTCCACGGGGCACCGTTTCCGTTTGGGAAAGAGGGGACGAGCAGCATCAAATCGCAGCTCTATGGACGCGAGAACAATTGTCGTCTTATCGAATTGGAGGACGATAGTATACAAGCAACTGAAAATGGATATCAGGACAGCAAGATTCAGATGCAGCTTACCTCGTTGACTTCTCTCCTCCACGGCTCCACGCAATCCCGTCTGCTGTGTTCTTGGGATGGAATGGAACTGACGGAGAGCAAGCTTGGAGTCTTCGTTCCTTTGGTTGTTGCTAGCTCCGGCAAGTTATTTGTAATCTCTCCGTTTTTAAATTCACGTAGTTGATTTTGCATTCAACTTTAACTATTTATTTTATTTAAAAAATTTATTTAAATATGTAAAAATTTAAATTGTGATTCAAATAACTCTAATAATAAATCAAATTATATCAAAATATGTAAAGTTTATTAAATTTTTTTAATAAAACGAATAGTCAAAATTAAATTTAAAAATCAACAGCGACATTAATTCAAAAATAGAGAGAGTATTCTTTAAAAATTAGTCATTTTCAGAACAGCCAACCTTTTTCACTCTTTTGTTCGGATCCAAAATACTTATAAAAAGAAACGAGAAGAGTACTAAATTTCTATTATTTTAAAAATCAGGATATTACTATACAGTAATATTAGATTAGGACGGTTGTGAGATTAGATTAATTAGTGGCTTTGCTTTTTTTTTTATGGAATCAAATTAGTGGCTTTGCTTCTGCTCTGGCTTGGATGGAGGAACCTTTTCTTCCAAGCTAAGGTGATCTAGTCCCTGGAAAACAAGAACTGGTGAAAAGGACAGAAGTGCGATCCAGAAAAAGGTGAACCGGTTTTATTTTAGGAAAACATACTCTCTTTTTTCACAAACTCATAAGGGGATGGAATTTTTTTATATAAAAAACTCATAAAGGTATGGGAAGTGAATTCTTGTTCGTAGGAACTGAAAAACATGTTAGCCAAAAAAGAGATAGGAAATTATTTGGAGTATAATTATCTTTCTTTTTCCTTTTTTTTTATAGCAATCATTCCCTTGTCAGCTGGGGTTGTTGCGACATGCAAGCAACAGGCTAATAATAGAGGCGCGTGTCAGTGTAATGAGCAGATTTTTTTTAGAACCCCATCGCCATCTACTGATTTGATTTGGATAATGGTTTTGTTCCATGTGGTTAGACATGCCGATCAGGAATATTACTCGGTTTTAGAGTTTAATCATTCGCAGCTGGAAGGTTCGCGCCCCGTGAAAAAAAAACGCAAAAAGAAGTCGTCGACAGCAGGGTTCGAACCTGCGCGGGCGTAGCCCAACAGATTTCAAGTCTGTCTCCTTAACCACTCGGACATATCGACGCTTCTGCGTAACGTGTGCTGCATGTCTGTTAATAACTATTTCAACAATTTGGGCCTTCGCTGGCCCTAATGTCTTTTTGGATGTACAGGGCCGAAATCTGGGCCGACAGCACGCATGTAACCATATCCCGCTGGGTATGGGAGGTGACGGTGCGCTCGAGGGAGCCGGTAGGTGCAGCGGCGCTGGAACAGTTTCATCAGAAAGGGAGCCGACCGGAAGGGATGGAATGGGACGCTTGCTACGGCCGGTTCATTTCACTCGAGCCGAGGCCGGTGCGTAGGTGACCGACCGCTGGCCAGGCTTCCGCGTCCCGAGGCGCGCCGCCGCTTGAGGGGCAGCGGCAAGCAAGGATGGATGGCAACACACGCTCCACCATCGCCTCCTGGTGCGGCCGTCCGCATTCATTCCACTGGACGCGTAGTAGGAGTAGCTCGCCGTCGCCGGTGGGCAACCGCCTTCCAACGGCCGGAGGCCGGATCTCCCATCCCCGAGGCGAGCGGGCTATGCCTCCTGGCTCATCCATCTGTGTGGATAGAGATGTCCGATTTGAGTACGTGGCCATATGCAAGCAACTGAACACAAACGGGTCAGGGAGAAGATCGATGACGATGAATGAATAGCGCATAGAGGTACTAGCGCTCGTGCCGTTCCGCTGCATGCGTCGACACGCGAACCTATGTGTCCAGAGATTCAGTGCGCCGCCGTCGGCGAGTTCAACGAAATTGAACCGCTCTAGTGTTCGTCCAGGCATGCGCCAAGGGCTCTCCGTACTCGGTCTATCTATGGAAAGCATATATCGCGCCTTGAGTAGGTTTCAAAAACCGGCCAAACCGGACTACTTACAGCATATTTTCTTTTCCTGATAAGTTAATTGATCATGAAGTAATTAGTGGCAGGAGAGGTAAATAATGTAGAAGGTGGTGCATGGCGGTGGCACGTATTTTGGATTACTACTACAAGCTTTCGTTCATGCTACCATCAAACTTTTAGTTCGGTAAAACGTCAGGATCAGTTTAACAAAAAATCATAAGAACCGTAAAAATCGGTCAAAAATTGTTTCAAATAAAAAAATCAAAATTTGATTAAAAATCGGTCGGTTTTTCCGGTTTGATATTATTGATTTTATCGGTTTTTAAGTTTCAAAGTTTGAAATGCACCGGCTTCACTGGTATATCCATGTTTTACTGGTTTATCGACCAATTTTACCTTTTTTGAAACTTTGATTTTTTCAAATTATTAATTTTTTATTTTTAAAATAAAAAGTGATCGTCCAATGAAACCGAACGGATTTAGTTTCATCGAAAATCACAAAAACTAGACCGATTTTCGTGGTTTTGTTAACCTTGGCTACCATTGGCTTCGAGTATCCATCCAACAAATTCAGCTTGTAAGCTTTATGAAACACAGGAAAAATTCTAATTTTTATATTTTTCGATGAAATTGAACTGATTTCTATAAATTTTTATGAAATTTCAGCATTTAAGGATAACCTATGTGTCAAGATCAAGCTCCTGTGAACCAGAAATTATGGGGATTATTTATGGTGTGGATTGGGTTGAGGTGTTCATTCGGTGCATAGATGTCACAAATTATGGGGATTATTTATGGTGTTGATTGGGTTGAGGTGTTCATTCCGTGCATGATGAAATGTGTTTTGTCGTATGCACCTACTAATCTTTTTGTTTTAAATTATAAGTTATTATAAACTCTTTAAGTTTTTTTTTAAATTTATAAGTTATTATCATTTACTGAGATAATTTTTTCTCTTTTCAATATATTTTTACTCTATCTCTGTTCGTGTTCAAAATATTTTACTTTTTCTATTTTTTAATTTCCGTGTGCAACTGCAAATAAAATGGGATGGAGCGAGCAGTGTTGTTGATTCGTCGATGTAGATGTGAAGTTAATGTGCAGCCGATGAGGATAGTGACGGGCGATGCCTGTACTACTGAGCCGTGGTACTCCTATGTACTAGCAGTAGAATAGGAGCTGATATGCAAATAACCAAGGGTGAAAATAAGTCAGCTTCAAGTATAATGACTGACTGATTCACACATTCTTTCCTTTTCTTTTTATAAAACCAAGCATACTGGATTACTACTCCTACAGTAAGAAGAGATAAAAAAGAATGGCAGGATTGTCAGTCTGAATATACTTCGATGTCGCCTAGTCCTCCTCACAAGCAGAGCAACGTATCTGTAAAGTGTCTGCTGTAAATTCCAGCTGGTCTATCCTGCGAGCAATAGTAATAAAATTCAAAGTCAGCTCTAATGTCTTGATCTGACAACCCAACAGATAATTAATTAATGAGGAGTTAACAGCTCAAAGTTCCGTTATAAATAATATACCGGTGCTGTCTGGAGGTGCATAAAATACCGCCGGACGCAACACGACCTCGCATCCTTCTCTCTTCCTCCGGTCCTCCCTGCTCTCTGCCCCCCCCCCCCCTCTCTCTCTCTCTCTCTCTCTCCACCACTGAATCGCTGATCCTGCCAAAATGACCACAACCATGGCGGAAATCCTCAGCAGGGACAAGGACAAGGACAAGCAGCAGGAGGAGGAGGAGCTTCCTCTCCAGCTGAAGCAAGGGGGGAGCAAGGTGTTCTCCAAGCTCTTCTCCAGGGAGAGCTCCGTCGCCGCGCCGTCGTTCCGGGTGTACTACGGCGTGGCCTCGGCGGGGTCCGTGCCCTTCCTCTGGGAGTCGCAGCCGGGCACGCCCAAGAACGACGCCGTCTCCGCCGCCACTCTCCCGCCCCTCAAGCCGCCGCCGTCCTACTACACTGCCAAGCATGCTACGGCCACCCACAAGTCCCCGGTCGCAGCAGCCACCAACAAGAGTAAACAGTGCAAGCACGGCTTCTTCAGCGCCGTCCTGCCCAAGATCATCCTCCTGCGCCATCGACGACCCAGGCCGTCAGGCTCGCCGACGTTGTCTTCGGCCCGCTCCTCCACGTCCTCGTCCTCCTCGGCGTCGTGGTCGCTGTCGTTCCGCAGCGCGCAGTCGGCCGCCTCCTCGTCGATGAGGAGCCGCGTGTTCGCGTTCTCGGCCGGGAGCGACAGCGACGAGGAGCAGGCGCCGGCGGCATGCTTCAGCGTGCGGCACGAGAGCTTCAGTGCGTTCAAGAGCTGCCGCGTCGCCGCCACCGTCAGGAGCGCGCTGGCCTCCGTCAGCGGCCGCGGGACCACCGCACCAGCAGCGCAGAGGGTTTAATGCTTTCGTCAACCTCGTGGTCATGGACTCATGGTGCACCCATCATGAATCAATGTGCGCATGTTGTTGGTGTTGCCGTTGCATGGTGAAGGTAAACTGGACCAGTTTTTACTGATCTGCAAGTCTGCATAGGTCGAGTACTAACGTTCACATCTGAAGAAGAGCTTCTCAAGGTGTTACGGTGAATTAAGTTTGTAGCAGTGTGTAAATGGAAAAGAAAATAATGTATGAGCATAGCATGGGCATGGCTATGTAGTATTGCTATATACTATCTCCTTGCAAATCTTTTGTGTTTGTGTGCATGGAGTGCTTTTTAGTTCCTGAAAACTTATACTAATATTGTGTGCATGGTCATGGCTGTTTATTAACTGTACTATCCCTTATATTTTTCCTCCATGTACCTCAAGCCACGAAGCCTTTTGCTAGTTCTAATTCGTATAGGTACTGAATTGACAGGACTGTTGCTTACCGTTCCTAGCTAGGAGTCTGCTCGATGGTGTACCAAGAACAGGACAGCAAAGGTTAAGCCACGCCGATTCTCACACACAATATCACTACACATTGGGGACATGCATGATTTAAACTTACTTTGGGCATTGTGCGTATTTTACTTCTACATCACCTGGACTATGTTTCCACAGAGCTCACAACAAATTTGGAATGCAATTAGGAAGGAATCCATACCCAGGTGGTGGTCGGGACCGAGGCCTTGGAGCTGCTGACACAGTGATTACATGCATTTTCCTGTTGGTCATAGATTGCCCCATGTGAGAAGGCATCAGGGGCACGCACGGAGGAGACGGAGACCCCGCACAAGGGCGACCCTTCAACAAGACACCAACAAAATTGATGATGACCCTCTACCCCAACCCCAACCAGCACTCCCAGCTAGTGACAAGAACACGTATAGCTCTCCTATTTAATCTCGTGTTGGGGCGAGTAGTTTGGTCCCAAACCAACCTTGGATACGCCGATAGGTCCACTCTGATGCGATTAAGAAACCGAACTCATGCATTTTGTAACAACTAACGACGTGTTATTTTTATCCTAACAATAATAATTTTGAAATGAGCGGAGCGAATCCTAAGCCGCTGGCCAGAACAAGCATACATAATTCGCAACACAAGGCTGAAAGCTATTGGAAGATCGAAGAAAACCATGCCCTTATGAATTTCTGTAACTAGATAGGAATTAATACGAGTTCCAAGAATTTTAAAAATTTTCTCTAGAATTATAGTATACTCTCAGTATGCTTGTGGCTTCTCAACGTTTAGAAGCATCTTAGTTTTAAATCTTCCAAAAGGTAACTCTCAGAAGTAATGAAAATCTATAACAAACAGGTCTTAGAGTGATGTGTCTCTACGTAGGGGTAGATAGCGAGGTCCGGGTGAGCCGTCCGATCAGTAAGTACATCATGAACTCGTACTGAATTAATTAGACAAATTAAGCACTGCTTTTGTGATGTGAAGGATTGCTGATTCTGACGATGCGGGTACTCCATTCGCTTGCATGCTTTGAAGGGCATTAAGACTGGATCAAGTGACGATCGAGAGCAGTGGTACTAGTGCTACTGATCGTCCAGCTAATCGAGCACCGCATTTATGCGAGACCCGTCGTTTGTCGGATTGAAATGCTTCTGTTCATGCTAACAGTATACTTCATACTACGTGAGGACGGTTGTTGGTCCACACGGTAGGGTAAGGGTACTAGTGTGGATTATTCGACTTTTGGTGACTTGTCAAACCATACTCCTAATTAAATATAACTTGCATTTGTGTTCGCGCGATATGGTAAGTTCTGTGCAGTTTACGTAAATTTGGGAAGTTTCATTCTTGGTTGTCTGAAGCTGCTGTTGCTGTAGTTATTTTTTTACCTGAGCATTAGCAGAACGGCATCGAGTCAACACACATTCAGAGGACAGGCAGCGACGTGAGCAGTTGATGCCCAAACCTCACGCGGTGACAGGCGACGACAGCCGCCGTTACTTTCAGGAGCCTCATTTTCCGGGGATCAATCGCGACTTCGCAGGGCGTGCGAATCGGCACGATTTCTTTGACAGCGTCAGTTCAGCCGCCTCACGACGCCGCCTCAGCCGCTTCTTCCTCCGCAGGTCGGGCGAGACAGAGCTCCAGCTGCTGGTGTCCAGGGCCAGGGAACACGACGCACTATAACCTTGTCATCGCATAACAGTCGAGAGAACTTTTAATAAGCCTTCGATCCGTGACAGCACCGTGCCAGCACGCTAGCCGTTAATTAGATCCTCGATCGGGAAACAGAAGCTTCAGTGTTACCCGGTCGTCGCCGACGCGCGTGGCCACTGTCCGATTTTTATTGCCGCCACATGGTCACGACGAATGGCCGATGCCGGAGTTGACGTCCGGAGCCATTCATCTCCCATCCAGGGCTCGGTCGCCGCCTAGTCTGGGATCCGATCACGACGACGAGGGATGATATGGGAGTGACGGGGGAGAGCACCGAGATCCAGCGGTGGAAGAGGAGGGATGAAAGGTGGAAACTTTTTGTAAGTTCCGGGCGCAATTGAGTGGCCGGGCGACGGAATCTCTCCCGCGTCTTACTGCCTTGTCGTATGCACAGGTCGTCTAGCACTGCATTTCTAGCAACTTTTTTACTCGGAGGTCGACGCGGAGCTGGGTGCCGATCGACGGCACGAGAAGCGCAGCGACTCAGCGAGAAGAGCACTGAGCACACTGGGTGATCTAAGCTCGATATGGCCAGATCGAAACAAAGCACGATCCTCTGTCGATTTGCTCTTGACTACGAGCAACGGCGCGGACACTTGGGCTACGATTGCATTTTGTTCTCGCGTTATTCTTCCTGGCCATCCATGTTGTGGTCGCGCTCATCAGTGTCGCTGATCAGCCACAGTGCCAAGTGGGGTCCGAGGAGATGGTGACCTGGACCCACGTGTCGGGTTCGCTCTCTTTCTCTCTCTCTCTCTCTCTCTCTCTCTCTCTCTCTCTCTCTCTCTCTCTCTCTCTCTCCCTCTGGGTGTCGGTGACCCGACATCTTTGCGAAACATATGCTGATAGTTACAGTACAGGGGTATGTCTCTGAACTGAACTAGAGCTGTCGAATTGATTCAGCCAGTTTGCAACTTGAAGGTCTCGTGGGAATTTTCTGGGTTTTACAAGAACCGGTCGTGACTCATGACTCACTGCTCGCGTTCCAAACGAAGCTGTGAGAGTTGTCAGATTCATAACATGGCGATGATCTTGTGGAAGAGAGGCAGGCATTCCAGAATCATACAGAAGCAGTTTTGTCTGGCAACGGTGAGCAGAAGGGAATGTTAGCGACGATGGCATGGCTGGCATGAGGACGACTTTGAGTTCTTTGCAACACTGGCAAGTACAGGTCCCCATCGTTCTAGATCTTCAGATCCGTTCCGTTTATTGGTCTCCTTAGTCCTTAGGCATAAACTGGTGGTGTTCATGAACAGCCAAGTAGTATAAAAGTATGTCAAGACTTCAGAGATTAGAAGCTTGCTAAGGTAGTCGTTACAGGCACCACAAAGAAAACAAAAGTTGCAAAATATGCCTGGCTAAAAAACTCTAAGCTGCACGTTTCTGCAGGTTGATGATTCCCAGTTAATCCGGTGTATCAGTCAAGGAAAAAGATAATACGCAGAAACAGATCTGATGTAATATGTTATATGTACATATGCTTTAGCAGCCCTGCATGGACCTTCCAGTGTACTACACATATTTACGTTCACACTGCACAACCTGCAATGGTGATCAGGTACAACTTCGGGCTAAATAAATATTAATCACTGTCCATACAACACACACAACATGTACTGAAACCAAGGATCTGTTCAATTCAAGCCGTTCCGTTGCGCTTGTCCTTCCTCCATTCCCATGGTTTCTGAGGCTTCGACGACGCCCACAGCCCCTTGCGGCCGGCCTGCGCCTGTTTTTCCCACTGGTAGGGAAAACCAACAAATATTCTCTTTGTTTGATTAAGCAAATAAAGGATTGCAGAGATATTCAAACAATTATTTGCTCTCTGTTTTTTCTTATGAAAATGATTGACTAATGCTCTATCAAGCCGAATACCTTGGCGAGCTCCGGGCGTTGATCGTAGGCGTCGTAGTGCCATGCGCATCCATTCTTCAGCATATGCTCCTGCACGAATACACCGTCGCAGTAGATATCTCCGACGCACCTACCGTACCGGTCCTCTTCGTACACGAAGACCTTCAGGCTCTTCCCCTGAACGAGTTTCAGCAGCGTCTCTTTCGCCTCCTTGCCGTACGGCATCGCCTTCTCCGGCGCATCGAGCCCCCTGCACACTCAACCAACCCGCGTCGCATCAGCAGGATTCGATCTTTGCAGGAACCAATCAAGGCACGCGCTCCTGATGATCACAGGTCCGTCAAAACAGCAGATCAGCGCAGCGCAAACCTCAGCCTGATTATGTACTTCTTCCCGAGCACCTCTTCGCCGCTCGCGTTCGGAACCGGCCTGCATTGGTCGCATAAGAGTTTCAGAGAAGCGACAACTGAGTGAAGCCAAACTGATGCCTTTCATGCTGAGTCGTGGTCACCTGAATCCTGCGTCCACTATGGTCTTGAGCAGCGCGTCGGCCTTGTGGTAGTCCTTGGCGGCGCGCGCCTTGGCGCGCTCCTCCGCCGCCTTCTGCACATCGCGGGGCACGCTGCCGCGGACGCGGGGGTCGGACGCGTCCACGTACGCGGTGATCGTGTCGCCGTCGGCCACCGACTTGGCGTCGATCTGGGCATTAAACCGGCAAGAGCATTCGTTACTTACACCGTCGTCAGCGCGGCCATGGGAAAATTCCAGGGGTGGCGCCGTGGCGGCAGAGCAAGAGGCAAGAGTCTCACCGGGAGCGTGTGCAGCTCGAACTTGGCGTCTTGAGGCTTCGGCGGACCCGCGGGGTGAGGCGCGGGAGAGGGAGCGCCAGCGGGGCCGCTGGGAACCGGCAGGCCGTAGAAAACCAACAAGCCCTGCAACAACACGGTTACATGAACAGAGGATCCATTTTGTTATCGGCCTCGCTGCGGTGCGATCACCGTTGCTGTTGCGGAGCTGGATGTTGAGCAGCGTACCTCGACGTCTGCTTTCTGGTGGTTCTTGAGCGTCTGTACGACGAAGCGCGCAGCTTCCTCCGGCGTCTTGGGCGGCGGCCGGGTCTTCTTCCATGCCACGAGCAGCTTGTTGTACCTTCAATCGATCGGCGAAACGAATTTTTAGCATGCTAAGAGCATCCCCAAGTTGTTTGTCCCCCGTAAACCTAAGTACATTTGGAGAATTTTCTAGGGTCTTTTAATCTATCTTGCATGCAACTAACATGTGAGACTGGTTATTGACTTAGATCCGAATAATTGTTAGAGATGTTCTAACAACACTTTGATAATTGCAACGGAATTTTTGGCTCTCGTTAGTTTTGCAGCAATGCTCGTCAAACCTCAGGGAAAAAAATCATAGTATCTACTCAGCCCTATTTTGAAATATTCACTAACTTTTAACATTAACTATGAGTATTCGTTTTTAATAAAAAAAATTATTAATCGCAGTGAGATATTTGCTCTTGCTATTTTTGTGGCAACCCTTGTCACGAAGACCTAGTCTAGTCCGAAAAATATACGGGCTTAAAATTGAGTACTTCTTCTATTTTTAAATTGATATTGTCGTTGATTTTTAATTTTAATTTTGACCTTTCGTCTTATTTAAAAAATTAGTTAAAATTTTAAGTTGTAATTCAAATTAACTCTAATGATTAATCAAATTATAACAAAATATATAATTTTTATCAAATTTTTTAAATAAAATAAAAAGTCAAAGTTGAAATTAAAAAAGTGTGTTCTTCTGTTACCAAATATAGAAAGCTGATCAAAAAATGGCCTTTCACGAAAAAAAAAAGTCATCGTTGTTGCAGTACCAATTCTCCTGCGCTTTCTCGGAGGAGACGACGTGCCGGCTCAGCCCATCCGGAACCTGAAAAAATCCACACACACAGCCCCAAATCAGCGACACGGTTACCCTACCCACAGCTCGTTGTAACTGACAGCGTAACACGAAGAGCAGCCGCAGGCCCGCAGCTCACCTGCGAGGTGGCCTCGAAGTTGAGGACGTCGCGGCCGAGCGCGGCGACGGCGGGGTGCGCGCCCTGGAGCCCGAGGTCGTGCGACGACGGCGCGCACAGACCGCAGATGAACCTGTATATGCTGTTCCCCATGGCCTTCTTCTACACCGAGAGCTCCCGGTGGACGTGATTGCTCTTGCTCTGCGTAATTCTCCGGGATTTGAAATTTTTACTCCGCTGTGAATGATGGATCTGGCGGCGCACTCCGGCGCGTGGCCGTTTAATCGGTTTCGAACCCAGCTCGCTTTCGCGAGGAGAAGGTGAACGGGTTACGGGAAGGAAAGCTGCTGCGGCCGTGGTTGACATGGCGAGGTCCCCAACGTGGGAGGCGGTCATTGGACGGCGGCGGCGTCCCGATTCCCGCGCCCAGGTGGCGGCATGCCGGCCGCGTCGGATTTGTTCTGGATCCGTGCGCCTCGTGCGATTCACTCATGTCAACGTGGGCTCGTCGACGACGCTGATAGTGACGCCGGGTGAGTCAGGCGAGGCGATTACGTTCGCGCGTCCAGGCGTCGGCAGCGCGCCGGTTCCCCGCGACTTCGCGATGCCTGCGTTGGGGGCTCGTGGCGAGGTGGCATGCCGACGTCGACGACGATTGTTGGTGACGTGTACTCGTGAGGACACATCAGGTGGGGTCCTAGACCGTATGGGTGGAGTCATGGAAAGGGACCGTAAGTGTACAATTCGACGTAGCTTCATTGAAGCTAAAGGTAGGCATGGACCTCGTGTTAGAAACTTTCTTAAGAAAACATCTTGTAACTCAAGCTCGTTTCACAAAAAAATGGGATTTTTCAAGCTCGACCACTGATACAAATAGGAGTAACTCGAGCATTTTTGTCGAGAGGATCAAAGTTCCTGGAAGTGTCTCTGACTCAGACTCCAAATTCGGGGGACCTGAGGAATTTTTTCGGCCTAACAAGGCTCGAGTACTCCAACGGAATCATCAGAGCTCAATACAACGCAAGGCCCAAGAGTTCCTTTGTGACGCGCATGGGCCAAGGTGCTGAACTACAGTGTGTCCATTTTCAGCCACAAACAGGAGGCCCAGCCTGGCCCTGGAAAGCTTTCTTCCTGAAGCTTCATTCCAAATTTCCAATGCAAGCGAGCCCTGCCCAAGTTAACCATATTGTCGTAGCTGGGACAACAAAATGTGAAAATCACTAAAACAATTTTAAAACTATCTCAAATTCAAAGACTAAAATTTCAAAGAAATTTTATCCAAATGCTACAATAAATCACTCAGTGAAACTAATTTGATTTAATTTTCTCGAGCTGGTTTAACGAATAATCAATGATAATATTAAAGTCAACAATGTTAATATTTCAATAACGAAGAGAGTATAATTAATAAAAAAAGATTTAGAAACACAGCAGCAACAACCCGGCCAATTGTGCTTGAGCTAATTATGCGTCGTCTATTCACTATTAGCGCTCAACTCATTGTGCGGGTGCTATTATGGTCCAGGCTGATGGATCCCCCCGAGCCATGTGTTTATTCCCTTTCTTTTTTTCCTATCTTCCCTTTCTTTTTTTCCTATCTTCGTTAAAACCTGCGAAAGAAAAAGGGCTACGAGAAATGACTTTGGAAACATGGCATGTTGATGCACAGCAGCATACAGGTTCACGTGCAAGTTGGCAGCTAGAACACAATTTTGACAGGATTTGCCCGATTTTGTTTCCAATCCAGCCTCCATTTTCTATTTCATACAAGAGATCGAGATGGAATCATGAACTATTGTTTTCTTCACTTTTTTTTTCAACCAAACAAGAAATTGCAAAAAAAAAAAAACTTTCAAAATTCGTTACAAGCAGGGCAGTTCCACGGAATGCTCAAACCGGGAATGTACAGTTTAGAGGAGCTGAAGGAGAGAAATAAACGAAACGAAAAATATTTACCAAGCAGCTATGATACACCAGAGGGCGGGGAATCACATCACGATGCACGCACGCTGAACTCCTCGGCCGGAGCTCGGTCGGGGTCAGACGTCAGAGGTCCTCCACGATGCTCGCGAGGTGCGGCTGCCACGGCGAGGCGTGGCTGCCGGTGCTCATGCACCGGCGGTGCTGCTGCGACTGCGTCCTCTTCTCCTTCCTCGTCGGCGTCGGCGTCGTCGCCGTCCGCTCCGGCGACAACGCGATCGCGGCGCTCACCAGCCCGAGCTGACGATCAGCGCTGTTGACGGCGACGTCGCTGCCTTCCGACTTGCTGCGGACGTGCCGGGCGGCACCGCCTCCCCGCTTCTTCTTGGCGCTGTCGGGGACGGACGCGGCCGGGATGAGGAAGTAGATCTCCCCGCGCTCGAGCTCGGCGTCCGGCGCCACGATGAGTATCCGGCGGCGCGCCTCCCCCTGCTGCAGTTCCAACGAGGAGGCGCAGGGCCGGCTGAGCACGTGGTTCGGGTGCGCGGCGAGCACCTCGCCCGCCGACACGGCGCGGCCGTACTCGTCGACGCGGCCGCTGAGGTGCACGATCCGGACCAGGTCCAGCGCGCCGCAGGGCAGCACGCACGCCAGGCAGCAGCGGAGGCTGTTGCCCATGCTTGATGACGCCGATCGACCGACCGATCGGTCGATGGATGGTCGCCGACGAGTGGTGCCGCGCTGACTGAACGCGCGCCTAGCTCCCTCCCTCTTCACTGGAGGATGGTTGATGGGCGCTGATATATAGAGACAAAGATAGAGGGAAAAAAGAATTGATTAACTGGCTATTACTCCACTAATCAGCTTCACTCTTCGGTGAGGGAACAGCAGCAGTTCAGGTTCAGGCCCGCCAATTAATCAACAAGGAGTACTGTACTAGATGGCAGATCGATGGGACCAGCCATCTTATCTAAATTCTGAACTACACTTATGCTCGCCTAATCAGGGGAGGACAATTAGTCCATACCATCCCATGTTCTTAATTATAATTTTCTGTTGGAGCTAAGCGAGCTAGCGAAGCGATCGAACTGCTCAATGATTCGAATACACGGCACACTCATGCGCACAGCCATGCTGCCCTGCTGGACGTCGGGTGGTCTCTCTCTCTCTCTCTCTCTCTCTCTGATGGGTGTGTCCCATGCGTGCATGCATGAGTGCTGCTCCAAGCTAGCGATGCTTTCGTTCCAAGTGTGAATGCCCCACTGGATGGATACGAGAGTAGCAGTTGTCATCAGAAATAATTTAGTCTTCGATAGCTCAATGTTTTATTTCGTGCGTGTATTGGTGCGAGTTTACAAAACTGTTTAAAAACTGGTCTTTTTTTTTAAAAAAAAAAGGGTCTATTTTCACCAGTAGGTTGGTTTTTAGTTCAAAACATTTAATTTTGTTTTTTTAAATGAAATTTTGAAACTAGTCGATAAACTGAAAACCTGTTTGATTTTAAATTTTGGAAAGTTCAAAACCAGAAAACCGATTGATACATGGTGAAATTGATCCGTAAATCAGAAAAACTAAACAATTCACAGTAATATTTCGGCCAAATTTCATTTAAAAAATTAATTTTTAAATTTGAAGTGGTTTTCAATTGTTTTTTTGTCACCAGTGGGACTGATTTATGCGGTTCAAACGGTAACTCGTACCCTGCTTCCGAATTTAGTTCGATACTTCGATCATAGGACGACATCGTGATGTTCGTGACAACAGGAGTGCAAATGGGCTCTCAAGTTGCTGCCGACCTGCTGAATTTCAAAGCTGCTCTGTTGGATTATTGTAGGGGTAGCTGTGCTTGCTCCGAGGTTTAATAACGCTCGTATTTGTGGACCGTGCGTACGCTGACGCTGAGCTGATCGTGTGATTAGTCCCGTTTGATGATGAGCGTCGTCAAGCCAAGCTGTGCAGGAAATCATTCTGCTGGCGGTTCGCTCGTCAACGCCCTCCGTGCCACCGTGGTTCTGCTGGATTGCGTTCTGGTCAAGATACGCCAAGTTTGATTATTAAGAAATCTGTTGTGCATGTAGAGGCGCCCTGGATTTGTATTACAGGTAGGTTTTTTTTTTCCTTCCTTTTGCAAGTTCCACAGGTTGGTTCATTTGTTCCATCTTGAAACATTCGGAGTAGATAAAAATCTGATCAAGCAATTTTCAATCGATTTTTTTCTCTTGCATTTTGCTGGTACGGGCCTGCTCGATTACAGGAAAAAAATAGTTGAATCGTTACAGTTGCATGCATTGGCTATAGTATAGGAGAAGTGTTTTGGTGGAGCTTTATTTTTTTTAAAAAAAATTCTGCACGAATCCTAAAGCAAGCTGATAAGCAACCATGAACGGCGTCAACCATGAACGGGGGTGTTGCTGCCCATCCAGCCCAAGCATGAACGGGCGTCAGCGGCGGAGGCCCGGAGCGCCCTCCGTCTACCCCATGCACCACCGATTGGGCTGTTATTTCTGTTAGCCCAACAGAAAATAATAAATGTAATTAGGAAAAAAATCTAACCAAGAAAACAATTTATAGCTATTTTATAAGACAAAAAGTAAAGCAGTCTGTTCTTTTTTTTTTTGGTACAATGTGAGTGTATGGTGCCTCTCTGGATAGGTTTAACAACACGTGACTGGGGCACCCGTAGCCGCCTGCCATAGCATGTAACGAGTTTTTTTTTTTCTGCCTATTTTGAGAAACTATTGGCATTAACGTTAACATGCAGATGATGAACAAAGTGGATTCTTCAGGTGTCATGATTCATGAGTGACTTCCAGAACACCGAATTTACATAATCTGAGCTCTTTTACACGAGTGACTCTGATTTTCCAAAATTTGAAGCATCCTGTCCCGCTCTGTAATTGATGAATCCTACCATGCTGATAACGATCTAGCTATCTCTGGCTGCTCAACCTGGGATGCGATGACAATAACAGTTGCAACCTTCTTTGTGCCGGTAAACCGAGACCATTTCACTTCTGTTTCGTGCCGTACGGTCTCAGTTGCGGAGGAATCTCTCGGACTTTGTGGCGATGTGTGTTGACGAACGCAACGCATCACTGCTAAGCAAGGAATACTGTCCTAACTCGGCCCTTAGCGTGCCAAACTGATCATCGTAGGTGCAATGATTCCGTGCTTCTGCTAATATGTTTCACATGCGAGATTTCAGAAGGGGTTTCATTCCAAAGATGCCACTGTACAGGAGTGGTTGAAACAGGGCTCTGTCAGTGTTAGCTACGACAGACAGTAGTATATGAATCAAACTGGACGAAGGCAAATCATACGCGGCTGAGGTTGATAAATTCTAAAACTTCACGAAATGAGACGGTGAGATCCCCTGTTTGTTAGTACTACCAATTGATAGCACAAGTTTCTCAGGGAAGACTTGCAACCATTCCTCGCGTGGCGGAATCTGTCCCCAAGGCTCCCCCGGCATAACTTTGCAGCCTCCGGACTTGGACGCACGCACCGAATGAACCAACTCCTTCCTGTCATTGGCCCTCACCGCAACCAATTATCCCGAACTCACCTTATTTTATCTGCTCACAACCGCACTCCCTCCCTACTTTCAAATCTTCACTACAGCACAAGTTTGAAATGTGTTGCAGAATCACCTTTGGCTCAGCACCTTGAATTTGAAATGTGTTTGAGAATCACCTTTGGCTCAGCACGGAAGCAAAAAGGGGGATTCCCTGAAGGTGCACCACAAATTCTTCAAAACTGGGCGCCGGTTTTCCAACTGAGAATCTGCTTTGCCCCAAATTTTTGCCAGGCCTTACCGGACTCAATCATGCATGACCGGTATTTATCCACAGAACAATTGCCTTTATCCTCTATAAAACCTGCCTATCCCCTCACCAAACCAGCAGCGCTGAAGTTTCCAGCACCAAAACAATGGCCTACAACTTTGCTCCTGATGCATGGGGCTGGATCACCAGCCTACCTCCATTCTCCCAATGGCGCACCACAGCCATGTCCCTTTGTATTTGCACCACACCATCGGCATCATTGCAGCCATCCATGAACCTCTCGGTTGTGAAGGTCCCACCCACGCCCCAGCCTTCTTATGTCACCTTCTCCATCTTTGCAAACTACCGCGTGCCCATTTCTCTGTGGACATCAAAACCAGTACATATGAAAACAACAGCACAGCAAACTCTAGACAAACAAGATCTGATACAGGTGTTTGTTGACATTGTCAACTCAGTGCTGAGGTATGCACCTGACAAGAAGTCATCCTTCCGATTTCCTCCCGCGGCACAGCCTCAGGGCAACTTCAAGGATGTGTTCAATATAGCTTTCTTGTCCCTGGCCTTCCTGGTTTGCATCTATGAGTCTCCTCGTGATCTCCGTCCTGGATGTTTGGATACACTGAGAATCCAGCTTACAAGTTCAAAGTGCAAAAATGCTGCAAAGGGCCTCACCAAAATGCTCGGGGCAAACCTTGAGGACCAATGGATGCAGATAATGAACCTTGCAGTGACTAACTGGATTGTTGAACTGCAATCCTCGAACCACTCATTTGGGGTGCCATCTCCAGTATTCTCATATGCTCTTTCAGCAAGTGGGCTGTGGAAGGTGCAGCTGTACTGCCCAGTCATAGCCATGGGCAAGAAAGAACCTGCAGAAGCAACACAGGATGAGCGCCTTCGCTTTTCACTCACTTATCAGCAACTTGAATGTGTGATTCAACTAGCTTTTAGAACAGTCAAAAGAGACAATTGGATTGATTTTGAGGTGAAGGTGGACAATATAAGGTCAGTGATTCTAAAATATAAGGATTTGATTATCTTTATTAAATTAGTCAGCTAAACTATTAGTATTCAGCAACTAATTTTCCATTCTTTTCCTGAGGTAGCAAGTAACAACTTGATTTTCAATATACGAATTAAGGAATAATTATCTTTATTATGGTAACTCATAGAGCATACCCATAAGTTTGCATCAAAGCTAAAGTTTTAGCTAGCATGTAACTAAAAATCTAGTTGAGGTAAAACTGGATTTGAACAACCAATCGTGCCTACATTACATTCACAACATGCTTTGACCTATGTTCAATACAAATCTTAGATAGAGTAACACTCTTTTAACTAATCTATATCATAACTGTCTAGAAGTTATAGTATGATCCAGAAACAATATAAAATATCATATTAATTGTACACAACATTTCTTTTAAAAAAAATATACATGGAACTATCAAAACAGAAACACTTACCTCTGGCATCCATCTCAGGTGTGATGTGGACTCTTTGGTCTCCAAGACTCTCATGGCAGAACGTGGATATGGCTCCGACGAGAAGCATTTTCCTTCACGTGTCATGCTGCAGATCACACCTATGCAACAATCTGAAGTTCTGTCTGTTTCAGTTGGCAAGTCCAATGACAACCCCACACATGAGTTTGGTCACGAGGTGGGCTTTGAAGGTTCATTCGATCCTCCAAACTCATTTGGCCTTAAGGCTTCAGTTAATGAAAGCCTAACGCTGGCCATGAGGCCTTGGAAATTTGAACAGTCTGCACATGGCAACACTGCAACCTTGAATTGGATTCTCCATGACGGTATACATGGAAGGGAGGTTTATTCTTCAAAACCTTCCAAGCGTTCGTTGCTTCAGCCAAGGGCCTGGTTCCGTGATCGGTACTCGAATGCATACCGCCCATTCACAAAGCAGGGGGGTGTCATATTTGCACGTGATGAGTATGGAGACAGTGTCTGGTGGAAGATCTGTGGTGCAACATTAGGAAAGACTATGGACTGGGAGATACGAGGCTGGATTTGGCTAACCTACTGGCCTAACAAACAAAAGACCTTCCACACTGAAACAAGGTGGCTTGAATTCAGAGAATGCCTACAGCTTCCCCTTACGAAGTTCTCGTAAATAATTGTGCTCTGAATAATTGTATAGCAAAGTGTGATCTTCTTCTGAAGGGGAGCCCTGGTGCATGTGCCGTACAATATTCTATGTAAAGTTTGATCTTCTATGTATTGACAAATTGATCTTCTACGTATTGACAAACCCAAGTGCATGTGCCGTACAATATTACTCTGTTGTAGTTGAATGTGCAGTTCTACAAAAATGACTTCATTTGGGAATTTTAATGCAACTCTAGAGTCTTATCTGGGTTCTAACCACTCCTTTTGCGGAGCTAACTTGAGTTAAACAGTAAAAATGTACAATATCAACAACCAAGAGAGCTCATTTAACATGGATTCAATTTCTACTAGAGTACAACTACTCAACAAATATAACAACTTTTTGTACTGGTTGGCTTATAGTATAGAGCTATGTCTCAGTAAAGCGAAAACACAAAGACTACCAAGCTTCAGGTTCAAGCATTTCCTAAGCGCTTGAATGGAGTTACTCCTACAGCTCCACATGACCATATCTCTAGTATGAGAATTGAGAAGAGACTAAACCCATCACCTCCATCTTGGTATTCTTCATTTTCATGTACTTCTATTTTTTGGCAGCATTCAATTCTATAATTATCATCTCAAGAATATCTTTAACATGGAAGTAATCATAAATTACATCCCCATCTTTGCGCAAAACACTCTCCTCAGACTGGAAAACCCTCCACGGTCTTAGGCTCCTAGTGGATGCTTCTCAAGTCATCATTCACTTCCACTTTCACCTCATGCACCTCAGTCTCCACAGACTCCACCTCATCCTCGTCATCAGACCGTTGATCAGCCCATAGAGAGTACTTTCTATGCACAGAGAGATGGACATTGACATACCAGATTATTGAATTTCTTCAGATGTACATATATCCAGTTATCAGATAGCACTTACTTTACTAGTATCATTTTCTCAATAGTGTGCATCACAATCAAATACAAATCATGTTCCTGCCTTACTACGCCTACCTTTTAGATATGGACAGCAATGGCCACTGCCATGGTGTGCTCGACATGGGCGAATGTCTGAATATAATTCATGAAAGTCATGAGCAACAGGTCAATGGTAAAGCTACTTATAGGAATCAATAACAATTTTGAGTAGCTGAAGAGCTCGTGGAAAGAAGTAAACCTTGGACTCAGTGATGTCTTCACGCATGGAACTGAGGAGATCAGCGTGCTCCCACCACAACAATAATTCGAGATGATAAATCAACAGTAAGAAACAAGCATGAGAAGCAGTGGAGGAAGAGCAGCTGGAGAATGCTGACCTGCGTGAACTTGTCGCGCGAGTTCTTGGGAGGTAGCTGAGGGAGGAGGCGAGGTAGGGTCCGTAGGGAGGAGGCGGGGGCCGGCGGTGGTATGAGACGGGCGGGGCTGAGTCGACCAAGGCGGGGGTTGGTCCGAGTTGGGGCGGGTCGGCCGGGGCTAGCGG